>CM071937.1:13289135-13889135 GCA_016081115.2 Rehmannia glutinosa | reverse complement strand
ACCGAACTCTCAGCCCTGTATCAAATTCCTTTGAACCAATTCTCTCCCAACTCTTTTCGACTAATGACTAGTTTTGTCATGGTCACTAAGTTTCTCGAGATTGAGCCAACAACCGAGCTCTTTCACTCTCTATTTCAAATAAAGGTGTCCACTACTCGTGGTCTTTTCTATCTCTCTTCCCGAAGTGACGCCAGATTCCTCGGGAAATATCCCACTTCCAACAAGTTTTGGAAGGATCATTATTTTTTTCTTTCTTCTCCCGAACCCTGGCCCTTCCCTACCGAAGACCGAGCCCTGGAGTCTCCCAGGGCCATTCACCCCGACTCAGCTCGGGATGTCATCAAGGAGCTCACAGATCCGAGCAGTAACCCAATTCCGAAAAAACGCCCACCTTCTGCTCTGGACTCTTCCCAAAAGAAGTCCAAAACTGTCGGCAGCTCGGGAGACACTACTTATCCCAACCAAACATTCTTTCTGCAGTCCCCCGTTATGGAGAACCTTCATCCTCAGACAGCTGCTGAGTTCTTGCAGGGCCTCTGCCCGGCTCGGGAACATCGTCCACTGCAACAGGCTTCTACCTCTGACTTGGTGGATAACTTCAACCTCGACTTTTCTAAGGTAAAATGTTTTTCCTTCTTATGTTCCTAGTTTACTATTTCACCCTTCCACTCATGCTCGTTTTCCATTCTTATTTCACAGGCCTTACTCCGCCTTTCTGAGATAGTTGCCCGAAGTCGCGTGGGCTTTGCTGATCCCGAACTAGTCAATGAGTGCAATGACCTGCAACAACAAGTGGCCAAGCTCAAATAGAGGGATGCCAGGATGCTCAAGATCTTGGATAAGGGCAAAGCTGAGCTCGAGGAACACAAAGCTGCATTGGCTCAGAAGGATGAGGAGATAGGAGCTCTCAAGGCCGAGCTCGAAAAATTCTAGCTTCAGTCCGCTCGTCAGATAGCTGAAGCTCGAGAGGAGGGTGCCCGAGCCAGTGTTCAGAACTTTCTTCAATCACCAGAGTGTTGTGCTCTGGTTCAAAAGGCTCGGGAGGTGGCCAAACAAAGCTTTCTAAGCTCTGAGGAATTCCATGACGTCCTCTCTGACGGAGCTCTCCAATATTTCCACTTGGCTTTTGACCAAGCTGAAGCCCAAGGTCTGGAGAAGGGCTTTGCTGAAAAATTAGACCGAGACAAAGCTTTAACCTTCGCCATTGATCCCGAAGGCTATAATCCTTCTACTGAGGCAAATTGGGTTAATCTGAGCTCTCCTGTTGACTTCCTCAACCATATCCTCTCTCTGCTGAAAGCCGACCGAGCTTCATCTTCAGTTCCCTTAACTCCTCCCCCAAGCTCGGGAGATGCTTCTCGGGCTCTTGCTACCGAAGGTGATACAACTATCGAGATTCTGGATGAGGCTCCTTTAACCGTAGCGGATTACGGCATTAAGGATACCCTCCTTCTTAGCATTTGTAAATGTAATTTCGTCTTTTTAATTCCATGTACTCAACTTTTATATTTAATGAACTTTTCTTTTGACCGAGCTCTTGTTTCTTTATTGTTTTCCATTTTCTATTTTGTGAAGCTCGAGTGAAATTTGAAGTATTTTTAGCTTCAAGTCACGTCGAGGGACAAAGCTAAAAATACTTGGACAATTTTCAATTTTTCAAAGATCGAAATTTGAAGTCGGTATTTTTAGCTTTAAGTCTCTTCGGTGACAAAGCTAAAAAAACTTGGATAAATTTTCAATTTTTCAAGCTCGAGTGAAGCTACAGTACTTTTAGCTTCAAGTCTCTTCGGCGACAAAGCTAAAAATACTTGGATAAATTTTCAATTTTTCGAAGCTCGAGCTGAGCTGCAGGTATTTTTAGCTTCAAGTCACTTCGGGGACAAAGCTAAAAATACTTGGATAAATTTTCAATTTTTCGAAGCTCGAAATGAGCCGCAGTGCTTTTAGCTTCAAGTCTCTTGGCGATGACAAAGCTAAAAATACTTGGATAAATTTTCAATTTTTCGAAGCTCGAGTTGAAGCCGCAGTAGTTTTTTAGCTTCAAGTCTCTTGGCGACAAAGCTAAAAATACTTGGATAAATTTTCAATTTTTCTCGCTCGAGCCGAACCGAAACCGCAAGTATTTTTAGCTTTAAGTCTCTTCGGCGACAAAGCTAAAAATACTTGGATAAATTTTCAATTTTTGGAAGCTCGAGCTGAGCTGCAGGTATTTTTAGCTTCAAGTCACTTCGGGGACAAAACTAAAAATACTTGGATAAATTTTCAATTTTTCGAAGCTCGAGCTGAGCTACAGGTATTTTTAGCTTCAAGTCACTTCGGGGACAAAGCTAAAAATACTTGGATAAATTTTCAATTTTTCCAAGCTCGAGCTGAGCTACAGGTATTTTTAGCTTCAAGTCACTTCGGGGACAAAGCTAAAAATACTTATGGGTATCCACCCCTCCAAGACTCCGACTCTCGACCATTTCCATGATCAAGCCAAAGCTACTTGGTTTTAGTTCATGGGTATCCACCCTTCAGATCGGTATTTATTTATTTTCAAGCTTAAAGTGCTGAATCGAAATTTTGCTATATTCACACGATTTTAGTCGATAAAGCGCAAGCTCTTTCATTAATTTTTTTCTTCATTACATCGAGATAAAAACAGAAACTTTTGCAGACATCATGGGTCCACTACCGAACTTCTCTTTCCTTAAGAGTAGTACTTCTTCAGGTTAACAATGTTCCATGCTCGGGGTAGTTTCTTTCCATCCAACTCCTCCAATTCACAAGCACCACCAGCCAAAGATCATCTACTCGAGAGGTCCCTCCCAGTTAGCTTCCAGTTTTTCTCGATTTTTCGTTGCATCTGCCTTCCTCAACACCAAGTCCCCCAGTTGGAAACTCCTCTTGTTCACTTTGCTATTGTAACTAGCTCGGACTCGACTCCTTGCACGTTCCATTCGTAAAAATGCCATCTCTCGCTTTTCATTGATCATATCCAAAGCTCTTGAGTTCTCATTTCGTTCGCTTCTTCTTCATAGTTTTGAATACGGTGGGTTTCCATCCCGATCTCGGCTAGTATGGTTTGCATCCATTCCATACACCAAACTAAAGGGTGTCTACTTTGTTGCTTCTTTTGGATTAGTTTCTATATGCCCGTAGCACCGGGCTTAATTCTTTTGACCCAAGCCCCTCCTGACTTTTCTAGCCTGGCCTTCAATCCTTGTACCAAAATTATGTTCATAACCTCCACTCGCCCATTCACTGCGGGTGGGCTACCGAGGTGAAATTGCATTTTAATCTTCATTTCCTTGCACCATTCCCCGAATTCTCGCTCCGTTGAATGCGTTCTATTGTCCGAAACAATCACCCGTGGTATCCAGAACCTACATACTATATGCTTTGCCAAATAAACTTCATAACAACATCCTCGATTATTTTAGCTAATGGTTCGGCCTCCACCCATTTGCTAAAATAATCTATCGCAACTATCAAGAATTTCCTCTATCCCGAGGCCGGAGGGAAAGGCCCCACAATATCAATTCCCCACCTAGCAAATGGGCAAGCAGAGCTCATAGTCATGAGTTCCTCGGTTGGCCTATGTATGAAAGGCGCATGCACTTGACACTTTTCACATCGCTTCACCATCGATTCCGCATCTCTTCTTAAGCTCGACCAAAAATATCCTAGGCCAAGCACTTTATTTGCCAAAGTCCTGGCTCCCATGTGATTTTCACAGCATCTCTCATGTATTTCCTTCAGAACATACTCTCCTTCCTTGTAACTTACACATCTCAAAAGCGGCGCACTAAACCCCTTTTTGTACAACAATTCTCCCAAGGTACAAAAACGAGTTGCTCGTATTTTTACCCAAGCTGCTTCCCCTCTATCCTTTGGCAACATCCCCTCTTTCAGATATGCTAGGATTGGCATTCTCCAATCTTCATTTTCCTCTATTTCTCCGATCTCCAAACTCGAACCGTATCCGATCTATCAATAGGGAAATATTTACTCATAACCCCCATGATCGAACTTGCGATCTTAGATAAGAAATCGAGTCTTCGTGTTTTCTTCCCTCGGTATATATGGAGACCTCAATCTCTTTCGATTTCTTTTCCAGGATCTTATATTTCTCCACATAATTTTTCATCCTTTCTTCCCAAATTTTGAACTCCCCTCTTATCTGTTTGTACACCAATTGGGAATCTATATGTATGAGTACCTTAGATGCTCCCATACTTAGTGCCATATTGATTCCTCGCAAAAAGGCCTCGTACTCTGCCTCATTATTGGACAACTTGAAATACAACCTCACAAATAAACTACTCTCCACCCCCTGGATCGATCAATACAATACCTACTCCGCATCCCATGCTACCCACGATCCATCCATGAATAGTATCCATGTTCCCTCCTCCGGGCACATCCTTCGTTAATTCTGTACGAAATCCGCTAAGGCACGAGCCTTAATGGCGCGATTCGGCTAAACTCTACATCATACTCGCTCAATTCAATAGCCCATTTCACCAACCTTCCGACACTTCAGGTTTTACTCATCACGACCTTCATCACTCAATCACCAACAATTCGAAAAATTCTCCATCCTCAATCCCTCGGCCAACGCGATTCGTCAAAATCTCCTAGCTAGGGTACCTCCGACTTCGCTTCTTTGGAAACATTGGATGTAACTCTTGACCCTTCTCCCTCATTTTGCTTGATCTTGAATAGTGAATGCGTTGTGATACTTTCTACATCTAGTGAATCGATGCATAAACATTGAAATAAATCGAAATTCCTTATAGAGTTCGGGGAAGTTGGGAAAACCATTTCTTCGCGCCGATTTAGTGAGGGTTGTCGGAACACCACGCACATTACTCCGTCCGAGAACCTATGTAGCAACACCGTATTTTCGAAACGGCAAAGATGATCCCACGGTCCGTCGTGCCGTCATATTTACTCAAAACTCGTAGCTCTATAGGAATCGGCAACTCGTCGGCCATCCACTCTCCTCCGTGAATGGCGTCCTCTCCGAACTCGAGGAACAAAGGCTCTGCCGGCGCTCTGCTACTCTCCTTCGCACCTCCCCTTACCTCCTCTAGAGGTCATTCATCCGCTCCGACCAATCCGTATCATCCGTGGTGGTATACTCCGTAGCACGAGATGAGTGCTCCTCCTCCACCACCGGAGCCCGTCCCCATCACACCTCTCTGGATTTCTAGCTTCCTGCGCACCACCCAGGGTGGTGACAGGAGGTGGTGGCGGCACCCAATGGCTAAACCTCCAATCCACAGCCTGCTCCACCGCTGCATTAACAAAATTACTCAGCTGTTCAAAAAACATGGGCCCCAATATCCCCGCCCCCGCTGAGGATAATGGGACAGAGCCACCCTGAGTTACTCCCGAATTTTCCTGATGTGGATCCTCCATCGGAGGTGGTGGTGGACGCACACCTCTCTCCTGAGTCACTCCCCCTGGCGTATCAACCATGGGAGTGCGGTTCAGATCCTCCGTCAAATTCCTCCTCGAGATCCTCCATAATCGCCACTTGAAACCTCACGCCTTAGCTCAAGAGTTCCCCCGAGGCGTCGCCCGATTTGGTTATACCGAGAAAATGTTCGATGGTAATGTTGATCGAACTTCGATGTATCTCCGATGAGCCATTTGCTAACATCGAGCACCGCACGGAAGGGGGCCGGAGGGTTTTTCGGCGTGCACCTTCTCCGACGCTCTCAAGTCGGATATCACTTTCGAGGAAGATAAATAATAGCTCAGTATAGTATGGAAGAGTAAAAATGCATTACCTTACTCAATACCTGGTGAATGACTATTTATAAGGCTCACCGTTAGGGTTTCCGTATTTTACGGAAATGGTTAGGGAGAATCTGTTAGACATTTGTTACAAAATCTTATCTAGATCTGACGAATTTAAGTTACGCTCTAAAATATATCGAGCTTAAATATCCATCAGGCACTCCCATTTCTAGAAATTGGGCGCTTAAAGTGAACCTCGGTGGACTGGAGGCGGACTGCGATTACGAGCTCACTCTCTAGCTCGGCCTATTTCATGTCGGATCAATATATATTCCAATCAACGCTTTTACATGCATCTCGAGAGAGAGGGTAAATTACTTTTGTGATTGGTCTATAGGGAATAATACATTTAACTTTGGTTTGATTAATCTGAGAATAAAAAGGGGATATTAACTGAAACCATAACCCAGGAATCCATTCATCATCTTGATCTTTTAATCAACTCTTTTGCTTTGTTTCTTTTAGGATAAATTTACGCTTTAGTATTAATAAAACCAACTCACTCAATTTCGATCATCTAAATAAAAATAAAGCTATTACAATCCAATTACTTAGTACATTAATTTATTAGTCCTGTGGATTCGACCTTGCTAATCCTATTCTATAAACTGCACCGTACACTTGCGGTGAAGCTAAAAAATAAGGCGAACATAAATCTCTTGATTTTTAATTATAAATGAATAATAGTAATCGAGAAAAATAATTTTAAATATCAAATTACTTTTAAATAAAAATTTTAAGATAAATTTATATTAAATATATTATCGAGAAATGGATCTAAGATTAATTTAATACATGTTATACAATATATATATATATATATCAATTTTTACGATACAATATTTTTTTATTAAAAATATAGAAAATTAACAAAATAGTTTATATCAAGTTTTGATTTAACTATTGAATATTGATAGAAATTGACTATGAGTTGTTAAAAATAATTATATTTAATTTATAAATAATTAAATTATAAATAAATAGTTTTTTTAATTTATAACACCAATTTTCAAAATCTAGACTATAAGTCATGGGGGTTTGAAAAAGTATTTTTATTAAGCTAACATTAGTTCTTTTGCATAGTAAAAGCGAAAAGGAGGGGCGAGAATGAGGATATAAAAAGAACCAAAAAGGAAGGAACAATGGAACATGCATTTGGAGAACATGGACAAAAAACCAGGTGGCTTAGCCCACCCGCCACCACAAAGATTGTGGGATGGAGGTCGAGGGTTCAAATCCTGCTCCATCAAATTGTTTGTGGGGTGGAGGTCGGGGTTCATATCCGTCTCCATCAAATTGCTCCCCGGGGCATATGCGGTAGTGAAGATTTGGTGGGAACTCATCTTGAATAGCATCCGTGTGGGTTCGATTCGGGAGAGATCGTTATTAGTAGATTGGGGTCGAACATAATTGTTCTCTTTACCTGGAGGATCTGGTTGTGCGTCAGCCAGACCCCGTCGAACACACGCCATCGTGCATCCGCGGTTTACCTTGGCGGCAATGAGGAGCGGAGCTTTGTCCTCAGGGCATAGTCGGTAAGCGCCTGAAGGTGAGTTATCAAAAAAAAAAAAAAAAAAAAAAAAAAAAAAAAAAAAGGAGAACATGGACAAAACACAGGATTACTTTTTCAACATGATAATAATACTTTATTAATATTTCCAATTTTGCAAAGGTCGTCTCAATTTTCGTGCAGATGGAATGTTTGTATATTCAAGAACTTTAATCCATCTAAAGATACATGTGTTTGTAGGCGGACGAGATTCTTGTTCTAAAGGAGCGTTTCATTTTTATTCGATCGATAACTATTATATGTATCTACCATAAATAACATAAATTGTGGAATTTTAATATAGTGATAGCTTTATAAAATTCAAATTTAATTTATTTATTAAATAAATAATGGACCAACGCGACCCAACCCAACCAACTTCACCTCACAACCCAAACAGGACAACCAATTTTGACCCACTTCTAAATGGAGTGCTAAAATTACAACACAACTCACTCTTTGCGCATTGCGGGTTGGGTCAACCAACTCGCCTAGCACATTTTGACGGGTAGAGTACCCATCATCTGTATAATTAAGGCTTTTGAGCACTAAATCTCAAGTTGCTTAGATTCAATTCTTGAAGAAAAAAATAAAGAAAATCTAACACGTACCATTCTCTTCTTCATTGCTTAAGTTAATTATATCTTTGATAACTTGATAAGAAGAAGTCAAGCCTGTCTCCAAGATTTCATAATCACAAAAATTTTCGAAATTATTGAGTTATCTTATATGAGCATTAAACGAGTTAGAGTGGAGCTAATTGTTAAGAATATTGATTGCTTTAGTTTTCTCGAGATTTTGTATTAAATTATTTTCATTGATTCCAAGTTAGCTCGGAATTTCTACAAAATACACGTGCTGATTTTACACAAAAAATAATCTTCTTTTTTACTATCCTATAACTAGGAATTGAGTAACAAAAAAATAGAAAAAAAATCAAATACAAATTTCAACACAAAAATATAACCAGACACCACTAACCAACAAAGTCAGCCACCCATTATAATGACATGCCCTATAATGTCGTCCTATGATCAAATATTATAATAAGTAAAATATACCAAGTTAAAATGTCAGCATTAACTATAATATCAGAATTTTTGTTTATAGTTATTATTTCATATTTAAAATTCACAAACACACAGACACTTATAAATATCTCATGACAATGATAAGCTTAAAAAAAGAAAAAAAAGAAAAATGGATTAGCGTACATACACGTTTTACTCCCTCACTTTCGGTGGAGAAATAGAAACATTTGTCAGATATTTTTGTCGTGGGTAACAACCACCCAAAAAGGGAAGTCAACCAACATAACTGTGTCTGTGGGAGTCGGTTTGAATCGGCACGTGTCGGTGCTCCACCCATCACTTCAACTCATCATTCTTAACTTGATTTCCTTTTGAAATTTCGGCCCTTCTCTATCAAGGAAAGGTTCCACACCCCCACCACCCCTCATTGCAATGCATTAAGTTATTACTATTTTATTTCTTCTAAAAATATCTATCTCACAAGAAAACAAAGGAGAAATTCTTGATTATTCTTGGGATTTTGTTCTAAAATGGCCAGTTATAGGTAGGGGTGGCCGTACGGTTCTGGAACCGCCGGTTCTGGTTCCAAAACCGTCGGTTCCGGTTCCTCATTTTGGAGGAACCGGAACCGGAACCGTTGCATCACGGTTCTGGTTTCAAAACCACAACCGATGGTTCCAGTCCGGTTCTGAACCCGGTTCAACTCTCGGTTAGGTTAACCATAAAGGAATCAGTTTATTTATCTTTTAATAATTTTTTCATTTATTAAAATAGTTATCAATTTCAATTAAAAAAATAAAAAAATAAAGAAAAAGACTTGGACTTAATATCCAATAAAGTTTTATACTTAATATTAATAATAATATTAAACTATCTATATATACTATTAGAGTATAGAAGAATCAAAGTTCACGTGTTAAACATAATATTTGGTCTAAAACGTGTCTCATATAGTTCACGAAAATAAAACATCATAATAAACATTTAACATTTCTTCTAGCATGTATTTACCATAACAAAATTGTTGGTTCTAGCTTTAAGAAAATGGTTCCATCACGGTTCTAACCGATGGTTAAAACCGGTTCATGATTTTGAGACCTAAGAACTTGAACGAACCTACACGGTTCCCGGTTCGGTTTTAGAACGCGGTGACCGATTATATTTTAGGAACCGATTGGCCCACGATTAGGTTCCGATTTAGAACTCGATTTCGATTCCATTTGGCCACCCTAGTTATAAGTTCCAACTTCCATGTGACCAACCAAATTGAAGCTAACAAGTAACATCCTCAATAGGATGGTTAAAGTGCAAGTTTTGAACTTGAACTTGATTGTTGCCATTGTGGAAGATTGATAGTTGCAAGTTCAAAACTTTTGGATTCAATATATTGAACTTGGTTCAACATGATTTCATATTCAATAAATTTGATTGTGGTACCCATTTTGAACTTTAAACTTGAATTAACCATTTTGATAGTGAGATCATAGGGTTTAGTTCAAGTTGATGTGATCTGTGAGACCTACAAAAAAGTATGAACTTGCAACTACCATTGTGGATGTTCTAAGGAGTCATGATGCAAATCTGTTAAGCTCTTCGAGAATTTATCCATGCAAATTAACATATTATATCCATGCTTAGTTAAAAGTTACACAAGGAGCTTGTAAAAACTTCTACTTTTAGAATTAGTGATGTATCATAGCAAAAATAAAAGTCTAGTTGAGAATCAAAAGTTGATAGCGTTTGCAAATTGAATTATAAGTTGAGAATTAGAAGTTGGGAGTGTCTGACGAAAAAGTTGTAAAAATACTTATTTATATGTAAAAATCAAACCAGAGGCAGAATCAGAAATCTAAATCATCCATCTCTATGCTTTTAGATTCTGATTAAATGAAGCAGAACAAGAAACAAGAGTTGACATTTGTAAACACTAAAAAGTGAATTTTTTTTTTCTAACTAAAAAATGAGAAACATTTTTTTTTGTTGATTGCAAACACTCCCTATGAGGGTGTACCTTAACAATCACAAATGCTAACATATAATCTTAAATTTTAGGTTTTAAAGTATTGGGTTATTGATTTTTTAGTACCTGATCTCTAGACACTTTGTGGTTTGGTACCTGACATTTTCGAGTTACCAATTTAATAGTTATACTTCACATTTTTTTTTTATAAATTGGCACCTATTCACTTTTAATAACGAAAATGCCCCCAAGAAACATAAGTATACTCAAAATTTTATTTTGAGTATACTTATTTAAATTATAAAATCAATTAAAATTTTTAATTAATTTAATTAATAAAAGATAAAAAGAAGTTTCTAAAAATATTAATGATTTTTAGAAAAATAAAATTAATTACATTAAATTAGTAATTAACAAACATGAAGTAAAATTAAATTATTCAAAAAGATAAATTAGTTTAGTTAACTAATTTTAAAGATTAAAATGAAAATTAAATAATTTTAAAATTAAAATTCAGATAGTAAATTAGAATTAATATATTAATTTTTAGTTAGTTTTTAATCGAGCTTTAAAAATAATTAATTTAATTTATTTTCTATTTTACAATTAAGAATATTATAATTTAATTTAAATAATAATAAGTTATTTCTAAATTAAATTTATTTTTAAATTTAATAATTCTAATTAGAGTTTAACTTTTTAACAAATATTTAAAAATCATGAGGTATTTTAGATCGCCAAAAGTGAATAGGTAACAATTTATAAAAAAAAAATGAAAAATATGGGTACTAAATTTGTAACTCGAAAATGTCAGGTACGAAATCAACAAAGTGTCTATAGACCAAGTACTAAAAAATCAATAACCCTAAAGTATTTCATGGATGAAAAAGTACTGACTCAAAAATAAATCATTTTCCTGTTTTTCTTTTTTTCCAAATATTGCACATATTGGAAGGTCGTGTGTATAGCATATATGGTGAAAAAAGAACCAAGCTACTCGATACTCGATTCGAGATTGATTGTTAAAAGTTCGTTTGAGCTCGGTTCGTTAACATAACGAACCAAGCTTGAAGATATTTTTCCGTTCAATAAGATATAAACCTCGGCTTGAGCTCGTCTTGATTAGTAAAAATAGGATAAAATGTGTAAAAATATCAGGATACTCGAACTCGATTTGTGTTCGGCTCGACCAAATCTTGTTTGAGCTCGACTCGATTAATAATCAAACCAAACTCAAACATAATTTTTTGGAGCTCGATTAAAAAAATTCAAACAAGAACAGAAAATACTATGTTCGGTTCGAACGACTCGACTCATTAATTTACACCCCCTAGTAGCATAAGGTCATGGTGCTCATGCATGCTTCCTACAAATTGATGTGGAAATTTCCATCAAGACAAAGTGTGACAAATAATGTAAAGGCTGATTCTTGATGTTGGTTGGGGTGTTGTGGGATGGACAAGTGTCCTGGTTTTTGACATTATGGTTTTTGATTTTGTCAAGAAAACCCAATATCAATCATGGAATGATGGAATGGAGCGGAAAACAAATTGTGGGTTGACAAAAGTGAGTCCTTTTCTTTGACCCCCTCTCGGAGGAAATAAAAAAACAAAAACTCCTCCAATCAAAAAAATGACTTCCTCGATTGAAGTAGTCCTCTTCTATTACTCTTTAACAACTTTCGACATACAAGTTACAACATGTGATCAGTATAATAACATACATACATATTTCTCAGAAAATATGGATCGGATATGATGGCCATGGGTCTTCAATAAGCCCAATGAATTTCAAGTTTAATTAGAAATTTACTTGAGTTAGGGGTCACATGCATCAAGGATAAAATCCGATAATTAAGTTTATGGGCTCATAAGTCAATAATGAATTTATCCATTGGAGTAGTCCTCTGATGTTACTTCTAATCACTTTCTATGTAAAACGTGTGTAATATTACTCATTATGGTACAATATGGATGGAATATGATGGGTCATGAGCTCTGTATAGGCCTATTATATAATATTCGATTAAGTTCAAGAAAATCATTTGGGTTATGGGTCGGAACAAAAAAAATATTTCAAAATTAAGTTTATGAGGTCCATAATGTTCCAAACCATAGAGGCTTACTGGACCAACCTACAAATACTCTCATATTATTTTACACTATAAATATCCCAACTTGAGGTAGGGCGTCGATTTGTGTGCGTCGATAATTCGACCGAGCTGCCCAACACAAATTTAACGGTACATGTACAACCTTTAGCAAGTTCGGGTTAAAATCGGGTCAAACACGGTTAACACGAAAATAAATAGGTCAGGTCAGGTCGACCTGTGTGTTGACACAATTAACCTATTTAACCTATTTAATTTTATAGTGACATATTATTTTATATTTTGTGATGTTTTAGTTGGTTATATGATGATAAACAAATTATTTAATGTATTTTCTAATAATTTAATTTTTTTATTTGTAATTTTGGCTTTTTCTCTATTTTTTTATTTTTTTTTCGTGTCAACTTTAAATTATATAGGTATTTCGTATTGTGTCGGGTTACGTGTCATAAACGGGTTGTATTCATGTCGTGTATCTTGACACAAATAATTAAGCGGATTGTGTTTGTGTTAAATGTCAAACTGTAATACCCGTGTCAAAACACGATCGTTAACATGAAATACGACACGATTGACACCCCTAACTTGAGGTACACAATTTATTAAGTAACGTACTTAACTATTTTCAAGGTCTTTATGTAACGACCCGAGTTTTTGTGCCTTAATAAGAATTTTATTAATCATGTTATTTGTTTATTTTATAGAATAATAGTAGTTATTTAGAAATTTATTAATGATTTTACTACTTAGTTAATTTGTTAAATTACAGATAATAAAAGAGTCTTTTTAATTGGATTGGTTAATTTATTTAATTTGGGCCTTATAATGAATAATTGGACCTTTAATCAGTTTAGGGTATTAAATCAGGCCCACATTGTTAGTAAGTGAATAATAAGCCCATATATCCAAAACCTAGCCCATTGATTGAGAGTAGATTAAAATACGGATATAAGACAGCATAAAACACACACGGAGAACATAACAAAACACACGGCCAGATTGGAGAAAAGGATCGACCAGGAAGAGAAAAAAAAAAAGAGAAGGAAAAAAAAAAAGAAAGAAAGAGAGGTGACTTCCCAACGCGATTGATTCGAAAGAGGCTGTAAAAGATTTTATTACCCCATAAGTTAATCGAGGCAAGTAATCTCCTTAGTTTTCACGTAAATTTACGATTTCAATTATTGACACCTAAATGTTATGTGCCATGAATATCTTGTAATTTATATTCCCATCTCATCGCAGGTACGCATGTTGTTTCGTTTTTGTATTATCATGTTTCATACGATTGCTTGAACATGTTATATGTCTTGGAGATAATGTTTTGCTTTAGTTGATTGATTTTAGTGAATCGTGTCATATGAATCTGGGATTTGCTATATATATGTGTATAGAAAATTTGGATTAAGGATGAGAAATTAATTTAACCTTTCACGTGAGTCGGTTTGTGCGTTTTGGTGGAGTTAGTTTGAAGGAAAACACAAATAGTTTTAGTCATGAATGACATTAAGTTGGTGGATACCATTAGTTTAATTAGTTGTGGTTACGTGCATTCAATATTAGTGTTTTGAATGTATTGAATGTTTAGCTTTTCCACAAATTAGTTGAACAAAAGGTTTTCCTTGATTAATTGATTATAGTTTTCCCTTAACTAATTGAATGTAAGGTTTTCCCCTTGATTAATGAATATAAGTTTTTCCCCTAACTAATTGGATATAGGGTTTTTCATTGATTAATTGAATGTAGGGTTTTCCCTTGACTATTTTAATGTGAGATTTTCCCTTGACTAATTGAATATAGAGTTTTCCCCTTGATTAATGAATATAGGGTTTTCCCTTAACTAATTGAATGTAGAGTTTTCCCTTAACTAATTTAATGTAGGGTTTTCCCCTTGACTAAATAAATATAGGGTTTTCTCCTAACTAGTTGATGTAGGATTTTCCTTAACTAATTGAATGTAGGGATTTTCCCTAACTATCTGATTATAAGATTTTTCCCCAATTATTGTTGAGTATCTTTAATGCAGGTCTATCCTCATTTACATGCTTCAAGTCATGTTTACTTTTAATATGATTGCTACTTAATGTGATTTATTATAATGTTTATGCGCTTTAAGTTTATGTTCGTATTCAATTGAAGTCGCATCACTTAGGTTCATGCATCATGTTAATGTACGTTCATAGCATTTCACGAGCATACAAAGATTAAAGTAAGTCGAGTTTTAAGGTCATATATAGTTAATAATGTTTTTGAAATGGGTGCACATTGTTTTATGATCTTTGGAGTGAGTGGGAAATGGCGCGGGGGCGGCGTTAAAATGATGTCTTTAACTGCGGCTAATGTTAATGTTCAAAGGAAAGGGCCTTGGCGAAAGCGAATGGAAATGGGTCTTCGGGCAAAATGTTAATCGGGTTCCAAATAACAAGGCCCAGCTGCGACCACTGATTAAAACAATGTGTTACCAAGTGAGCTCGTGTCTAGACGTTTTACAAAAAGAAAGAAAATATTTTAAGTATGAATGTGAAAGGTTTTAAAGTAAAGAAAATGTAAAGTCTTTCAAGATATAAATATAAGATATTGCATTAGGCATGCATTCATGCATGAGATTACTTGTTGAGCTCCTTTAGCTCATTCCACGAATGTTGAATAATTTTAGATGAGAACCTGATGAGGAAGGAGATGGCGCAGCGCAGTGACTCGGAAACCCAGTCTTTAATGATCTCATGTCTTTCAGTTTCTCTTATTTATAAAGTTTGACTCTTTAGTTTATTAAATGTCAAATGTCGTTTTATTTTAAGAATGAGTATTTTTAGACAAGTAATTATTTCGATTATAAATATTTAATTCATTTGCAAAGTTTTCAAAAGAAGTAAGATTTTTATTATTAAAGTATTTTTAAACATTTCTTGAGTATTTCTATTTTAATTTCTTATTTTTCGCATTCATATTTAAGCAAGCTTGAAGGTTGCTACACTTTAACTTATACCTACTTGTTTTGGAATTGGAACTTACTAGGGGTGACCATAGTTTGAACCGGAATCGTTATCTCACGATTCCGATTAAAAATTGGCGAAATCATTGCCTCACGATTCGATTCCAAAATGGGAAGCGATGGTTATGATTCCAAACCAAAACCTGGTCCCTTTACGGTTTCGATTCTTGGTTTAATCGAAACCCTTTTTTATTCTTTTGATAATTTTTAGTTTTTAAAATGATTTATCGGTTTGTTACAAGAAAAAAAAGAAAAAGAAAATATGAAAAGGACTTGAAATTAATATTCATAATAATATTAAATTTTGGATTTAATATTATTAATAATATTATGTTGCTTACGTATCCTCTTAGGAATCAAAGTCACGTAGTTCGATAAACACAACATTTGGTTTGAGCCCCTCACATGCGGTTGTGAATATAATATCATAATAAATATTTAACATTTTTTAGTATATTTTTACCCAAAAATAAAAATTATCGGTTATAATATTGAAACCGGCGGAGATCGTTAGTTCCATGGTTTTGACACCGAAAAACCATAAATGCCTACTGATTACGATTTCGGTTTTGGAAATTAGGTTACGGTCCAGTTTACGTTCCCATTTGGAACCCCATTCCCACCCTATAACTAATTTGTGTGTCAAGGTATTCGCCATGTCATCTGCTAGCGACTTTTTCTAAGGTTGACTCACTCAATATATAATATGAACTTAATGTAGGAGTACTACAAAAAAAAAGTGATACCATATCGGTATATATGTGTATATTTGTATGTATACAACAACAACAACTAACTCTTAATCCCATTTGTGTGGGATCGATATATGAATCATATTAAGTCATCGTTTACAATGCAAAGCCATATTTTTATTTATTTTAAGATATACCATATCTTTTTTAATAGTTTTCTTTCAAGTCTTTTTATGTTAAGACTACTCATTCATTTTCATGAATACTTTTATTTTTGTTTTTAGTTGATCAACTCAAATTCCTTTTTTTTTTTTTTTTAAGGAAAAAACTGAAAATTCCATTAAACCAAACGGTAGGAAATACATCACATGAAAGTGAGGAAAAAGAAGAACGGCAAAGCATCCGTCCATAATGTTATTTTTCATGTGCGCACTCGTCACATCAGTGTGATTGTCATTTTTCGCCAGCCTGTTGTCCAAGGCACTACTGAAACTTGAGGACACGCCTTCTATTGTTTAGCTTTGAATCTCTTCATGAAGCTCATCCTCTAAGTCATCTTCAAGATTTGATCTCCAAACTCAAACTTGTGTCTTTAACACCACCTTGAGTTTGAGGAGGGATATTAGTATTACGTGGTAATTGTTACGATTGAAAATATATTAGGCAGTAATTACGTGATAATTATTATGGTTGGCCATAAATTAGGCTGTAATTATAATTCTCTTATCATCTTTACGGTTCCCTTACCATCATTACGGTTTCTTGACTACCGAGTTGTTAAGTTATATATAGTCTTGTATTGAGTTGCACAAAATACATCAAAATTATGTTTTTCTTGTTATGTCTTCTTGTAAGAAAAACACATATGAGAATTAACATAATCTAAGTACAGGCTCATCAACTTACCAAAACTTCATAGAGGGCTCACATCTTGCAATAAGCATTTTCCTTGTTTGTTTCCGTTTTCTCGTAACAGATTAATAGCATTTACTCTGTTTAAATCAGCAGTATGCATTCTTTTGTTTTCAACTAGAGGCTTCAACCCTTTTTCTTTTCAGTTTGGTTCATGTTATCTATTTGGATGAGTTTGGTATTTGTCCTCTCATGACTTTCACAATAATTAAGGCAATGCAATAATGAATCATAATCCATCTTTCATTACATGTTAGTAAATGTTGGCAACAACTAGCTTTCAAGAATAATCATCCGTACTAAATTCAAATGAAACCAGGAAGGTATCAAATATATATACAAGAATATAATCCAAGAATGCTATTCATCAAATGAACTATAAAACATAACACCCCTACAAAAAGACTTTTAAACTGCTGATAAATATATATCTAAAATTTGTAGATTGCTCGACTGTCGTTCATTTTGCAGGTTCGTTCTCTTGATCGTCTTGAACTTTGCTGCTAGTTCATCATAATCCGGAAGCTTTGGATGGATATGTCGACACGAAGAGTTTCCACTACGAGGTTGTCCAAGCGAAACTTGAATTTGTCCTAAAAATGTTATTATCTGTTAAACTCTCATTAGGCCTTTCAGTAGGCATAGTCATCGCCCTTAATCGACACTGCTGCGTTCGTTCTCCCCGCCCTGTCGTCTTCTGGCCGTTTACATAAACTTTCAAGCGCCTCATTTTCATCTTTACTACAGAAGTAACAAGGATCTTCTAAACTGCATTTCTTGGCAATAAAATCTTTGCTATTTGCACCATACGATTTTTCGGCTTTCCTTCACTAAAGTCTTGTTCTCGGGCTCTCTCTGACGATGAGATTTGTGTTTATTATAAAGAGAGGTTTCAGATTAGCCATAGTAAATCGTCGCACATTCGATGTCGGATACAATTCTGTTTTCCTGAGATAATGATCTTCTTCTTCTTGATCTCTTTTTACTTGCTTTCCTCATCTTTTGTTCCTCAAAATCGATGCGAATGATTTGAACATGAATAATCTCTGGTCTTGGTGATTTATCCCATCTTTGCTCACAATCTCTTCAATGTCATCAAGATATATCATTTCATCAGGCAATTTGGCTGATGTTTCTGAAGAAGAATCCATTCTGAATTTATCCATTTCATTGCAGTCTATAGGCTTCTTCTTCGGTTTCGGTTCTTGGATTGCATTCTGAAGAATGTTCTCTTTCTATGTCCAAAAAATGGTTCTTTTGAAATTTTCCTAGTCTCAGATGATAAATCCACATAAATAATCTTTCCTTCTGTTTCTCTCCCAATGTAAAGCTGAAGTTCAGGTTCTTTGTAATCATTGTGCATTTGATCTTCACTATATGATATCTGATTGCTACCTTTGGTTGCTTGCTGTTTGACAATGCATAAGATTCAATTATATCAGGAAAACAAAGAATTATTATAGAGTTAATTAATAATAGGGATAATTACAAAAATCTACCCCTGAGGTTTGCTTTAATTACAAAAAAAAAAAAAAAAAAAAACCACAAAGTTTTGAAAATTATAAAAGACCCTATAATGTTTGATTCTATTTTACACTTTACCACCTTCATAAGAAGAAACATTTCAAACATCCCTTTACATTTGTAAAAGTATTGCAATTATACCCTTACATTTAACACAAAGTCAAACCTAAAGTTCTTTTTTTTTTTTTTTAATTTTCAAACATTTATGGGGTTCTTTGTAATTAACCCAAACCTTAGGAGTAGTTTATGTAATTATCCTTTACAAAAATTACCCTTGAGGTCAGTGTAATTACTTAAAACTCTAATTACTTAAAACTCTAACTATCTTTCAAAATTGTAAATGCTCCTTGGTATTTGTTCTATTTTACACGAATTACATCCTTAAGAGTGAGGTATTCTTAATTTTAAGAGATAACTAGAATTTTGTAATTAGGCTAAACCTCGGGGTAGTTTTGTATTTACCGAAATGTGGTTGAACCACAAATTATTACCTGGTCTTCTTGCAGCTGGGGTTTGTACTCAAGATACAATGGTCCTTGCTGAAAGCAACTACTTGCTATTTCAGCCAGCATTCTGTATTTCTCATCATCAGACACCTTTTTGATATAAAAATTCTCTTTTATCTGCAAGAAAAAGTACCTCCAAACATTAGGCCTATATTGGTAAAACAATTGTTGTGATTGAGAAAAGGACAAATATTTTTGAAGCTAATTAACCTGATGGTTCACAAGATTCCCTGGAAGTAATTGAGTGCAGTAATTACAAATCTTTAAACCATGCGCTCTCCGAAAAAGCTTCCTAATTGATATGAGCTCTGGTAGTTCACCAAATCTTGCTGATGAAAAATTAGAGTTGATGCTGCTTCATTTATATCATTTGGGCAGTCCCTGTAATTTCAATTTAGTCATTAAAGTAATATGATAAAATATGCATTTCAGTTGTTACAGAGGCAGATATACCTGTGTTTGCGGATGTAGGAAAGATTGATTATTATAAATTCACAAAACTGGTACAGCAGATCGTATACTTGAACAATATTTTCATCCATGATTATCTGCTCAACCTGAAAATGTTTTAAAGATAAAATCAATGAATCAACTTATTTTTTATTTTGTTTTTTGCATCATCAACTGCTAGTATAACATGGAAACATTCTGAAAGAGGAAGAAGTTTTGGAAGCGATTAATTAAAAACACCTTAGAGGTTTTGAAAATTACAAAAAAAAACCTTGAAGTTTGATTTAGTCTTACATATTACCCCTTCATAAGAAAAATATTTCTAAAACCCCTGACATTTAAGAAAAATTATAGTTATCTCAAGGGGATTTTGTAAGTTTCAAAAGCCTCTGTATTTTTTTTTTTTGTAATTAGCCTAAAACATATAAAAGCACATATCAAACAGATTCAGGTAAGATTGGAGAAATTCCATAACCATTTTACAGAGGAGGGAAAACTTTCCTGCCTGACTAATCAACAGTCACCAGAATGATAAATGTCCACTAAATATACAAGTACAATTGTTTAATGGATGCCTGTTAAACCAAAATCCTAGTATATTATTAAAACAATCTGTATTTTACTACATGTAACTAGTATAACAAATGAAGTAATAGATGGAGAGGAAATAAAAATCACATGGTATTAGCAGGAATGTAACAGTAGAAAAAGTAGAGCCAATAGTCCTCTCTGTTTTACACACACACAAAAATAAATAAATAAATAAATAATCAAAAGGAGTAGCAAATAGTCCATTACTCTTTCAAAGGCACTTTGATCATGCCCATGTTTGACTCAGCCACATCTTCTCTACACTGCTTTACAATGCAATTCCTCTTGTTCTTCAGCAGTTTCAGACGGCACTGTACCATTTTTACCAGTTTCTTGCTGTAAAAAAAAAGAAGGAAAGAAAAACAGAACATATAAATCAGAAGTTGAACTGAATGAGCATGATAAGTAGACAAAGAACCAATCTTGAAAAAATAATACTATTTTACCATTTGGAAGCCTTTCTCCATCCAAATAAGATATCAAACATCTTGTTCAGTTGTTGAACCAAACAGGTTATTAAGTTGGAAATTTCACTGTTGGTGAACTTTTGAACAAGTGAATAAAATGAGCACGTCATATTTTTATGTACAGAGAAAAAAAAGGCTTAAAAATAAATAATGGGAAAAAAAAAGAGTGTGGGTGTGATGAATGATGATGATTGAGGTTGAAGGGTGAACTGAACCATAAGTGACAGTTGGGTTATTTTTACTTTTTTGGGTAGTTATTTTAGGAGGAGTGGGTGTGAAAAATTGAGATAGAGAGAAGTATTGATTGGGTGGTCCGCCACTCCCACGGAAACTGCTCCCACTACGCAGTGATTGGGCCACTACAACCCTCATTTTTGTTTTCTTCCTAAAAATTTATCACACAACATTTTTCTTCAAATTAAATTTTATTAAAACTAAAATGAGAATCATCAACATGTAAAATTTACTTATTGTAGTACTAGCAGGTTATAGAACCAAAAATCTAAATTTTTCCAACTTTAAGGACTTAATCCAAAGTTGCGGGAAAAAAAAGATCGAATCTTTATTTTGAATGACATATCTGAAGTCAATTAAGATAATAGACTTTTTAAAAGTTCTTAACTTATGCGGAACCACTTACCTTTCATTCATTAGCTTTGGTAATTTATAAACCTGATATATGAAATCATTATCCCTACAAATTAGCCAAACAAATGGAAAACGGTCTACAATTACAATCTACCAAATTAAATATAAAATATTTACAATAATGATAAGAATAATTATGTATATTCTATATTACTAAGCTTCTTTAGAATGGACTTTTGGAGGAGTGGAGCAACATCCATATCTATTTTAGATTAAACACCAAATATATATTATTATGAAAATTGACTTTTATATCCAAAAGTACACTTGAAAAGTGTTCCAAATAAACACCAAATCTCCAGAGTCTGCATATCTTAGAGAGGACAAAAACAATTTTGCCTTTTTAAAAACCTATGGGTTTTCTTTGTAATTACTGCAAAACTTTGGGGTAATTTTTTAGTATCCTACTTTTATTATATTATATAATATATAATTAATATATAATCTAATAGACCGATTAATTTGTAGTACAAATAGCGAACTAAATTATGCATCTCACTTGGTGATCGCATTGATTGCTAAGTCAAGTTGTTATAAGCTTTCTTAAGTTAAGTGGGAAAATTTATGCATAGGTGTCATAAATTATACTCCTCACGTTCTTGTGCTATAGAAAAATAATAAAATGTTTTTGACAAGAAAATAGTAAAATGTTTTTAAATTAGTTGTATGATCGCGTGCAAACAATAGTTTAAATTACTTAGGAAAAAAGCACTCATGTGTAAAGTGTCTTGTCACTTGATAAGGAAGGTTACAGAACTATGAAATATATATATAGCGAGTGGATTAAATGATTATTTTTAATTAATGTGAGTACATATAAACAAATCAACACAACTATCAATAAATTAGATCTCAATAGGTGTAAATTTACTGAAGGAACACATATATTTCTGTCCTTCTAAATGTCCATCAACGAATCTCTAAATATGCATCAAACTTTTAAACGAGCATTAGCATTCTTATCTGAATGTAAACTTTCTCATTGCTCTATTTATCTCTCCTCATTAAAAATTCACTTCAATGAAAATTTATTTATATTCTCCAAGAAAAACACAAGTTTTCAATATAAATTATACTACATTATTCTGGCTGCAGCAGGGACAAACATACTATTTTGTCCAAGAAAATTATGCATTCAAATTGAAGTTATTTTGAAAGCCAAATTTAGGGAATCAAAAAACTTGCTGCACATTTGCATTTACTTGCAATCGACTTAAACCACATTTAATTTATTTAGTTATGCCATAATGTCAAAATATATTTAGTGATGAAACCACATAGCACAATTCATTTTTGAAATTAGTAAGGAAAAAAAACACAAATCACATCGTCATGATCACACACTAAATATGATGAATATAAATTAAATTACTAATATTACGAATATGTGTACAATTTTCATTTTTGTATATCCTCATCTAAGATTCCTTTCGAGTGAAACTAAGATTAATCATAAGATTAGCACGAAAATCAAATTACATTTTTTAATATTACTGAACACATTAAAAAAATAATAGTTAAAAATAATATTATAATAACCACAAGGCTAATCAGAACCCTGAGCTCACTCGCAACGGTGTGCCCTCGCATGATGATGATGCGATGATCATCACAACCTTAAAAGCTACAAACAATCGCACTCAACACTCTACCTGTTCCCATTTTCTTGTCGGAATCTCAAATTGGCTAAGAGTAAAAAAAACAGGTAACCAAACTCAACTCCCGTTGTGTAATTAATTATAAAGAGCAGTGAGGTAGTTGAGCAACCGAAGGCATGGGCATGGCATTTTGATTCTATAATTTAACAAAGATACTTATGCACCCTTTCACTTAGGCTACTTTTGAATTGATTAATTTTTTATTTTAGGGGAGAACTTGTGGAATGATTATACATGACCCAAAACGAGATGAGTTTGAAATTCACAATTACTCAAATTATGACACATAATAAAGCTAAGGATTTGAAATCTATTGTAAAATGATTCCATTCAATAAAATTAATTGATTTATTATTATGAATTTGAAATCTATAACTCCAAATCCATCAATATTCTAAATAAATCTGAATCACTTAAATCTGGTCAAACATGTCTTAAAGCGGCAGTATTATTAATTTCAATATCCAGTGGGTTTGGGGTGAATAATGGGCTTGGTTATACCCGACCATTATATTCAATATTGTCTTTTTGAAATATATTTTTATATTATTTTTAGTTGTCAATAGTAGGGTTTCAAGGTTTGACTACACTTTCTGGCATCCAGTACATAAGGTAGCAGCAAAAATATTACGAATATCCATTAAATATTACTATATACAATAGGTAGCGACTTTTTATAGGTGATGCGTTTTAACCGTCTACCTATAGTCTGGGGTATCACTTTTAATAGCTTTTAGTGACATTTATAAGTGTTAAACAAGTCTTCTATTTGTATCACTTTGGAGAAAATACTTCTAAAAGTGTTACGGATGAATCTTATGTAACACTTTTTAGAGCACTTTTTCTATGTGTATTTTGAAAAAAAAAAAAATACTTAAGGTGTTACATAAGAATATTTGCAGCACTTTGTTTTTTTTTTTTTGCTTCAAAGGGCTTGAATCCAAGATCTGTTATGTTTGGAAAAGTTGGCGGTAAAAATTAAGTTGATTCTTATTACAACTTTTGTTTTATATATACATATGGTATATTATATGTATATATTATATACTTTATGTATTAAAGATTATGATATATAATATATAAATAAAAATCTTTATTGTACAAATATATATTATAATTTATATTATATAGTATATATTAAAATTTTATTATATTATATATTAAAAACATAATAAAAATATTAATGCAAAATATATAAAATAAAATTATCGAATAATTAATTTTCCGTTGATAAAAATAAAAATATCTAAAAATATAAAACTTAATTTACCAACAAATTAAAAAAATTTAACAAAAGAAAAAATTAGTAAATAAACAATGAAAAAGTAGTTTACCGATATAATAAAACATAAGTAACTACCGACATCATCAATTTTTCATTGGTAAAGAAATTGGTTTCCATAAAAATATAAAAAATTAAAAATAATTAATAAAATATTTATATGGATTTTTTATTAGTATTACGACCCAATTAATTACTTCAGTCAAAAATTTAAAATAAATAAAAGACTTTATAAAAAAATAAAAAATTCAATAAAAAAAGCAGTACATTTGTTTCACCTATTTTTGTGATATCGCTTAATTAAATAAATCATTGGTATTATTCAATGAAATCGATATAATTTTGCGTCACCAAAATATAGCTAAAAAAAAGTATTACAATTAATAAAATATAGTGTTATCTAGAGTGTTGTTTAATTAAAGTGATACCTATTTGAGTTACAAAGAAATAACAAACAAAAAGTGATATTTAAAACATTACATTTTTATAAAGTCTTTTGAGAATTATTACATAAATATTATAATGTAAAAGTTTTTAACACGTGTTATATAATGTGTCTTATATAAAAAGTGTTTGCAATTTTGTGTTATAAAATGTCATTTATGTTGTATTGCTAATTTAATATTTACTTTCTCTTTCATTATTTTGGCCGATCCAAGATTCTACTGTCACTCGTCTCAACCGTCCAATGTTGTTGCTCAAAATGTCGAAAAACCCGACAAAAGATTTACGCGGCATTCACCAACAAGCTCATTTTGGTGTGTGGGGTTCTCAAGGTTTTTTTAATCTATCATTTGTCTCTCTTTTGCATTGGTTTGATGGTTCTTAAGTTTTTTTCAATCTATCGTGATGTTGATTACCCTTTGTAAGAATATTAACCAGGTCCGAACCATGTATTTTAATTTTTTTTTAATTTATCACCTCATCTCCAACCACTTCTCCCAACTTATTAAAAAACTATAATACCGCGAGTTTGTAACCAAGTGGTATCGCTCACCCCTTGTCAGGTATTCACCAGGGTTCGAACCCTATATCTTTCTTCTTTGAAATTTATCCCCTCTCTAACCACTAGTCCAAACTTATTTAAAAATTATGATAATAAGATATAAATACGCATGCAAGCTATGTTAATATCTTGAACCTTGCCCACAAATTGATGGAAATGCACTATAAAACACAATTTCCATTTTCTCTCTTTTTATTTTACATTAGAAAATACGTTGATGTTTTTGATGTGCTTAATAATGCAAATGGAAATTCTTTGGGTTGAGGTTGTCTAACACTTATCATCGCGAGAAGATGATTTATTTGAAGAATCGATCAAGAATGTGAAATCTAACTATTTGAAATGAGGTTGAAATTCATACTCGCAACCCAAGACGAAAAAGCGAACATCAGTATTGTATGTATTCAACTTTCATTCAAAAATGAGCTGGTGTTGGTTTTAAACGGTGATAAATCGCTAAAGTGCTTAAATGGAAATAACAACTCTAAGAAAATAACAACTAATGACAACTCAACAACAAAAATAAATAACAAACTAATATCTCAATATCCCCCTCAAGACGCATCCTGAGAAAATCGAGCACATGCATCTGACAAATGCTATATGAGAAGATGACTAGAACATAAGACTTTGGTGAAGACATCGGCAAGTTGAAGAGAATAAGCAATTTTGAGTGGAGCAACAAGGTGACATACAATTTGAAGCGTGTTTTGTTCGCCATAAAAAAACGGGATTAGCAACGACGAGAAAGCGGCTTAGTTGCCACAATATAAAGGAAATCGAGTAGGTAGGCGCAAACGTAAATCAAAGCGATATAAGAAATCCATTGAAGCTCACACACAAATGGGGCTAATGCCCGATACTCAACTTCGAGGAGAATTTAGAAACCGTAGTTTGTTTCTTGGATTTCCAAGAAACGAGCATCCCAAAGAAGAATACAATAAGCCTGCAGTGACCTCCTGCTATCTTTGCAAGTATCCCCATCCGCATCATCGTAGTCCGTGAGTGTGAGAGGGACTATTTGCCGCATAAAAATCCCCTTAGAAGGAGTCCTTCAAATATCTCAAGATGTACATCAACATCCAAATGAAAACTAAAAAGTATTATTAACGATTTGACTTAATTGTTGGATGCAAAATGTAAGATCGCCTGGTATGATTGAGTGAGAGCAACCTTCCTATAGCCGCCTATACGATCGAGAATCGAGAAAGTGGCGTGCCACACTCGTAAAATCAACCCATCATTTTTGAAGGAAAATGTGTAGAAACGCACTTGCACTCCAACAACCCCATATCATCAGAATGTCCAAAACATATTTATTTTTGTTCAAGAATGTACCGATGTGATCCAAGTAATCCCCAAACCTAAAAATATGTATTCCAACCCCAAATCTTGATGGTAAAAAGATTGTCAATGTATTTCTTCAAAGCAACAATATCTTTCACCTTTGAGCCACCACCAATACATCATCAACATAGACCAATACAAGGAGCAAGGAACGGCTTGATTTCTAATGAAGAGACATATATCATGGTAAGATCAATAAACCCAAAATCCAAAGAACTTAGAGCAAAATTGATGTTCCACGCTTGCACAGAAGATGTTTTAAGCTATACAGGCTTCTATTAAGACAACTCCTCACCTTCTTTCTCGAGCTTTAAATAATCCTATGGAGGATGCATATAGATTTTCTTATCGAGATAAATCCATGCAATAAAGCATTATTTATGTCTACTTGATCGCAACTCCCATGCACTTTATGGTTGCTATGGCAATGAGCAACCCGATTGTTACTAGTTTAGCTACGGAGAGAAACAATCCAAATAATCCACCCCTTAAATCTAATGATAACCTTTAGCAACCAAGTGAGCTTCAAATCGCTCAACCTTTGTTCCATTGGGATTCATCATAATTTTATACACCCACTTGCTACCGATAAAGCGCCTCGAGGTAAAGTGGTTAAATCCCCAGGTATGATTGGCCTCTAAGGCCTCCAAATCCTTATTCATATCCTCTACTCACCTAGGGTCCTTGATTGCTTGGGAAAATGAAGTAGGTTTTTGCAAGTTAGAGACAATGAGCCTAATACAGGAATATGTGAGGAATGTTCAATCATTGATAGGGAAGGTGGTTGGGGACCGGGAGCTGAGAATCATAGCCGCAGCCGACTATGTAGTCATGACCGGTATGACAAAGTCATTGAAATGAGCTAGCATGTGTGTGAGTATGTGACCTTTTCTCGCGAGCTATAGAACATCAAGATCGAATAAGAGACTCATTGGAGAAGGAGAGGCTGGAGGAACATAAGATGTAGGTTCAACAATCGGAAGAAGCGAGGAAGAGGTGTATCATGGTTTGGTTTAACGGAGGGAAACTCGACTCAACGGTGAACATCTCTGCTAACTTGAAACTTCGAATAACCAAGTTGAATAACTTGTACCCTTTCTTACCAAGTTCATAACCCAAAAAAAATTCATCTATGTGCTCTAAGATCAAACTTAGATTTGTGAGGCGGGAGTATTGGTTGCAAAAACAAGATATCACAAGCGTAACGGTGGAGTAGTCGGAGTAACCTGTTGTAGATCAACTAATAGGAGTTTTCTCTGAGGACATAACTGAAGTTCTATTTATCAAGTAAGTGGCGAGAAAGCAAGGGCCGTAAATCAAGATGTAGTTTGGATTGGAAAAGAGAGCTCTTACTATATCAAAGAGGCGTCTGTGTTTTCCCTCCACAACTCGGTTGTGGAGTAAACACAAATTTTATGGGTGAAGAATGTCATGTGAATGAAACAATGTAGAACACTGGTATTGACAAACTTTGTTCCATTGCTTACCAAAATCTTAATGGAAGACTAAAATCGAGTTTTAACCATGTGAATGAACGAGGTTAGAAAACCACAAACCTCGCGTTTGTGTGACATAAGATAGATCCACGTGCCCCTACTATAGTCATCAACTAATGTAAGAAATAAGGTGTATGCCAAAACATGTTTCAGTGAAATGGGCCCATACATCCCATGAACAAGTTCAAACAAAAGTTGCACTCGTTGTATACTAGTAGGAAAAAGAAATCTATGTTGTTTAGATATACTGACAGGTTTCACAATATTCTTGCAAATTGTGTTTAGTCTTATCAAGAAACAAGTGATTTGAGGAAAGGTAAATGTACAAAAAGTGCTGGGAAGATGTCCTAAATGTCTATGCCACAAATCAATCACATTATTACAAGAAGAAACAATTGAGTTTGGTTTACAAGAGGCAATATAATTAGGAACAACCGGAGTTTGATGTATCGGGAGAATCAACTTAAGACATGTAGAGTTACCCACAACCCGTCTCTAACTGCCGAGATCCTCTTAGTCTTCAGTCTGGAAAAACAATAGGAAGGGTAAAACAAACATTTGCAATTAGATCAATAATAAGTTGAGATATGGCAAAGAGGTTAAATTTGAAGGAAGGAACAAATATTACATCGACAAGGTTAAATGTGCGGATAAAATGATCTCACCAATGGTGGAAAAACCATCGGGAGGTAAACAATTATGGAGTTAGAGATAGGTTTTAGAGCGAGGAAAGGAAGACGACGAGTGACAAATATGCCTACTAGCTCCCGTATCCAAAATCCAAGATCCATGCTCAATTTTCTCAAAAGTACTCAAGGCACAGTGATAGGTGGTACATATATATCTCCAAAGTGTGCAAACGCACTCCACTACCCTTAGTACCAACATTCATTCTTGCTAAAAATTTAGCCACCTCTTGTTGAATAATCTTTGCCGATCTCTGTTTGCTTAAAAATCATTCTGTGTTGTCCAATCCTTTATACCCTCACGTGTATGATCAACAACCACCATATTAGCCATCAAGCTTCCTTCAATTCCTTTAGTGTTCGAAACACGCCTGATATCCAATCAATTTGAAACACTCGGAGAGATCTCATGATCACGGTGCCCGCATTATTGCATTTTAACTTCATATTCTCTTTTTTAGTCCTTCTAAGTGTACCGTTGTGTCTATTTCCTTACATACCACATTGGAAGATCCATTTCCTTGGGGATTATATTTCTACCGTAACTTCCAAATATCAGCGCCTTTCTAATCCATCCGGAAACACTTGGTGAATCTACTTTCGTTGTTTTTCGATTCTCAAAATCATTGAATAAGCCTTTATTCACATAAGGCACCGGATCCATCAATAATAATTGTCCCTTAGCTTGTTCATAAGTCCCATTCACCCCATCAAAAATTGAATCGGCTTAATATTTTTATCATTTCTATAGTCTCAGCATATGTCCAATGCAAGTACAAATTGGTACAGGCATAAGACTTCAATATTCATTCCATGCTTTCTTCAATTTTGTAAAATAATCCATAACATGAATCGCTACGACTCATCTTTGTTATCTCCTATGCAATTGATACAAATCAAGACCATTACTTTGGTCAAACCTTTGTTCTAAATCAATCCATAGCTCACGCGCGGTTTAGCGTAAATGAAAACCATAAAATCTACTCTCTGCTATTGCTCAAAAAGTGTTGAATCTTGGTGATCTAGGTATTTTCCATTTACAAATCCTAATTTTGTCTTAGCTCCTAAAGTAATCGACATAGATCTCTTCCCAGGATAAGTAATTCAAATCGTCCAATTGATTCGTGACAAGCACTAAAACCAGGATGATGGGGCCATCAAGTTGCGCTGGTTCATCACTCATGACGATGATCAGTGCACAAAAGGCCGGATGACGAAGAGCGCTAGAACTATCACCGGAAGTCTCGCGATCTTCGTCACTGTAATCATCATGTTCCACTACAGATTACATATGGTATTTAGCTCTTGATACCATGTAGAAATCCTAACTATTTGAAATGAGGTTGAAATTCATACTCAATAACCCGAGAGAAAAAAAGCGAGCATCTATATTGTATGTATTCAAATTTCATTCCAAAAATAAGGTGGTGTCGGTTTTATCTGATGATAGTCTGTTGAAGTGCAAAAATGGAAATAACAACTCTAAAGAAAATAACAACTAATGATAACTCAAAGAACAAAAACAAATAACAATTTAATATCACAACAAAGAAGAAGAAGAACTTGAATTGAAGGGAGCTTTTGCCACTAATTTTTGTCATGGATCTTTTGAAAGATCGAAGAAAGCAATGAAACACCTGGATGAATATAAATGCTCAAAATGTAAGGCAACAATTCATTTTCCGTAGGAAAATCTCGAGTTCAAGTCACTATTTTCTATCGAAAAAATGAGATAACATGGCAACATTTCAAGTCATAAATTAGATGAGATGTAGAATAGTCGGAAAACTCTAGAAATCAACCAAGTGTTCGAGGAACTAATGAATGCAAATAATTTGCAAAAATCAACCCTTGATTTCTACAAGAACTCTGTCTGAGGAGACGCAAAAGTAAGCGAATGTAGAGACACCGACTAGAAGTCGAGTCCAGGTCTAGCAAACTATGAAAGTTTTAGCGCCATGAACTTCAAGGGTTATCTTGTGTCGGGGTCAATGTTAAACTAGATGTTAATCCAGGATGTTAATAACCCCTAGCATAACACGTGGTGGAATGAAAATAACACAAGGTATAAAATTTATTTGTAAAGTAAACAACTTGTACATGTGCCAAGTGTGGCGAAAATCACTAGTTAAATAATCATTTATAGAATATGACTCAAAGTATCGTCACAAACTATGAAAACTCCTCACTAGTAGATCAATGTTTATAGACCGACTTGTCCAAAAATACATAAATGAAACTCACAATCACTCATTAACAAAACTATATGCACTAAATCCCAGCAAGAAAACTCAATAAAATTGGATATTATGTGTCGATACTAACAACATCTCGGATAACACTTACTTGAAAGAATACGAGCTTTGAACGCAAAAACCATCTTCTTGACTTGTGTATTATTCTTTCGGGATTTTTCACTCTTATTTTCATGTATATTGTTAATGTTATGATTAGCAATTTTGTCTTTATCTGCACGACAAAGCAAAATCCGGTGTTGTAACACCTGCCGATTCACCCTCACCCTCGTAAATGCTGGTGATATCTTGCGGATTCTGTGATTAATTTGCCATTTAAACTCCTTCCTTATGTATTTGTTCTTACCCATAGGAAAGATTTTATCTATTGTTGTTTATCTTTTATAGTGATCTATGTTCTAGCCGTGGAAATCGCATCACATGATTTCACCAAGAAAGGACATACCCGCCTTGTGAAGATTGGTTTCGATCCACTATAAAAAAAAAGGAACTCAACGTTTGAAGATTATCGAAAAAATACTTTTGAGCTTATTGTTCTTCTTGAAGAAATATTTGTGTTATAATTCAGTCTTCGAGAGAAGGCGGTGAAAATCTATGGTATGGATCGACTTAACCGCTCAAGGGATTTGAAGTTGGAGGGATTCCAACAAGGTTGAGGTTTTTGGAAGAATCGATCAAGAATATTAGTTTTATCACAGTGTTGGTGTATAAGATAAAGAGGAGTCTTTATGCTTTCACGTAAATCGATCGTATTTGTAATAACTTGTTATTTTCTAAATGGATTGTTCTTCTCTCGGGCATGGCCTCGTGCATTAAGATTGAGGAGTCTAAGACGTAAAAAATCTCGTATTTTTTATTCCGTGCTGTAATACTTGTGTTGTTTGGTCTAGTGTTACAACATTAACATTCAACACATACGAATCCCCGATTTGTTTAAATTTTTAAGGCATCGATTCTATCAATTAACATCAAGAGACTTCCACTAATCCTTATTAGTGTGATCACATTATTTTTATATATGTTGCTAACATGGATAGCTATCGTGAGGAAATCTATATCTCTCGACCACCTCTGCTCATTGGAACTAACTTCTCCTCTTTGGAAAGCGAAATGAGAGCATTCATCAAATCTTGTAGGTGAGCGTGCTTGGAAATCCATCTGGTAGTTGGACACCACCTCTTGAAATTGTTGATGGCAAAAGTGTTCCAAAATAAAACCCGATGGACAAGCTGCTTCGAGGACCAAGCGGCTAATTCGAACTCAAAGGCTCTTAATGCAATCTTGATGCGATCGATGAGAATCGATTCAAGCGATATCTCGTGTGATACCTCTAAGGAAGCTTGGGATATCCTACAAGTTGCCTATGAAGGAGGCTGAAGGCTGTAAGAATGTCTAAACTCCAAATGCTCACTTCTAAATTTGAGAATCTTCGCATGAGTGAAAAATGAAACCATAAGTGATTTTAACTCTAAACTCTGTGATATCTCAAACAAATCATTTGCTTTGGGAAAGAAATACTCGATTTCAAACTTGTTAAAAGGTTTTAAGGTCACTCACTGAAAGATTTGCTTACAAGGCAAGCTTTGCCCGTTGAATAATCAAAAGTTCTTTCGAAAATGAAACTTGATGAATTAATTGGTTCTCTCCAAACCTTTGAAATGAATCTTGAAGAAACAAAGAAAGAAAAAAACCGAAAGAGTCAAGTTACAAAAAGGAAAAAATAGGAGATTGCTTTTCAAGTGAAACTTGATGAAGTAACTAGTGATGCGAGGAAAAGAAATTGGGAATCCTGCGATTGCTCACCAAGAATTTCAACAAGATCTTCAAAAAGGAAACAAAGGATGTAATTTTCCCAGTGCGGAAAAAATTGCGGAACTCAAAAAGCAACATGATGGTGGTAAAGGCATAAAGTGTAGAGAATGTGGAGGTTTTGGACACATTCAAGCCGAATGTGCGAATACCCTGAAGAAGAATGGAAAATCATTCACCACATCATGGAATGATGATGAACCAGGAGATAATGAAGAAGAAACAGCGTGAGCAATCAAGTTGTCTTCACTATGATAAAAGAAGAGGTTGGTTGTAATCAAGCGCACCCGGATCTACTTACGGTGTTACAACACCGATCATGTATAACTCTAACTTCCGCACTAGAGAAACATGTCTAAATTTTGTACTTCCCGCAAAAAAGAACAGATTCGACCTTTGAAAGCTCATAGGATGAGTCCGATCTAGATGAAGAATCAAGAAATGAGGAGCTAAGAAGAATTTATCAAAATATACGTGATAAATGCGATTTTGTCGACAAAAGACAAATGTTACTCGGAAAAGAAGGAGGTATCTCTTCTTGCTAAAAAGAGATACTCAAAGGGGAAGTGGTTAAACTCGAAAAACTTGTTTGTCGATAGGAGAGAAGAACTTCATTAAAGTGAAGAAAAAAAAGCTCATTAACATGACTAACTATGTCAAAGCCAATTACGGAAAAGGAGATTAGATGAAATTCTATCTCAAGGAAAATCTCAACAAGGTAAATGCAGGTATTGGCCTTAATTCTAATTTAACAAAAACATTGTGAATAAAAAGAAAAATTCTAAGATTGTTTTTGTTAAAGAGATGAGATCTATGGTCAAAAGCCGGAAAAGAAACAACGGATTTGTTCTATATGTCATTATTGCAATCGTCACAGCCCGCATAAGACCAAGTGTTATCGTCTTCAAAAACACATTAGGCAAGACAAGTGCAATCTCAAGTGTACCAACATTAGCAAAGAAGCACTCCTCGTTTTAAAATAAATTTATCAAACCAACCCCAGAAAATGCGGGTTAGAAAAGATGAATTTTCTTGCTATGTTGTGCACACCTCTTTGAAAGCCAATGTAAATCAATCCACGGTACTTCGACAGTGGATGCTCCCATCATATGACCAGGAGAAGCTGGAAAAATTGACTAAATTTGAAAAACATGAAAATGGGTTGCTTACTTTTGGTGATGGCGCAAAGGAAAAGTTTTGAGAAAAGAAACCTTGAACTTATGCAGGTCTTCCTTCCTTAAAAATGTTTTGTATGTTGATGGACTAAAAGCCAACCTTATCAATATCAGTCGACTTTGTGATAATGATCTTAACTTGTAAGATTTGATAAAAATGTGTGCGTTATTTTTGATAAAAATGATAAATGCATTTTGAAAGGTAACAAATCCTCGATAATTGTTATCTAATCCGGGAACAAGTTTAGTCTTCAATACTTATCTTGTGTGCAATAAATCATCTTTAAATGACAACGATTTGTGGCACCAAAGGTTAGGACACATGAATTTTCGTGGCATCTTTGAACCTTATTATAATAAGAGCGATTAGATGTTCCTAAACTTAACAAGGACCACTCGGGGTTTGTAGTCCATGCCAACGAGAAAACATATAAGGGAAGCACACAAGGTGTTGCAACACCTCGAGATCCTCACATTGTCGGAAATTATTCATATGGACCTCATGGGACCAATGCGGTCGCCCGATATAAGTGGGAAAAAGTATGTGTTTGTGTGTGTTGATTATTATTCCAAGTATGTTTAGATTGACTTTTTAAGAGAAAAATCGACACATTCTCCATTTCAAAAAGCTGGTCCTTAGATTAAACAATGAAAAGGGGTTGATATTGGGAGGATCGAGAAGTGATCATGGTAGAGAATTTCAAAATGTCAATTTCTCTAATTTTTGTGAAAAACTTGGAATATTTCATTAGTTCTCTGCACCCATTACTCCTCAGCAAAATGGAGTTGCAGAAAGAAAAAAAAGAACTCTTCAGGAAATGGCACGGGTGTTTGATACATGTTTCTATCTTAATTTTGATGATTCTATTTTATCACCAAAACAATGTCTTTAAAGGTTGTCCAAATACTCCTAAATGATTTAAAATGGTTTTAATATTTTCCGGAGTATTTCCTCTAGTTTATTTTCGATAATATTGGACAACACTTTTAATGACTTTATGTCAATGAGTTTTTACGTCTAAAAACAAGGTTCCTAAATGTTGTCTAAATACTCCCGATTGGTTTAAAATATTTTTACTAAATTTTGAGTATTTCTTGAGTTTTATTTTCGACTAAAATTGGACAACATTTATGTCTCGTGGTCGACAGGAATCGCCTGCAGGGCAACCCGTCACGAAGATGAGTTTGAAACAAAAAAATGAGACAGTAGAGTGAAAAACGGTCAGGTCGGCCGGTCACCACAAGGCGTCGGCCGGTCCGGTCGGCCGGTCGCCAGGGGTCGGCCGTCGAACGTTAACTTCCGAAATGCGAACTTTCTTTTCTCCCAAAACGCTTGGGGGAGATCGGTTGAGACAGTGGGTCGATCGGCCAGGAGATACATGTCGGCCAAATTAAGCGCCTGTTGTATTTTTCAAAGTGTTCTTAAATTTTCTTATTTAAATGCGGCATTGCACTTTAAGACAAAGAAAATATGATCGTTTGACGGAACACATTTCATTAAATTGTGGGATTGATTTCTAACAGCTATATTCTTGATTTTAATTGTATTTTTCTGTAGATTTTCAATCCCCAAGAGGAGCCTATGCTTGATCAATCATCTCCTATAAATAGAGGAAGTTTTGGAGCAACCAACACAACAATTGAGATACAACACAACAAGATACACTTCAAGCAAATACTTGGTCCTTCATTGTTATTATTCTTATTGTAAATTTGCCTAGCTTATCACTTTCACATCCTCGAGGTCTAGGCTATTCTTGATTACACTTTGCACTCAAATTGTAATATTCATTATTGAGTTGTAATCTTGATTTTTGGTTATCATTCAAAACAAGATATCCTTGTGAGTGTTCTTGTGGTAAGAACACACTTGGATGATCTAGGTGATAGGTGCAAGAAGATTTTGGTGATGTTCTTATTGAGGTGTTGAAGAATTTGGTATTCTTCAAGGTTGAAGATTGTGGTAATCTTCACAAGGTGCCGTTGAAGGAAGATTGTGGTAATATTCAAAGGAGATTGTGGTAATCTCCAAAGGTAGTGTTGAAGAAGAGTGTGGTGCTCTTCAAGGTGTTGTAAGTTGAATTTGTATTAATTTTGGTAATTAATAAAATTCTTTTTCTTTGAAATCCATCCGGATATCTTTGGGGTGGTAGAGGATTAGGCCCTGGTGGGTTGAACCTCTTTAAATCTACGTGTGTTGTTTATATTCCGCACCTTTATTTTTGTGTTTGAGCATTTGGTTCGAAAAAGAGGGTGAAATCGAAAAGATGGAGATAATCTATTCACCCCCCCTCTAGATTATCGTAGCCGCTTGGACTTACAACGGGTTATGATTAATTCCAAGAAAATCTCACCCAGTAAGTGTTGGCCGAGGTGAAATCTTGCTTGTTTTATCATCAATAGGGTTCATCTACATACTGGTACTAATATGACACCCTATGAGATCTGGAAAAGTAAGAAACCTAATCTAAGTTACTTCCATGTGTTTGGATGTGTTTGTTACATTCTTAATGACAGACAACATCTTGGGAAGTTTGATTCTAAGAGTGATGTGGGAATTTTTCTGGGATATTCTGTAAATAGCAGGGCCTATAGGGTTTACAACATGAGAACTCGTACAATCATTGAATCTATAAATGTTGTTGTAGACGATACTAAAGATTTTGCAGATATATTGATAGGTGTGAGTTTTGCATGTATTTTGAGGCGTATTTCGAGCTAAAATGATGGGTAAACATGCACATACTCACGTTAAATATCACATATTCACTCCTTGTGGAAAAGATATTACACTTTGCTTATTTTGTAGGAATTTCATGATATTTGAAGCTAATTGAATACGAATACGAGGAAAGCAAAGTGGAAACACGGAGAATTGAGTGGATATACGAAAAGTGAAGCCTAAAAGAAGCGAAAAAGCGGCGTCTGGAAAAGACAAGGGGCACACGGGTTGGGCGTGCCTCGGACACCACCCGTGCACCCCCGTATAAATGTACTGGAGGCTGCGGCATGGCGAGCGGGTAACCCATGCATCGGCGCATGACGGTCGCGTCCTACGAGGCTAGATTATTTCACCGGAGTGGCGCACGGGTAGGCCGTGTACTCAGACGCACCACCGTGCGCCCTACGAGAGTTGGGTTATTTCAGCAGGTGGCGCGCACGGGTAACCCGTGCTCAACGCACCACCCCGTCGTCTGTCATACTGAATCCCATAATCTGACATTATGCCCTAAACTTGATGGTGGGTATAAAAAGGCTTTTTAGGCGCACACATGGATATTCGGCATTTTTGGGATCTACAACATAAGACAAGGGTCAACTCTTGGAGGAGACATCAAGGAGACAATCGGGTTGCATCGGAGCTTGAAGAATCGGAGATATATCGAGAGATTGTCGGCGTTCCTAAGTTTTTCTTGCTTCTCTTTTAGTTTCAATCTTTCATTTTCATTTGTAATGACTTTGAACACTTTGTTTATAAGTTGTTTAATCATGTGTAGCTAAACTCTAGAGATTTTCGGGTTTTGGAAGTAGATTAATGAACTCTTGTTGGATGTTCTAATCTTAGTTGAAGTTATTATCTTGAAGCCTATTTGAGTATTTTGAGCTTATTCTTGTTTTATCACTTGATCAATGATTTAACTTGTTTGATATATTGATTCATAATTCGAGAGATGAGTTTCAATATTAGATCTTAAATACTCGACACATATATTTGCATGAATCGAGAGGTTTGTAAATATTTGTGAGGACAATTGATCTTTTGTGCTTTTGGGAGTTGAATGATTTATGTTGAGTAGAGATGCTAGCATAAGTATTTCAATCTACATTTTGTATGCATCTCGAGATGGAGGATAAAATAGCTTTGTGATCGTCTTATAGGAATATTGATAATAACGTGGCTTGATTAAACCGGACAACAAGAGGATTATTAATCGAAACCTTAACTCGGAAATCCATTACATTATCTTGATACTTCTTTCATTTGGGTTATTTTAATCTTGTGTTTTAGTGATTTAAATTGTCTTAATCTCAATACAACAATCATCAAATTTCAATCGTCTAAATAAAAATAAAACTATCTTGGATCAATACTTAGCATATTAATTTATTAGTCTCCGTGGATACGACCTTGCTACCCTATTCGATAACGTACACCGTACACTTGCGGTGAAGCTAAAAATATAGGCGAACAAGTTTTTGGCGCCGTTCTTGAGATGAATAAAATTTATGGTGCTAATATTGCGATACATAGAATTATTCTTAATTTAGACATTTTTTTATTTTTTTCTTTATTTTAGTGTGACTTTAATTCCACATTATTTGACTTGTTTCTTTTAGTTTGGTCCAGGTAGTGCATGAACACGCGCTCTAGCGGGGGACTTAATACCGCTCATCCGGAAGTTGAGGCTTTCGCGAGGAGAATCGAGTCTACCACTAGACTAGGCGGTGAAAGACAACACAATCCGATAATGGGGATTTGAATGAACTACCAATCTCACCGGCAAACAATGGAGGGAACGAGTTCACCGAATCGGTTCAACAAAGCCATTCGTGATTACTTTTGACCATAAGCGAATCATAATTACGGTGGTATTGCCCATATTCCTATCAATGCCAACAATTTCGAGCTCAAACCGACACTAATCAATATGGTGCAACGAGAATCGGTTTGGGGTTTGCAAATCGAAGATCCTAACTCTCACCTTGCGCATTTTATCCAAATATGCAATACGATCAAAATGAGCGAGTCTCGGATGACGCCATAAGATTGCGCTGTTCCCATTCTCTTTAAGGGATAAGGCGAGAAATTGGTTGGGTACTTTGACGCAAAAGCGATGTAAGCACATGGGACGAATGAGCCAAAAGTTCTTGTTTAAATTCTTTCCACCGAGCAAAACTTTGCGGCTCAAGCGAGATTACTCAATTCCGACGATTCGACTCGAGCCTTTGTATGAGGCTTGGGAAAGGTTTCGGGATTTGTTACGTAGATGTCCACAACATGGGTTTCGAGGAGGATCAACGATTATGCTTCTTCTCAATGGTTTAATGGGACAAACGAGGGCCTTTGTAGATGCCGCGGGAGGAGCATTGTTGGCAAGGTTTCCACAAGATGCGCTTGAACCTTCTTGAGAAATGGCCATGAACGATTACAGTGGCCATCCTCAAAGATCCAATGTACAACGAGTAGCGAAATCTCGGATTGACCCAATTAAAACATTGGCGGCACAAGTAGCGGCTTTGACAACTCAATTGAGTGTATTTAAGGGGCGAGAAGCGGCATGAGCACGGGTAGTGAAGCTCTTCTATACCCGATGGAAGAGGTAAATTATGTGAATAACCTAATTTCAACAATTTTGGAATAATTCAAACCCAACGCACTACCATCCGGGGTTGAGAAATCATGAAAATTTTTCCTATGCAAATACAAAGAATGTGTTACAACCTCCGCAGGGATTTAATGCTTCAAGTGGAGGCGGTAATGGGAAGGCAAATCGCGTTAGAAGATGCACTCACCTCCTTCATAAATCAATCTAATGCTTTCATGAATGACACGAGGAGCCGCCTCGCTAAGCAAGACCTTCGGATGGATAAGTTAGAACAACAAGTGACAAGCTCGATAAAGAATCGGAGACTCAAATGGGTCAATTGGCTACAATTGTGGGTGGTCAACATCAAAGGGTCAATTTCCTAGTAATACGGAAATGAATCTGAAGGAACAATTCAAGGCGATTCGTTCACGGCGGTGCGAATATGAAGGGCCTAAAGAAAAATGCGGGAATCCAAAACTTTCGGATGAAGCATCTAGGCGGAAGCGGGGAGAATCATGATGAAGGATGATATTGAAGAAAATAGGAAGGAAGAGAACAAAGAGGCGGAACAAACAGGGGCTGAAAAGCTAAAATCATCATCTAGCTCGAATATATCTAAGTTGCCTATATCTCTTCCTTTTCCTCAAAGATTTCAAAAGAAAAAGCTGGATGATCAATTTGCCAAATTCCTTGATATATTTAAGAAATTGCACATTAACATTCCTTTTGCAGACGCACTAGAACAAATGCCGAACTATGCGAAATTTCTCAAGGATGTTATGTCAAAAAAGCGGAAGATGACAAGCTTTGAAACGGTGAATTTGACGGAAGAATGTATTGCAATTATCGAAAGGAAACTACCACAAAAGAAAGATCCTGGGAGTTTCACTATCCCTGTGCTATTGGTGGTAATTTCTTTAATAAAGCCTTATGTGATTTGGGGGCAAGTATTAATTTGATGCCTTTGTCCATTTTCAGGAAACTTGGATTAGGCGACGTGAAACCAACTACGGTAACATTGCAACTTGCAGACCGATCACTTACGTATCCAAGGGGAATTATTGAATACGTACTGGTAAAAGTTGATAAATTTATATTCCCCGTGGATTTCTTGGTTTTGGATATGGAAGAAGATCGAGACGTTCCATTGATACTTGGACGTCCTTTCTTAGCAACGGGTAAAACCTTAATAGATGTGCAAAAAGGGGAGCTCACATTACGTGTTAATGATGAGCATGTTTTATTTTCTATATATAAAGCAATGAAATTTCATGATTCGGTAGAGAATTGTAATTTTTGGATATAGTTAGTTCATGCATTGAGGATTATGTTGATCATACATTGTCTACGATGATTTGGAATTTGGTCTAACCCACTCGTGCTCAATGTCAAGTGTTGTACTTGATTTTGATAACCAAGATTTGTACGACTATGTTTGTGCCTTAGATCATATGCGGGAACTACCTAATAAGCGCAAGAAGCGAGAACGCAAAGCCGAAAATAATGGAGCGAACTTAAAGGCGCACCACCCGTGCGTCCACGCACGGGTTGCCGTGCGTGATGCGAGAGACGGTTGAACTCTCTCAAGAGCACACGGCCGTCTTGTGGCGCATGGGCAGCCCGTGCGTGAGATCAAATGACAACACCACCTCCGGAACTCAAGCAATTACACGAACACCTCAAATATGCATTCCTAGGGGCAAATAATGCAAATCGTAATCGTTTCATCTCTTCTCACTCCTACCCAACTTGATAAACTGTTAAGGGTTTTACGAAAACATAAGTCGGCACTAGGATGGTCTATAAGCTGATTTAAAAGGCATAAGTCCATCCATTGTGATGCATAAAGTTGGATGGAAGATGTTTATAAACCATCGATGCAAAACCAAAGACGACTAAACCCTATTATGCAAGATGTGGTTAGGAAGGAAGTGTTGAAATGGTTGGATGCGGATCATTTATGTGATATCGATAGTTCATAGGTGAGTCCCAAGGTACAAGTGGTCTTAAAAAAGGGGAATAATGTGGTAAAAAATGAAAATGAGGAACAAATTGCTACTAGAATTGTTCTGCACCGTGGCGAATATGTATTGATTATAGAAAACTTAATGATACCACTCGAAAAGATCACTTCCCTTCCCTTTATCGATATGATGTTGGATCGTCTTGCGAGTTATGATTATTATTGCTTTTTAGATGGTTATTTCGGTACAATCAAATCATGATTGCGCCGGAAGACCAAGAGAAAACAACATTTACATGTCCGTATGGCACATTTGCATTTAAATGCGCATGCCATTTGGTTTATGTAATGCGCCCGCCACTTTCAACGTTGTATGATGGCTATATTTCACGATCTTATTGAAAAAGTTATGGAGGTGTTTATGGGCGATTTCTCTGTGTTTGGTGATTCTTTTGATAATTGTCTTCACAATCTTTCCCTAGTTTTGCGGCGATGTGAAGAGACCAATCTAGTACTAAATTGGGAAAAGTGCCGTTTTATGGTGCGCGATGGCATTGTACTTGGTCATCGAGTCTCTTCTGCAGTTTGGAAGTTGATCGGGCAAAGATTGTAGCAATTGAGAAGTTACCACCTCCTACAAACGAGAAACCCATTCGGAGCTTCTTGGGCCATGCCGATTTTACGAAGGTTTATCCGTGACTTTTCTAAAATTTCTAAGCCGCTTGAGCCAATTGCTGAAAAAGATCTTTGCTTTCATTTTTTCAATGAATGTTTGCGGCGTTCGAAATGTTGAAGACAACATTGGTGACCGCACCTATACTCGTCGCCCCATTGGAGTCAACCATTTGAGCTAATGTGTGATGCAAGCGACTATGCGGTTGAATGTTCTCGGTCAAAAGAGGGAAAAATTGTTCCGATCCATCTACTATGCAAGTCGAGCGTTGGGCCGATGCTCAGCGAGAATTATACCACAACAGAGAAATAGATGTTGGCGATTGTTTTCGCATTCGATAAATTCGATCTTACTTGATCGGGACGAAGACGATTGTGCATACCGACCATGCGACTATCAAATACCTCTTTTGACAAGAAGGATGTGAAACCAAGGTTGATTCGATGGATCTTATTATTGCAAGAGTTTGATGTGGAAATTAAGGGCCCGGAAAGGATGCGAAACGTGGTAGCGGACCATCTATCTCGATTAGAAAATCAAGAGGAGCAAAAGGAGGTACGGATTGATCAAAGAGGAGTTTCGGATGAAAGATTACTCATGCTTGAGGCAAAGTTCCCATGGTATGCGGACTTTGTCAACTACTTAGCTTTAGTTCTACCTCGGGATTTATCACCGTATCAAAAGAAGAAATTCTTACATGATGTAAAGTTCTACATGTGGGATGACCCCTACTCTTTAAGAGTGCGCGGACAAAATCATAAGGAGATGTGTACCTCAAGAAGAATGGGAGGGAGTCCTACAATAATGTCACTCTTCACCATCCGGCGGACATTTGGTCCCACTTTCCTTGTTGGCGAAGGTATTGCAAAGTGGGCTATATTGGCCCACTTTATTTAATGATCGTTATTTGTTTGTGCAACAATGTGATGTGTGTCGTGAATGGGAAACATTTCAAGGAAGCACGAGATGCCAATGACCAATGTAATTGAAGTGGAGTTGTTCGATGTGTGGGGGATTGATTTTATGGGCCCATTTCCATCGTCTTCAGGTTATCAATATATCCTACTTGCTGTGGAATATGTATCCCGTTGGGTAGAGGCAATTCCTTCCAAAACAAATGATGCTCAGGTTGGAATGCGATTCCTTAAGAAAAACATCTTTACTAGATTCGGCACTCCAAGAGCTTTAATTAGTGATGGAGGGTCGCATTTTGTAAACAAATTGATGAGCAACTTGTTGGCAAAATATGGAGTCAAACATAAAGTTGCATTGGCATATCATCCACAAGCCAATGGACAAGCAGAAGTGGCTAACAGGGAGATCAAACAAATCCTTGAAAAGACGGTGAACATCAACCGAAAGGATTGGGCGTTAAAATTGGATGATGCTCGTGGGCATACCGGACGCATATAAGACACCGTTGGGCACATCTCCATATCAACTTGTCTTTGGTAAGTCGTGCCATTTGCCGGTGGAATTGGAGCACAAAGCATTTTGGGCGGTCAAGAAACCAACGGATTTTCATAAAGTTGGCGAGGAAAGGTTGCTCCATTTGAATCGGATGGAAGAATTTCGGGATGAAGCTACGAAAATTCCCGAATTTACAAGGAAAGAACCAAGAGGTGGCATGATAAGATGATCAAGAAAAGAGAGTTTTTACTGGGAGAACCGGTGCTCTATACAATTCACGCCTTAAATTTTTCCCGGAAAACTCAAGTCTAAGTGGTCGGGGCCATTCGTGATAAAGAAAGTGTTGAATCCACCTGGGATTGTAGAATTGTTGACAAAAGAAGGCGAGACTTTCATGGTAAATGGCCAACGGATTAAGCACTATTTCCACCAAGGGAATCAAGAGGAGGTGACATCCACCACCTTGCGCGATCCGTAATTTAACAAAACAGGCGTCAAGATAAAGACGTTAAATATAGCGCTTGTTGGGAGGCAACCCAACGGTTTTTCGTGTGACTTTCATTTTTTGTGTGTGTTTAATTTCAATTTTGTGTGATTAGGAGTAATTTGACATGCGTTTTTTTTTTTTATTAATGAGTGTGATTTGTGTGTTTTTATTTCATGTTTGTGTGTTTTTATTGAAAAAAAAAATATACCTGAATTGTTGTACAGGTGCGCACGGGTAGCCCGTGCGTCGGCACACCACCCGTGCGCCCTGCAGAGAGTTGAGGAGTTTGCCGGGATGGCGCACGGGTAGCCCGTGCTTCGACGCACCACCCGTGCGCCCTGCAGAGGAGGGATAAATTTGACAGTTTTTAAAACTGTTCTTCATATTCAAAACCCTCCAACTCGCGCGCCCTCCCTAATCCTCCCTTGTTTTCGAAATTTCTCCAAGTTTTCACTCAGATTCGTCCACATAATCCCTCCCCCATCACAATTGAACTTCACTTTACATCGAATTCATATTTGCTTGAAGAATTGTGAGCAAAAGCACCTAGGGTTCAAGTCCTCCACTTCGAGTTTAACTTAGAGAATTCCGGTAAGAACACCGTTTCTCCTTGTGAATTCGTTGTCAATTATGTATTAGGGATCATGATAGGTGCTTATTTTGATATTTTTGCTATGAATTGTGTGAATTATTCTTTGAGGCAAATTATCAAACACCTTGTGGGCTTGTGTAATTGAGGAGATTTAGGATGAATTGTTGATGAATACGGCATGGCCAATGATTGTTTAAGCTAATACTTGTCTAGAATGGCCATAATTTTTGCTTGCTTGGGGTAGTTGATCGATCAAAGTAAAGTAGGCAAGTGAATTTGCATCACCTAATATGTTAGCCTTAATCCCCTACTTTGTTGTTGCCATTGATGATATTGGGATGCTAATGGAATGTATTTCAGGTACAAATCCTTCATGGCCGAGCGAAGAAACCCCCAGGGTGGAAAAAGACGTGCACGCGGGCGGCACAACGCGACGTGGCACCGCCGAGAGGTCGACCAAAAGCGATCGAGGGCATATGGGGTTAACTTGACAAATGCCGATGATCTTGAGCGATGGAATCGCTTGATCGGTCACCAAATAGCTCCATCCCGCTACGCCGACGATGATTGTACCCAAACTTTGGGGATACATGAGGACGTGTGGCGTCTTTTCGCAAAGGTTGGATGGACGAACTTCATGAGCCGAAGGTGGCCGACATTTAAAAGATACACATTGGAGTTTTTGAGTACCGTGGAAGTACTCAAACAAGGCGAGACCTTTGAACCGTATATGATCAAATTTCAGTTGGGGAATGTTCATAGACAACTGTCTATGACCCAATTGAACACCATTTTCGAGGTCCCAACAAACGCTCATACCCGCCCGATGCCCCATTATGATCAATACGACTTCTGGAGAATGCTTGTGGAAACACCACAAACGGGGCCAATGTTGTATGCTTTCGCGGACCGCAAAGCCTCTTGGATCCGGAATCCAATTTTCCGGTATATACAACGCGCGTGATCGCATCCTCCGTGTTCGCCGAGAAAATATTGGAGGGATGACGACTAAGGAGCTCTATCTCCTCGGTGTATGGTCACAAACACCCCCTACAACACCGCCAATCAATTTTGCCGAGCAAATCGAGCGATTAGTCGGGGAAGGGGGTACGATTTCTATAGGGGCCTCATTACCCTATCGCCCGACATTTCAATGTCGATTTCCGAGGCTTGGAGCCTATCCCGACAAAGACTGGGTTAATTTGGCATCGTTGCACCACATGAAGTTCATAGCAAATGAAGACAACACATTGGTGCTTCTACTAAAGAAAGGTGTTGCATTTACATTGCCTAACCCGCCATACACCACGGTCGATACATTGACGGACACCACCAACTTCCTAATGAACTCGACGCACATAACCGAATTACAGAGGCTATAGAGGCAAGAAAGAGGTGCGAGTTGAAGGTTTCTTGGATGAAGAGGATATGGTGGCGGGGAGGATGAGATACATGGACGCGAAATGGGGATGGAACCTCATCACCCCCAAATTGGGTATGATATACCCGAGTCCTCACACGGAGGCGATTACCCCCGACACTCTCAAAGTGGGGATCGTCCCGGTACTTCTCATAGTGGAGGACCCCAACGCGGCACTGATTTTCAAGACATGTTATATGCATTTGGGGAGGACTTGCATCGGCAAGGAGAAGAGTTGAGGCGCCAAGGAGAGGATTTGAGGCAACATAGGGCTGATTTTCTCGCGTTCAGCGAGCGATCTGATCGGCGTTCTGAGGAGACGTGGCAAGTGCTCCAACAGCTACAAATGTGGCATATTTCTCAAGTCCACTTCCCACCACCGCCGCCGTAGTGATTCAGGTATATCCCCGCTTTTCGTTATTGAAATTCTATTTTTCCCCTTAGGACACTATAATTTCATTCAAGTTTGGGGGGAGAGATAGTATTTTAATACATGAAAAGTGTGGATACGAAAAAAAAAATTATATTCATGCATTTTGTGTTTTCATATAGTTGCATTAGAGCATTCTAGGTTGCATTTGCATTAGAGCACGTTTATAGCTTTAGCACGTCTATTGCTTTCGTAGTGATTAGAGAGTGAGTTGACCGGGCATGTTGTACCTTGTTGTTGTGTGTTGATTGAAAATTCATATTGTTAGGATTGGATGTTGGTTACGAGTTGATTGAGCCTTGAATAGATGACATTGAGCATGTTAATATGGAAAACTTGGTTTGATGCTTTGAATTACATAATTGCAAGCCTGTGAGCTTTTGAGCCTTTACTGCTTATTTTTTGCGCAGTCTTGTTGTGATTTGAGTGTATCATTCATGTCGTTAAAATTCTAGAACTTGCTTGGGTATCTCTGTCAAGGCCACATGTTGTATGCGAATTGTGAAGGTGATTAAAGGCCATTTTTGTTAGCCCTTCAAGCCCTTTGCTTACCTAATGATGATATTGAAATTCCTAGTTAGCCAAGTTGAGCCTATAGCCTATTTCTTTGATAGCCAAAAAAAATTTAACCCTTGATCTTAATATATCCATCACCTAATACTCGAATGTATAGCGTTGAGTAAAGGAATGAATGAGGATGAATGGGTGGGAATTGAAAAGTAGGGTAATTGGGCACACTTGGTTAAATGGGACATAAAAAGGAAGGAAATGAGTGGGAAAAAAAAATGCTGAAAATGCACAAATGAAAAATTGATTGAAAAGTTGATAAACTTGGGGGGCGAAGGATTGTGAATGGAGGCGATTCTCAAAAGAAAGAAAGGAAATGGAGATAAATGAAGTTGATAAAAATGAGGGATGATTGGAGTAGCATATGGGATTGTAATGAAAATGATTGATATGCTCATCGGTCTATATACTCGAGTTTGAGTCACTTTATCCAAATTTTCCTACCCAAACCAAAGAGCCTTCATTACAACCAAATGAGAAAGTCCTTTTTGATTCACAAATTGCATACACTTTAGTGGCGGAGATATGAGACGAATTGCAAGCCTATGGCAATTTTGCGACATCGAATTGATTTGAGCGTAAACACGTCCTATATCCTCGTGAGATGAGAGTATACACTTAACTTTGAGAGTTGGAATCCAGAGCATTTCACTTTGTTTACTTGAGGCGTGTTCTTTGATCAGATATTAGAGGCTTGATTGGTTTGTTTCTTGTCGTTCATGATGAACAATATGAATTTCTTTTTGGATCCGTCATGTGCGCTTTTATCCTTATCTCCCTGTTGTGCTTGATCGTATTTTAAAAAAAAAAATTTGTTGATCGGGACGGTCAACGGTGTAAGTTTGGGGGATTTTGATAAGTGTGAGTTTTGCATGTATTTTGAGGCGTATTTCGAGCTAAAATGATGGGTAAACATGCACATACTCGCGTTAAATATCACATTGTGGAAAAGATATTACACTTTGCTTATTTTGTAGGAATTTCATGATATTTGAAGCTAATTGAATACGAATACGAGGAAAGCAAAGTGGAAACACGGAGAATTGAGTGGATATACGAAAAGTGAAGCCTAAAAGAGCGAAAACGAGCGTCTACGGAAAAAGACAAGGGCACACGGGTTGGGCGTGCCTCGGACACCACCCGTGCACCCCCCCGTATAAATGTAATTGGAGCTGCAGCATGGCGCACGGGTAACCCATGCATCGACGCATGACCCGTGCGTCCTACAGAGGGCTAGATGATTTCACCGGAGTGGCGCACGGGTAGGCCGTGCTCCGACGCACCACATGTGCGCCCTACAGAGAGTTGGGTTATTTCAGCAGGGTGGCGCACGGGTAACCCGTGCTCCGACGCACCACCCGTGCGTCTGTGCTGGAATCCCATGATCTGCAGCATTATGCCTTAAACTTGATGGTGGGTATAAAAAGGCTTTTTGGGGGGCGCACACATGGATATTCTGGCATTTTTGGGATCTACAACACAAGACAAGGGTCAACTCTTGGAGGGAGACATCAAGGAGACAATCGGGTTGCATCGGATCTTGAAGAACGGAGATATATCGAGAGATTGTCGACGTTCCTAAGTTTTTCTTGCTTCTCTTTTAGTTTCAATCTTTCATTTTCATTTGTAATGACTTTGAACACTTTGTTTATAAGTAGTTTAATCATGTGTAGCTAAACTCTAGAGATTTTCGGGTTTTGGAAGTAGATTAATGAACTCTTGTTGGATGTTCTAATCTTAGTTGAAGTTATTATCTTGAAGCCTATTTGAGTATTTTGAGCTTATTCTTGTTTTATCACTTGATCAATGATTTAACTTCTTTGATATATTGATTCATAATTCGAGAGATGAGTTTCAATATTAGATCTTAAATACTCGACACATATATTTGCATGAATCGAGAGGTTTGTAAATATTTGTGAGGACAATTGATCTTTTGTGCTTTTGGGAGTTGAATGCTTTATGTTGAATAGAGATGCTAGCATAAGTATTTCAATCTACATTTTGTATGCATCTCGAGATGGAGGATAAAATAGCTTTGTGATCGTCTTATAGGAATATTGATAATAATGTGGCTTGATTAAACCGGACAACAAGAGGATTATTAATCGAAACCTTAACTCGGAAATCCATTACATTATCTTGATACTTCTTTCATTTGGGTTATTTTAATCTTGTGTTTTAGTGATTTAAATTGTCTTAATCTCAATACAACAATCATCAAATTTCAATCGTCTAAATAAAAATAAAACTATCTTGGATCAATACTTAGCATATTAATTTATTAGTCTCCGTGGATACGACCTTGCTACCCTATTCGATAACGTACACCGTACACTTGCGGTGAAGCTAAAAATATAGGCGAACATATATCCAAGGAGAACAATGAAGAAGTTATAGAAGAAGTTGGTGTTGAGGAGATTGATGTCACAACATCTGAATCCACACCGAGAAAAGATACTCAGTGCCGAGACTGGATGTTACAACATCCATTCCACACCAGAGATAGATGATGAAACAGACCCTGAGTCTGATGATGATGGAGAAACTGAGTTTGATATCTTTGATCAAACCAGAAAAGAACCACCAAGCAGGATAAGGAAGAACCATCCAGTGGATCAAGTAATTGGGCAAGTAACTGAAGGCATTAAGACAAGAAGTAAAGAGAATGTTAATTACAGAGAAATGGCAACATTTGTATGTTTTACTTCTCTAATTGAACCCAAAAATGTTAAAGAAGCTTCTTGATGAATATTGGGTGGCCATGCAATCTGAACTGGAACAATTTGAAAGAAACAATGTGTGGAATCTTGTACTTAGGCACGAAAGTTCTAATGTTATTGGAACCAAGTGGATTTTCAAAACAAAACTCGATGAACTTGGTAACATAACTAGAAACAAGGCTAGGCTAGTGGCTCAAGGCTACACACAGGTAGAAGGGGTGGACTTTGATGAAACCTTTGCTCCTGTAGCTAGGCTTGAGTCCATAAGACTCCTTCTTGCTTTTGCGTGTGTCCTTAAAATCAAATTGTTTCAGATGGATGTCAAAAGTGCCTTCCTAAATGGTTTTCTGAATGAGGAAGTGTTTGTTGAACAGCCCAAGGGTTTTGAAAATCCTCATCTTCCCAACCATGTTTTCAAATTGAAAAAGGCTTTGTATGGGTTGAAACAGGCTCCTCGAGCTTGGTATGAAAGGTTAACCGCATTTTTGTGTAATAAGGGCTATAAAAGAGGAAGTGCTGATAAAACCTTGTTCATCCAAAAATTTAAGAATGGTATCACCATTGTTCAAATTTATGTTGATGAAATAGTGTTTGGATCAACTTCTAAACAAAAACTTGATGAATTTATTGGGTACATGTCTTCTGAGTTCGAAATGAGCATGGTTGGTGAGTTGAACTATTTTCTTGGTCTTCAAGTTAAACAGTTTGACAAAGGGATTTTTATAACTCGGAACAAGTATGCCAAAAACCTTGTTAAAAGATTTGGGCTGGACAATAAAAAGCACATGAAAACTCCCATGGGAACAAATGATAAATTGTCCAATGATGAAAATGGTACTCCTATTGATCCTACCCTTTACAGAAGCATGATAGGAAGCCTTCTGTATCTCACTGCTAGCAGACCTGATATTAGCTATAGTATTTGTGTTTGTGCTAGATACTAGTCCTGCCCTAAAGAGTCCCACTTGAAAGCTGTTAAAAGAATCATTCGTTATATAAATGGTAAATTAAATAAGGGTAAGGGAGTATACCATACATACTGGTGTAACCAACATGAGTCCCAATTATATCAAAGATGAGCTTCCCAATATTGAAAGGATGTCTGGTCCCAATGCAATAGAGAAGCACAGCTTGATCAGTGGTGACATAGGAAGTATGCTTCGTGGGGGTCCAATTGCAGACATCAATTTTGTGCAAAGAGGTGTATTTGTTTGTAAGATCTTTAGCCTTGAACTTTTCCTGTTTGGTAGGCCAAACGTGCACAACCCCTCCACTCAATGTTTTAGCAATTTCATCCATATCAGATGGAAGATCATCATTCGGAGCATTGTTCCCCTCAAGAACCCTATTGATGTCCTCTGAAGTAAATGAATACACTTTCTTTCTAACCCAAACACAACCATACTTAGCGTAATACTCATCAACAAATCTATCCGGGAGATTACAATAAAACTCTCGAACAACTCTATCAACATATGAACTAATATTGTTCACAGACCCAAATAATCCCATTTCCTCAAGTAAGGGCAAAATACCATAATGGATATGATCCTCTATTTTAATAGGTCGTTCACACAAGATCTCCCTTTGGACCACAAAGCCCCACAATTTTTTATTATCGAAGAGTAAAAAGCGAAAAGGACCTTTGTTGTCCTCAAGCTCGGAGTCTGATGGTTCACGGTCAGAGTTGTCAGTGTCAGTGTGAGAATTTGGTGTTTCAACATCGATGTCTACACCCTTCCCAGCAGTTCCAGAAGGTTCACCCAGATCTTTTAACGTTTCCGACTCGGTGCTGCTATCATCTGAAGAGGAGTTATCTTCCAAAGGTTCCATCACAACATCAGGAGTAGGAATGCTTTCAAGAGGATCACTTCTGGGAATTTCATCCTCCGAATCAATGAACACTATTTACCTTATAATCCTCTTCGATGGTTTCTTAGAAGCTTGAGCACTTTCTTTAACCAAGGGCACATCTTTTTCTGCAACAGGGACCTCTTTTGTTGAACATATCTAAGGAGGTTCCCCTCTTTTCTTCTTCCGAGCATAAGTTTTTGTGAAACTTTGATCATCAGGTCGGATGCGTCCTGAAGGATGTGATAATCTAGATGGTTCATTCCCCATGTTGCCCAACCCTTGTTCTTGTCTTTGTGGAGTGAGAACTCGTCATGAGTCCCACGAGCCCTGGGTTCAAATCGGTGGGAGGAGGGTGGTTTAAATCCACTCCCACGGTTTACCTTTGAGATGTCTCAGCACCGAAAATTGTACCACCAATGGTAGGTGGTTGGTCGGAACCAGGGTTTCTGGGAACAGGGTCAGCCCTGTTTCTTCTTCGATTCTCAGCTACTTCTCGTAGTTCCCTGAGGATTTGATCTCTCGTACATACCATGCTAAAAATCTGCACAAAATCAACCACGAAAGGACAATATATGGTAGAAAGACTAGAGAGAGTGGGTTAGGGAGTAACTGCAATCTTTGGTAAGAATAAGACTTGGATTTCAAATATCCCACAGTGAGAGTGTATATAGGGAAAGAAAATAACTCCCTTAATTGGAGAGATACACTTAGCGGCCAAAATGGTGGTTTCCATAAAACTTCCCAACTGCTATTTTTGAAATTCAAATATCTTTGGAAAAGTCCCATAATTTAGGATGTGCAATTAATCCAGAATAAACACTGATGATCAATTCCACAATAATACACCACATCGAATCGATAAGTAGGATATTTTCAACGAGCCCAAAAAATAATCCCGAGGATGTCTAGAATGATGAGTTTATTTCTCGACAGATTAAAAATGCCGCAGCGTTTTTCTTTGAACCCGTGTTGTACCACCTTTTCTAATAATATCACCACACAAAGTCAAATGGATCAAAATCCTTTTCCCTTTTAACAATTTTTTAGGGAAAGAAATAACCAGAAAACTATCAGCCAGTCGGTAGCTTTCGCTCCAAAACATGGGTAGCTCTTTCTCAGAAGATCATAACAAGATTCAAGTATTTAAAAGAACATAGAATAATTCACAACTGAATAGCTTTCACACACAATATATAGGCAGCATTTTCCATCAGAGACCCAAAAAAAATACATATTTCACAGGAAAAAATCATTCTGTTTGCAAATTGATCCACAATTGTTTTTAGGAAAAGGTAGTATCAAAGGGGTACTCAATCGAGTTATAGAAATAAAACAGAGATAAGCCAATGTAATGATCTTAAAAAGATGCAAAATGTCTAATACACAAGAATTAAGATCAAGAAGAGGTTGCAACACATCAAGAAGGAGAGATGATGCATATGGTATTGCAACACTGAAACCCACACTGCTCAGAGAGAATAGACACCCAGAGACTATTTTAGGTAATTAAACTTTTGAAAGTCTAGGGCTTTGGTGAAAATATCAGCAATTTGATTCTCAGTGGTGACAAAATCAATTGTAACAATCTTATTCTCAACCAAGTCTCTAATAAAATGTTGTCGAATGTCGGTGTGTTTTGTTCGGATCACAAAATCGGTTTTTAGAAATATTTATGGCACTAGAATTATCACAATAAGCAGTAAGGATTTTTCTTTCAACCCCATAATCAGCCAACATTTGTCTCATCCACAACATTTGGGAGCAACAACTTCCCAAAGCAATATACTCAGTCTCAGCTGTGGATAGAGAAACACAGTTCTGTTTCTTACTATACCAGGAAACCATATTGTTCCCAAGGTAGAAACACCCTCCAGTAGTGCTTTTCATGTCATCAACATCACCTGCCCAATCAACATCACTAAAACCAGCCAGATTAGTGTTAGTATCAGAAGAATACAAGATACCAAGTTCTGTAGTCCCAAGGTTCTTGTTTCTCAGGGTTTCAAAAAGAAGGAATCAGAAGATTTGGTTGTTGTACCTGCCCCAATTTCAATCTCTGTGAAGATCTTAAATGGTGATAAAATAAATGACCTTGCATTGCTTGCTCCTTCACTGCTACTGGTGTTGCTTCTTCCAGTGTTCAAACACCAGGAAATGCTACAGTGGAGGCTCGCATTAATGTTGAAATCACATAGGCAAAGAACCAGATAAAATTCTGGACATCTAAAAAGCTGGACGCTCAAAAATTTCTTCAGCAGATTCGTGTCGCATATACACCTTTGGCACCTGTTGCTCAAAAAGGGAGAGTAGACACTAGCTTGGATAACCCAGCTGAAGCTGCAGCCATGGATGAACATGAATGGGCACAATCTCAGGGGGAGTCCAGTGAAGAGGAAGAGGCACAATCTCAGGGGGAAGAAGAGGATAGTTCAGAGGGGGAGTTCGAGTATGAGGTTTATGAAGATAATATGTCTGACTCTGAGGGGGATTCAAAGCATGATTAAAACTATGATTATACTTGGTTGTTTTGGATTTAAACTTGGATAAACTGTTTGATATGTATGCTACTATTTTATATATGCCTGATTTTGACTGTGCTAACCCATGCAGGATTTAATGCCTAAAGTGTTGCTTCACTTTTGATTATTTTCTGTTTCCTGCATTTTGTGTTTTGAACAAAAGTGCCAAAGGGGGATATTGTTAATGTTATGATTGGCAATTTTGTCTTTGTCTGCACAATGCAAAATCTAGTATTGTAACACTGCAGTGCAACACCCTCTGCGTAAATCTGGGTTGATATCTTGCCAAATTCTCTGTGATTATTTAATGGCAATTGTTCTATTTCAAGTAGCTTGCTGATAATCTGTGATTGCTTATCTAGAAATATTGAGCCTAATTAATTTGCCATTTAAACTCCTTCCTTATGTGTTTGTTCTTACTCATAAGGAAAGATTTTATCTCTTGTTGTTTACCTTTTATAGTTATCTATCTTCTAGCTGGAAATCTGCATCACATGATTTCAGCCAAGAAAGGATCGCCCTGCCTTGTGAAGATTGGTTTTCAGTCACTATAAAAAGGAACTCAGCGTTTGAAGAAGATTATCGAGAAAAATACATTTTGGCTTATTGTTCTTGTTCAAGAAATATTTGTGTTATAATTCTAATCTTTGGGAGAAGACGGTGAAAATCTACGGTGTGGATCGACTCAACCGCTCAAGGGATTTGAAGTTGGAGGGATCCATCAAGGTTGAGGTTTTTGGAAGAATCGATCAAGAATATTAGTTTTATACGGGTGTTGGTGTATAACATAAAGAGGGAGTCTTTATGTTTTACGTAAATCCAGTCGTATTTGTAATAACTGTTGTTTTCTATTGGATTGTTTCTCTCTGAGTGTGGCCTCGTTCATTAAGATTGAGGAATCTAAGCACGTAAAAAATCTCCGTGTTTTTTTTATTTCGATGTGTACTTGTGTTGTTTGGTCCAGTGTTACAACATTAACATACAACACCGTAAGAATCTAAGTTGTTTAATGTTTTAAGGCATCAGATTCTATCATATGTGAATGAGGAGAACATCATTTTCTTGAAATAGTTGTCCTTGTGCACTAAGAAACCTACAAAAGATGGAAACATGATATGCATAAATATGCAAAAGTATTGTAATAAATATATAATACTTTGATATTTTTTTTTTATTCTAGACTTGTCTTTCGTCAGGTCGACGCACAATGTGGCGAGGTTGGGTGAATATATCTCCAAGCCGAGGATGCTTATGTAAGTAATATCTTTGGTAATTACATAGTTAGTTATTTCATACTTGTGATACGTGTAAAATATACGTGTATTTAAAGTTTTATTTGGATATATATATATTTGATGAATTTGCATGTATATTTTATTTGGTTTCCTTAAAAGGGTATGATAATGCGTACTCTTGTAATTTTTACAGGAAACAAAGCTAAAATAAGAATATATCAGTTAGACGGCCCAGACAAGAATGACGAATGCAAAGATACGATCGAATACGCAAAGAAAACGACAAAAAACAAGGCACACAGTCAGCCCGTGTGGATTCACACTACCGTGTGAATGGTACTCATGTATTTTTACACGCCCGTGCGACTTGTTCAAGGGAAGAATATCAGAGACGAAGTACATAACCAGACCGTGTGAAGTGACACGGTCGTGTGACTTGTTTGAATGAAAAACATAGAGTAAAACCACTTACAAGGTCTGCCCGTGTGAAATCACACGGCCATGTGGTTTGTCCTGCGTCATATTTTGTTTCCTAATTCCGTGGGGACTCTACCAGGGATCTCTCAAAGCACCTATAAAAGGAGGACCTGGCCTTGGACGATTATACAAGTCATTACATCTGAAATACGCCAAAATACACTAGGGTTACACATATCTACATACTTTTGAGAGGAAGGCACTAATCAACAAAGAACGCCACAATGCCTTTCGTATCTATGGAAGCACAAGAGTTCGAGGCTGGGAAGAAGGATCCATCTTGACAAGAAGGGTTCTATCTTTTTAGTATAGATCTCTTGTTTGTACTTAAACGATGTCAAACTATTTGATTTTAAGTTTGTCTATAAATTTATTTTCAAATATGTTAGCCTAAATATTTCTGATCCTAAGGCATAATCAAAACCGCGGATTCATCTTAATTCTATATTGATTGTTTTTCTTAATTGGTTTTTGTGTTCTATTATATGAATTCGAGTACTTATTTCTTGTAGATTATTTGCTCGATAATTTGCATGTCATATTTGATAGTCGATAATTCGGGAGATGATTTCTAAGGAACAAAAATCGAGTTCAAATATAAATGGGTGTAATCTGTCGGGAGACCTACGACTGTTTGTCGGGATTACTTCAATTCAAAGATCTTTTGGGAGTTAATGGTAATTATTGAGTAGGGATACTAGCAATTATTATTAATCAACTGTTTATGCGCCACTCGGGAGGGGGAATAAACTAATTTAGGAATTGAACCCATAGATATACTTAAACTGGTTTTGATGAAACATTAATTGGATTTAATATTGAAGAAACTGTTGAGATTATGTGCCTAGGGTTGCTTTTGTATTTGTTGAAAACTTGTGGAGTTCGGGTTTTTAACAATTTAGATATTTTATTTTTATTTGTTAATTTAGGATTTAGATTAGATAATAAATAATTTTGTGATTTTCGACTGCTTCAATAAAATTAGAATACGATATTTACTATAGCTTAAGTATTTCGTATTCAATTCCTGAAGAATACGACCTTGCTCGCTGATTTCTGCTAGCTACACTGTACACTTGCAGTTTAGTGAACACATTTCACGATCAACTTGCATTCATTTCTATCTAACATTTTATATAACCTCGACTTATGTAAATAATATCTTTGGTAATTACATAGTTAGTTATTTCATACTTGCATTCATTCCTATCTAACATTTTATATAAATGTGTAACGTCATATGGAGGTGAGAGCGATGCAGATGACAACATCTGCATGTGATTCATTCTCAGTAACTGTAGACGAGCATGCTATTATGGAGAAAGTGTTGGGTTTGTAGAGAGATTTACAAGTTGGAGTTGGCCCACTATATCACATGCATTGTCACGTGCCCCAAAATTAGATGTAACCGCCACTGCAATAGTTTCTTTAGAGGAGCTCAACATTTGGTTGGAGAGTTGTAAGACCTAAGAGGTAGTCATTCTTAGTTGCTCGATTTAAAATGAGCAGTGATAGGTGTAATCTCCAAGTTGGCCCCATGCGTAAGTAGGTGTGGTAATTCCTAACATGATACGATAACATAAATGTGATGAAACCGACTTGAAGTTACTAGAATTACGAACGCAAATATGAAAATAGAAGACAACTAACACGAATCTGACATGATATTATAATTTTTCTTAAACATAGTTATATTATACTTTACTTAAATTTTGATGAATTTTGAGTATAACCCAAAATTAATATGAAACTGAACATGAAGACGGTCGGATGACTCAAATTGCTACCTCTAGGCTTGAGTTTGCCTGATATCCCAACTCTTTCATGATCGCGACCACTACCTTCACCTCCTGCATCTGGTGCTCCATCGTCGTCTAGTACTACTAGCCCAGACCCATACATCGACGATTCAAAGGACTTATAATATATTTATATGTATTGTTCTATGTTTTAGTACACTTCGCCATCATCATGAATGCGTTTTGCCACGTCAGCAAATGACAAATCTGACAAAATCTTGTTGAAAACTTTTTAGCATCAGTCGTCGCTATTACGAAAGTATTGACACCATGTGGTCCCAACTAACCCACTTGTGACCAACCATTTGCGACTACTTAATAGCGGCGACTTGTCATCTCTATTACTCTTTTTGCTATGAAATCTGGTCACTAACGATGATTGTCGTTGCTAATGACCCTTTTTCTAATAATGTGCATTTCAAAGAGTTCTCAACAACAAGCTCCTTTCTTTACTGAAATAGAGAAACTTCATAATTAGCCTCTTTTTCCCAAATAATATATAGAAAAATAACTTATCACATTTTGATGCTAGCCTAAAGACATGCCCATCTATCAACCCAAAGTTTTTGTAGATTCTTGGTGTAGCATATATACATTTACATTTCATGCTTAGTTTGTGGATGTATTACAAGTATCCCACTTCCGAAAAATAGTGCATATGAATGGCAGATGTTACACCAAGTGTAGTGCTCCTGATATAGCATCTACAAAATTGTCTGTCATTATACTAATTTCTTCTAGAAACAATATTTAGGAGCGTCGTATATGTATTCACAAAATCTATAAAAGCATAAATTTCTATTATGACAATAAAATAAATATTTTTCCCTTTTAGTTATTCCGTCTGTCATGAGTCTGGCATTCTACAAATATGTCGATTTCCTAAAAAAAACATTATACAAATATGTCTATTGTGAATTTTTATTCGTGTATTTAATTTCTTCCGCGTCAGATATTTTCAAAATCTATAATATCGGAAATGCTATTATAGTAACACGAATTAAATATTTTCCCCTTTATTTTTTTCTGATCTGTCATAAGTTTGGCATTCCACGTGTATGTGTACCGTGAATATTTTTTTCATCTTTTTTTTATAGGAAATAATTATCAAGGATAAATAAAAAATTAAAATTATCATTTTCCGAGTTGAGAAAAAAAATACTTGTTTTATAATATTCATTCAAAAAAGAAAAAATAAAGAGTTTGAGACATTTTGTTTACATATATCCTCTAATTATATGACACAACTTATTTTTCTTCCCACACCCTAACTTTTCCTCTTTTTTTTTTCCCAATTGCAAAAGTCCCACAACACCATTTAATGTAATTGAGCCATCTGTATACAACTTGTAATAAATCCTCTCTGTCTAGATTTTACCCATATATGCCTCCCTAATTTTACCTTTTAATTGACTGCACTTCTCTTCATCCTTTTATCTCCATTGGACTCTTTTCACACCTTTTTATCTCCTCTAAATTTCTCTCCTGTTACTTTTCTTTGCCATCCTCATCTCCCTATCTACAAGACTTGGCTTCTTCTAAACATATAAGCTTATAAAATCCCACATATTCTTTTTGCTTCCTCCTTAAATTGTTGGGCAAATTCAAGGAAGTCCAATTATAGACCTCAACCTAGAAGTTTAAGGTTGCTAAAAATCTTTCATTTAAGTTATTTTCTTCTTTTTTTATTTGTGCATTCAGTGTTACTTCTTCTTGCAAACATACATTCACTTCAATGCTCATACACATTTATAAACACAAAATAACACATGCATATAAATTTAGTCCTGACGGATTTTTGGTCGTTTCTCCATAACAAAAATAATTTTTAACATTGTTTCTCAAAAATATGGTTTTTAGCCATTTTGAGATCAATTGCCCATGTTGTACTTTTTTTTTTTTTTTCATTCTCGGGATCGAATTTTTGGGACTTGGAATCATTATCAGGATCAAGACTCATTTCTCGATACCGAAAAATGTACAACATCAATTTTCTGAAAAATGACCAAATATCTTACTAAAGAATACAAAGAGTGTATCACCATCATTTTTTCAGTCAAAATGGCTCAAAACATATTTTTTTTTTTAAAAAAAAACATGTAGCTATTTTAATATTCGCAAAATATAAATGGCCAATTTGGCCTATTACCACATATAAATTTTGATACAAGTTTATTTTTGTCTTGCTGAGTAAACTCATGTGACAAAAGTGCATTTTGGCAATTTTTAACACTAGATGCACATATATATTATATTTTGTATGAATTATATATGTGTGTGTGATTTTATTCTTCGTTCAACGGAAGTATGCGTATATGTTTATATTTCAAATTATATTCTTGAAAAACGAAGTCATTTTTATGCGTTAAAATTCGGTAGAAAACTGCATGCTTTTTTGCAACAATTCCTTACTAAAAAACAAAGGATAAACTTACATAAACTAAAAAGAAAAAAAAAACATAGAATGAAATTCAGTGGAATAAAAGACATGTTCCAACAGAAAAATACTTAAACATGCCTTTTTTTTGTTTCTTGTCATAATTTATGCCGAATAACTTTTTCCACTTTAGCATAAATAAATTTTTTAAACACAACAAATCACTGAAAGAAAAAATGTCAAGGTTGCCATTGTATTCACTTGTATCCATTTATATATGCAAAAACTTATGTGAGAAAGTTTCATGGACTTAAAGTTCGTGAGTCGGAGCCCTTACAAAACTTTTATATTTGTTTTTCTTTTAGTGTTTATATTTGTTTTACTATGGTTTATTTTTTACTCGATTCTCTTAAGGATTATAAATTTTTTTATGGTTTTTTTAGAGTTTATTTTTTGTTATTTGGTTTATATTTTAGGGTTCATCTTATTTTTATTTATTGAATTCATTATAATTTATTTATTTTGGGATTCCGGAACTGTCTCACATGATACTTACTCTTTTTTTTTTATACCTAGCCTCAAGCCACATATATGCATGTTGTAAATCTTATTGTTTTATCATTGATGATTGTGTACTCGAAAATCACTATGTTACAGGGAAAGATGGACAAAGAACAGGTTTTCAATAAGAATTCAAACATGTCTGATGGCGATGAGAGCACAAGGAATGGAGAAAGTGATGTCAATTCTGATAGCGATTATAACATAAACGTTACTTCCGTGGATAGATCATCACAACCTAAGAGAAAGAGATCATACCATCGCCACACTCCACTGCAGATCCAAGAACTGGAAGCGTAAGTTTCTATTAATAGATTAATATAAATAAATAAATAAAAATTAGTGTTTGCATATCGTGGTCTCAAAAGTTGAGATTCGTCGTCCATAAATGACAACATGCACTTGTCAAGTGGGGAAGTGAGGATTTTTTTTCTGCAGACTTTTTTTTAATCTGCTTTTCGTTTTATTCTGTCTGTCATTTGTACTTTTCCCGTCTTATAGGTGGTGAATTTAAGAACTTTTCTGTATTTCATAGAGCTGCCAAATGGTCCGACCGGTCCATCATGCGAATGCAGAAATTGGGCTGGGCAGGGCCACCATTTTCCTTGATCCGGCTCAGCCCAAACCATATTTTTAAGCCTAAAATGTGTTAAACCACTCGGGCTTCAGGTCTCAGGCCATTTCGGCCGGACCAAAGTAAACTCGATTCTTTTCTTCCAAAAAAAGAAAAACCTAGCCCATCTCTATATCGGACTGGCTGGATCGGCCTATCGACCCGTGTCAATTTTATATACTCCTAAATAGTATAGCCACTCCACACACAAAACTGCAAAAATGGTGTTGTAACCTAGGGACTGTCGAAATTGGTTTTATTCTTTTTCAAATTTTTAGTTTGGTGCTATAAGTTTCACAGTTGCTCAATTTTAATTCTATTTTCACTGAAATGTTGCAAAACCTTCGAAAATGCGCGTGATTTGCACGTGATTCCCTAAATTCAGGATTTTATTTATTTACAGCTATTTGTGGTTGGCATGACAAACATAACACACCCCTAAATTACAGTACAAATTTTGCAATTTTGTCCAATTCCACCCACTACTCAAACATTAACTGTTACATGCAATTGTTTAAAAACAAGAATATAATGCCCCTCAATTTAAAAAGAAAAAAAGAAGTCTTCCTTCCATCCCTGCATTGCATGACTAATATAAAACTCGTGACAAATATTGTCACTTTGATTCTTTATTTTTATTTCTTTTAAGTGTGTACAATTTCCATTCCTATGATTGTAGGGTTTTCAAGGAGTGTCCGCACCCTGATGAGAGACAAAGAAAAGAACTTAGTCGTGAACTCGGCATGGAACCATTGCAAGTTAAATTTTGGTTCCAAAACAAGCGCACGCAGATGAAGGTATCTTATACACCATTTACTATGTTTCATAGAAAACATTGCTATAAAAATATCTTAACCATTTTGATAAATACTAATTTTTCCAGTGATCAAATTATATATTTACAGACACAGCACGAACACACAGAGAACACCCAACTTCGGATGGAGAATGAAAAACTTCGTGCCGAAAATATGAGGTTTAGAGAAGTGCTTAGCAATGCTTCTTGCCTTAATTGTGGTGGGCCCACTCCTATACGAGAATCATTATCTTTTCATGAACAACAATTAAAGTTAGAGAATGCTCGCTTACGAGATGAGGTATAATATATGGTAGATTATTAGCTATTTATGTTAAGGATACTCTAACGTTTAGACTATTCACAGAAAACTCCACTTATTTTTCAAAATTATGTATACCCCTCTGAATAACCTCTATTGATGATTAGAGCTGTAAAACGGGCTGGTGGGGCGGGACAGTCGGCAGGCCGACAAAAACCCGCTAATCGGCGGGGACGGGGCGGGCGGCTCACCCAAAAAATAAAAAATAAAACAAATTTTTTTGCATATTATTAATTTTAATGAGTTAAATATAATAACGGATGACATATATATATTTTAGAAAAAAATATTATATACACTTTTGTAAGAGATAAAAATATAAAATATTAATTACACTATTTTTTCTCCTACTTCTTCTTATTTCTTCTTATCTCTTTCTTTTTTGTTTCTGAGCCCCCCGGCCTGCCCCACCAAACCCGTATCGGGCTAGCCCGTTTAGAGGCGAGTCACTATACACTTAGGGGAGGGGCGGGCCAGCCCGATGGGCCTGACCCATTTTAACAGCTTTACTGATGATGCGTAATTGGTTTTTTGTTTTCGTAATTAAGCAAAATCTCATGGTAATTTTTTTTAATTAATTTGTAGGGGTATTACAATATTTTGGCTAATTACAAAAAAATTCAGAACCTCTTTGAGGTTTGATTATGTCTTAAATTTTTTCTTTTCATAAGCAAATAAATTTCAAATCCCCCAGACATTTATAAAAAATTACAATTACCCCTTGAATTACAATAGAGTTTTTGTAATTGTCAAAACATCTGAGATCGTTTTATGTAATTAACCCAAACCAAACCCGGATGAGATCATCTATTTTAAAACTGTGTTTCATATCATATCCACCGCACATGAGTTTGATAAGTATATAATACTTACCATATTAATTTTCAAGCATAAATTGTGGAATTTTAATATGGTAAGTGTTGTACACTTGTCAAACATCTATACGGTGTAATATGAGATGAAACACGATTTTCGAATAGAAGATCGTATCAAAATACGAAACCTCATGCGTTTTTTGTAATCATCCCTAATTTTTATGTTAATTAGTTGTTAATACTAATACTCTATCTCTCTCTCATATAGATTGATCTGATTTCTGCCATGACTTCAAAGCAAGGAAAACCCTTGACAAGCTCCACGAACATACCATCTTCTTCTACTGCGTATTTACCTGGAAATTTCAATGGAACGTATCAAGCTGGAGATTTGGGGAGTTCAGTGAAATTTGCACAACAAAATGAACTAGGTTCTAAGCCGATGGTCATTGAACTTGCGACTGCAGCCATGGAGGAGCTAATGAGAATAGCCCAACTAGGGGAACCATTGTGGGTGCCAAGCATGGATCGCAACACGGCTTCATTGAACGAAGACGAATATCTGAGGTCATTTTCACGGGTTTTTGGCCCAAAACCGTGCGGGTTCAAATCAGAGGCTTCCCGTGAAACTGTTGTTGTCGCTATGAGTGCTGCAAATGTTATCGAGATCCTCATGGACGTGGTATGTCTTTGATGAATTCATTAGCATGCATAAATTAGTTAATATTTTTCTATGCAACCTCTATATCTGTGACAAAAGGTTTAGTAGACGCTACTCTCATAGAAAAACAAGAGTTGCAGTATTTATGTAGATTTGCATACAATACACACCTACTATGTGTGATTGTGTGTATATCCACGATATATCTACGGTAGTTATCCACAGGGGGTATTCCTCTACGGTAGTATGGATAAAATCTTTTCACGCATTAGGCATGTAGAATGATGGAAATAGTTTTTGGATATGATTAGATATTTATTTTATTTTAAAGTTGAAAATGGAAGTCTTGTTTCAATATATGATGTAAGTGAAGGAGATAGATTTAGTTGATAGGAGAATGTAGGGACTAACGCAAAATAAAAGAAGTTTGAAGTAGTAATTTTATTTATTTTATTTGATTTTGCTTGTCTACACAAGAATATCTCCACATCTATTTATACTAGTCTAAGGAAGCTTCTAGTACTTGGTCTAGACTTTTCTAATTTTATTTTGTACTTCCAATATTTCTAGATTTTTTCTTCTATAATCCAGACTTTGTAATGTTTTTCTAGATTTTTCTTTTTACTACTACAATTGCATATACTAGAATAATCTAGAAATATGCATCAATTTCTAATACTCCTCCTTGGTGCATATTTCTATGACTCCAATCATATCTCGTAGTGTCTCAAACTTTCCTCATGGTAGTGTTTTTGTGAAAATATCAGCTAGTTGTTATCGGTCTTGCAATACTCCAGCTCAATTTCATTATTTGCTTCTGCTTCCCGGATGAAGTGATACTTGATCTTAATGTGTTTAGTTCTGCTGCGGAACACGTGATTTTTTGTCATTGCTATCGCAGACTTACTATCGCAAAATGTTTTTGTAGATTTGTCTTGTAGTTATCATGTGTCTTCAAGTATGCGCTTCAACCATATTGCTTGACTAGTAGTCATTATGCTGCTATATACTCAGCTTCTGCTGATGATTGCGCGATTGTTTCTTACTTTTTGGATGCCCTAGAAAATATTCCTGAACCTAATGTGAATGCATACCCTGATATGTTTTTCATGTCATCAACTGATCATGCCCAGTCGTTATCCGTATTGCCCATTATTTTTGAGTCAGGCATAGATTCATACCAAATACCATAGTTCTTTGTTTTTTTTGCAGATATCGGAGTACTCGTTTTGCTGCTCCATAATGAATTTGACTCGGATTCTGCATGAATCTTGATAAGAAGCTAGTTGCGTACCTAATGTCAGGTCGAGTTATTGTTAGATAGAGTAGGTTTCTGCTTAGACTTCGATATTGTGAGTTATATGCCTTCGGTGAGCCATCTTCATTCTTTAGTGCCTTACTGTTGTCAAGTGGAGTTGATACAGTCTTGCATCCTTCAATCTTGAACCATTTAAGTAAGCTTTCTGCGTATTTCTTTTGTGAGATAAAGATACAATCTCTTCTTTGATGTATTTCGATATCAAGAAATTAGTGCATTAAGTCATCTCAAATGTCTTCGTAATGTCTTCTTTGAACTCCATAATCATATTCTCATTGTTTCCTGTGAAAATGAGATCATCTACGTATAAAGAGATAATAAGTGTATCGTTCGTACCTTGGGTCTTGATATATAGTGTTGGCTCACTCTGGCTCCTCCTGAATCCAAGCTCAGTAAAAAATAATCAATTCTGCTACACCAGGCTCGTAGGGCTTGTTTAATCCATATAGTGATTTCTTTAGTTTAAGAATTTTGTCTTCTTTACCTTGTACCACGAACCCTTGAGGTTGTTTGACATAGATTTCTTCTTCAAGATAACAATTAAAGAATGTCGACTTCACATCGAGCTGGTATACCTTCCATTATTTCTGAGCTGCTAATGCAATAAGTGCTTGTATCGTATCAAGTCGGGCTACTGGAGCGAAAGTCTCATTGTAGTCGACGCCATAACAGTTGTGCATATTCTTTTGCGACAAGTTTTGCTTTGTATATTTGTACTGAATTACGTGGGTAAAGTTTTGTCTTATTGACCCACTTAACTCCTATGGATTCTTTATCTTGTGGAAGGTCTGTAAGCTCCTACGTCTCATTTTTCTCGATCATTTTTATTTTCTCTTCCATTGTTTTTACCCGGACTTCTTGTTTAGCAACTAATTCGTAGCTATTTGGCTCCACACTCGTCAAATTGCATGTTGGATACATCTCTCTCTGAGTGATTTGGTCTTTTTTGGTGTTGAGTCTAGAGATGTGTCGGGATCTCTAGTTGTTGCTCGTTCTGTCTTCTCCGGTGGATCGTTGCTAGTTTCTTCTTATTCTTGAGCTAGTGTAGGAAGATTGATATTCTTCCTTTTCACTTGATTTTTCTCCCAATTGTATGCAACATCTTCATCAAACATTACGTGTCGACAGGTGGTCAGTTTTCTTGTGCTTAAGCTATAGACTCGATAACCTTTGGATTGAGTGTTATAGCCTAAGAATATACTTTTTTTGGTCTTCTCGTCCAATTTGCTTCTTTTTTGTTGTGGACTATGAACATAGCAGATGCACCCAAATACTCGTAGATGCTAGCCGATGGTTTTCATCTACTCCAAGCTTCAACTGGTGTCTTGTCTTGTACAACTTTCGTTGGTCACCCATTTAGTAGGTAAACAACAGCACTTACGGCTTCTGCCCACAAGGGCATTGGAAGGTCTTTCTCCATTAGCATAGATCTTGTGATTTCCATTACTGTTCTATTCTTTTTTCTGAGACACCATTTTGTTATGGTATGTATCCGACTGTGAGTTGATGTTCCACGCCTTCATCTTCACAAAATTTGGTGAACTGAGTAGAAGTGTATTCTTTTCCACGGTCACTCCTTATTGTTTTGATTTTGTGACCACTTGACTTTTCGACATAGGCCTTGAATTTCTTGAAAATATCGAATACTTGCGATTTTTCACGTAGAAAATAAACCCATCATCGATAAAGAATATGAAGTACATGTTTTGTTCATGTGAGGGAGTATGCATCGGACCACAAATATCTGTATGCACTAGCTCCAATGGTTTTTTTAGCTCTCCAAGCTTTTCCAGATGGGAAAGGTTGTCGTTGTTGTTTCCTGAGCATGCACTCTTCGCAGACTCCATCAAGCTCTTTGATTGTCGGCAAGTCACGCACATGTTCTTCTGATTTAGGATCTTCAATCCTTGTAAATTGAAATATGCGAACCTTTGATGCCATGACCAAGTATCGTACATTTGGGCCATCATTGCAACATCGTTTGCATATCTCCAATGGATGGGAAAACATCTGATAAATCCCTCATAATTACAAAAGTTAAAAATGAGGGAAAACATCTATTTTCCCTCATTTTTAACTTTTGTAATTATGAGGGATTTATCTTTTTATCATAGATTGCGCAAAAATCTCCCTAAAAATGCAAAGAGTAACTTTCTCCTTTATTTGTCCCACACTAAGTAAATTTTGATCTATTGTAGGGACTAAGAGAACTTTATTAATATATCTCTTGCCTTTTAGACAATTGTGCCTTTGCCAGTTGCCTCCATATAATCACCATTTCCAATTATTACTTTTGTACTAATTTTGTCAAGCTGATAAAAAATACTTTCATTTTTAGTCATGTGGCTACTGCAACCACTGTCGATAATCTTTAGCAATCTCAAAATCTAGCCTTTTTAAATTCTCAAACTTTGTTCTTAAAGTTTGAAGTCTAGTAGCCCGTACCTTTTCATTACCTTGAAACTCCTCCTGCAACTTATCCAATGCTTCTTTAGCAGTCTTTGCTCCTATAATCCTTGGAAAATATTCATCTACCCATCTGAAGAGCAAGGAGTGCTTGCGAATCCTTTTGTTGATTCTCTTTAAATTCTTTCTTTTGTACCACCGATAATGTGGAAATATCGTCTAGAAAAGTATATCCATTATTAATGATATCCCACAAATATTGAGCACAAAAATATGTCTTCATTTTGATAGACCAGAAGTCGTAGTTTTCACCAGGAAAGACTGGAATTGGAATAGATGAGGGGAATGTGTCGGCCATGGTAACGCCCGATATTCAAATAAGGCTCTAATGCCACAGATGGAAATAGTTTTAGGATATGATAGATATTTATTTTATAGTAAGGTTGGAAATGAGAGTCTTGTTTTAGTATGTAATCTAAGTGAAAGGAATAGATTTAGTTCATAGGAGAATGTAGGAACTAAGGCAAAGAGAAATTTGAAGTAGTAGTTTTATTTCTTGTATTTGATTTTGCTTGTCTACACAGGAATGCATCCACATCTATTTATACTAGTCTAAGGAGGCTTCTAGTACTTGTTCTAGACTTTTCTACTTTCATTTTGTAATTCTAGTGCTTCTAGATTTTTTTCTACTACAATTAGACTTTGTAATAGTTTTTTTCTAGATTTTTCTTTTACTACTACAATTGCATACATAAGAATTTAGAATAAATCTAGAAATGAGCGCCAATTTCTAATACAGAAATAAAATAAAGGGACAATTGCAGAAACTACCAATGAGGTTTGGGTTAATTATAAAAAAACTCAGGATGTTTGAAAATTACAATCTTGTTTGAGAAGTATAGCCCACTCTAACACATATTATTGGCAGGAGCTATGGTCCAATGTGTTCTCTGGTGTAGTCTCAAGAGCAAACAACTTGCAAGTCATTTCATCTGGAGTGGGTGGAAGTTTCAATGAAGCTATACAAGTGGTATGATGAAGTTGTACTGCTCATTGCTCAATTCCTTAATTATCATGCTTAATTTTAAATATAAACGTATCCTTGAGGTTTAGCCTAATTGCAAAATTATCTAGTCATTTTTTATTATTTAGTCATTTTTTAAAAATAAAAATACACCCGTGAAATATTAAAATATACCCTCTTGAGTTTTGTATTTATTTTACGAATAGCTCCCTCAATATAGGTGTTAAGAAGTCCATGTAAACAATCTTTTTTTTCTTTTCAACTAATTTTTAACTTTTGTGATGTAGGTGAATGCAGAGTTTCAAGTGCCTTCACCACTAGTTCCAACTCGTGAGAGCTATTTTGTGAGGTATTGTAGGCAAGATGTGGATGGTACATGGGCTGTGGTTGATGTTTCCTTAGACCAAATGCATTCTACTCCATTGCATATATGTCGGAGAAGACCCTCAGGTTGTATAGTGCGAGACATGCCAAATGGATACTCAAAGGTAAAGATTGTAAAACTATTATATAATGAACAAGGGGCTTAATTGCAATTTTGGTACTATAGTTAGGGCCTAAGCAAAATTGTTCCTTTTATTTGTGGGTCTGGAAAAATTCGTACACCAATCAATAATTTTTTTGCACATTGAGACAAATTTGGTAGAAAATTTGAATTTTCGCCAGAACTTGCACATGCCGCTCATGTGGCTTCCAAAATTTGGGGACTTTTATTTCTCCAGTGATATGCTTTCAATTTATGTCTTGTAACTAGGGGACCTGGTAGTTTTGGTACACCCAAAATTAAAAATTGGAGTACCAATTCTGGCAGTAGCACAAATAATTGTACCAAAAATGCTAGGGGTCCCTAGTTACACTACCAAAACTGCTATTACGCTGCCGGAGACACAAAAATCCCCAGATTTTATGTGTCACGTAAGCGGAACGTGCAAATTCTAGCTAAAATTCAGTTTTCTGACATAAATCGTCCTCAATGTGCAAAAAGTTGTTAATTGATATATCAATTTTGCTAGACCCACAAATAAAAGGACCAATTATACTTGGGCCCTATGATTACAAGACCAAAATTACAATTAAGCCTTGACAATGCATCCATATTGCTCAAATTGTGTAATTGGAATATTTCTTACACGCTGTTTTGGCACCACTTATATCTGTCCATAGGTAACATGGGTTGAGCATGTTGAGGTTGAAGAGGGAGGTGCTCAAAGCATATACAAGCCTCTAATAACGGCTGGTCTGGCGTTCGGGGCAAAACGTTGGGTTGCAATTCTTGATGGATATTGTGAACGTGTTGAAAGAGCTATTGCAACAGATGTTCCGACAAGCGACCACGATTACTTAGGTGACCTGATATGTATCCCTTGAGGCTCCAGTTTTATTTGATTTATTATATATTTTTACGAGTAAAGATTTTTTTTTATTATGTGGTATTATAGACCAAGAAGGTAGGAAAAGCATGTTGAAGTTAGCAGAAAGAATGGTGACGAGATATTGCTCTGGAGTAAATGCGTCGACTGGAAACACTTGGACGACCCTACCCGGGAATGCAAATGACAATGTGAAAGTCATGACCCGAAGGAATGTGGATGACCCGACTATGCCATTTGGCATTCAGCTCAGTGTTGCGACTTCTTTCTGGCTACCTGTCACCCCAAAAACCGTGTTTGATTTTCTGCGAGATCACCACAATCGAAAGGAGGTAATGGATTTAAACCAGCTTTTAACGATAAATATTGAGTCGAATATTGAAGATCTTTAAAATATAATTTTTACATTATTTTAACCCTCTTTTAATTCCGACAAGTACGGACTAGCTTAGTTTATTTTCAATAATTAAACTTACAAGTTTTAGTGATTGTATCATATGCAAACTTTTAATATTGTTGGAATTCCAGTGGGACTTGCTTTCATGTGGTGGGGAATTTCAAGAAGTTACGCACATTGTGAGTGGTAATCAACAAGGCAATCGTATTGCAATATATCAAGTAAAGGTGGACTCAGTTCTCACTTGGCTCCAATTGTTTAATATACATTTGAATATTTACAAAAACTATTTAGCCTAATTACAAAAAACTTTAATTATCTTTGTACGTGAACCTAATATATACATGAAAGTTGTGTTTGGATAGGGTGGCAACTCGAGCCAGACAGAGATGACTATGTTGCAAGAAAGTCGAACCGATCCAACTGCGTCTTACGTCGTTTATGCTCGATTGAGATGGTTTTGTGAACGCGGTTTTAGGTGGTGGCGATCCAGGTTATGTTCCCTTACTTCCATCTGGATTCGCCATTCTCCCTGACGGCCCGACTGGCACCCAAGGAAGAGGAATGGCTTCTCAACCTGATTCTGGAGGATCTCTTTTGACTATTGCAATTCAGGTGTTTTTTCTTTCTTTCTTTTTGTTTTCTTTTTTATTTCATATATAAAAAAAGGTTTTCTTGCATATTTGATTTGCATAGTTAACATTGTTCAGATTTTTTTAAAAATTAGTAACACCTCTAACTTTCGTTTGGCTATTTGTAATATTTAGAAAAGTTGATGCATGTAATTCGAAAAGTTTGGGTTATTTGTAATATTTAAAAAATTGAGGGATGTATTGTCAAATATTTGGTGATATCACCAAATTATGTCAATTCAACTATCGTTTGGGGGTAAAAATGTAAGACAAAATCCAACGTAGGGGGTCTGACCCTAAATCTCAGGTTTTTTTTTTTTTTTTGTAATTATCCTTTTATATACATATCCAGCTTTCTTTTGGACAGATTTGAATTTTTTGTTGAAAACTGTACTGCCAGAATCATAAACGAGTTATTGGTCCGATAAAACTCGTAGCTTTTGATCTGATTCATGTTGTATTTCAATTTATATAGCTTTGGATATGACCAACTTTTGCCATTACAGGTTATAGTTGATTCTGCTCCTAATGCAAAGCTTTCTCTGGGATCAATTGGGGTGGCCAGCAGGCTTATTACTTGCACTGTGGACAAAATAAAACAGGCGTTGGTTCCTAAGTCTTCTTAAGGTAAATGTTATCATTTATGTAAACATTAGGCTCAATTTATGTCTCCGTATTGCACAAATGCAACTTTTTCACATCAAAATATATTCTTCATCTTCACACCAATAATACAACATAATTAAGGTACTCATCTGTTTGCATTTTCAATTAAAAGTTGTCCTGTTTTCTTTCCTATTTCATATAATGTTTCAATAATACAAAATGAATACCAAGTGTACTGATCTCATTATTATACACATTACATCGATCTAGTATTTACATCGGGACATTACATAAAACATAATTTTGTGGCAATTGTTAACATCAATCATGTGGTTACAGGGTGTTGGGGAGGTGACCGAAAGGACGAAATGTACGTGGTGGACAATCAAACGGAAACAAGAAGTCAATAACAAAGTTTGACATAGTTATCTGTTCCTTTGGACTTTCTGCTTGCTCATTTCTAGCATAAAACTAAACTATTTTAATAAGTTTCGCAATGTTTTCATGGTTTGGACAATTTGACTAGTTTTCTTTATTTTGATTTATGGGTTTTGCAAAACAATGTTAGTTTTTGCTTTTCTCTGTTTACTTACAATTAGAAGCCCCATCGTGTTTTCTTTCTTTGAAGTTCTCTCTATGGATAATTTTTATGTTGATTTCTGGTAATTATTTTCTATTCAGATATTGTTTGGCTCGCTGAATTTTTTCTGTCCTAATGCATATATCTCTATGCTTACAAATGATGTATAGACACATATCCAAGGAATTAACAAGTTCCTACGATTTTGAAAGCCATGCTTTTGCTATACAATACAAACATAATGCCCCCACTCAAAATTTATTGTCTCTATGTTTGCACTTTATAAAGAGGAAGAGGATAATTGTAGAAGACAATTCTTAAACGGACGACAAATTTTATTATGTTGTTGTCTTACAAAATGCGAGTTCAATGGGTATTTATATATGCATTGATAGATTCTTAATACTATCCTAATTAATGATGTAAATCAATAGACTCATCTTTCTACATTGTTAGAAAATTGTACAGATTTTTATGATGAAATGAGCAATGTATTAGGCTAGTCAGTACCCTTTAGTTGTTCCAACTAAGTAGAAGTGATGTAGCATAGAGGCCAGCATTCTGAAATCAAGATTGTTACACAACCAAGTGTTTCAAACTATCGTAAGTAGAGTGTTTTTTGTTCAAAACAGCATTTTCAAAGGAGATAGAATCTCCTGTAAACAAGTTTGGTGTGTTTGTTTTTCAACAAACAGCCACACATGAACTAACATCCCTATACGTGAATGCCTATGGAACAAAACATCCTCCTTTTCAGTGTGCAATATGCATGTGATCTATTGTTGGACTTATTGATGTCTCAATTCAACGAACCATCGACCATGAATAAATAAAAATCAAAACCATAAAATATCATGTTCCATAATCACCATCAAGCACGCCCTATTGCCATTTATGATATACAAGTTTCATCTAATTGACAAGAAAATTACCAGTACAAAAATGAATAAGATTATCATTACAAGAATATAAAAAAGTTCATCATTAATTAGTCTGTCGGATACTACTCTAACACCACCTCCTCTTGCGCCACCTATTTGGCCTTGTCTAGGAACATCAGACGGAATTGTTTTCAGGCAAATCGAAATGAAATTATCATGTACATCACCATAACTCCATAATACTGTTACGGAAACAGATGACAAATGATATTATATCTTGCCTAACCTGTACTCAAAACAACTAATTATATATGAAACCTAACTACATAAAAATTTATAACTTGCTAATGATCGTTGCAAAAGTGTTGTTAATCCGTTCTCAAAGCTCAATCCCAACCGAGGTGTCTTTCGATATAATACCCACATTCGAGTTCGGGGCCAAGTTATCAAGCACCATAGTACAATTCACAAACACCTTCAATTCCCTCAGGGGAATTTCGCCGAGCACAATGTTGACAGGTACTTTCAGCCTCACAACCAACGGGATCCTGTGGTTTTTCACGTTATCCGTTAGATTCTGCTGCAGGCCCGACCCGAATTCCGATTTCCCTTTCAAATCAACTGTGATAACCGTCGTGTTCTCTTCGCGCTGATGGAATGCCGGGACTTTTCCGTTGCAGAGAGTGGTGTCCATGTAAGAGACGGTCACCCAGCTAGCGTCTCCGTACACGATCCCGATATGTTTGTTGGGATTTTGTGCTCTGACGCTCAATGCAAACTCGGAGTTGAGGCTGGAATCGGGGAGGATGTCGAACGCTTTGACGCTGATGCCCTCGACCCTGTAGTTGGGGATTTTGGGGTCGTAAACGTGGTAAAAGGCGAACAGGATGAGGATGATGATGACGATGATGAGGAAAAAGAAGCAACAGCAGCCGCAAATGCACCTACAGCAAGTCGCCGCGAATGAGCTCTTACGGTACTTGGAGGGGTATTGGGGGACGTTGCGGTGGTAGGCCGACGGCCCGTTTGCGTAGTACTGTTGGTTGCTTTCTAACATGGCGTATGGTGGTGGTGGCGGTGGGTATGCGTACATTGAGGGGGAGAACGAGATCTTGGGAGTGAAGTGAGAAAAATTCAATCGGTCATAATGGGATTGATTGCGAAGAAGGAAGAAGAAAAAGAGATGCTCTTTTTCAATTTCCTTTCCTTTCTGTTGCACACTGGACAAGAGAGAGGAAAGGGAATGAAAAAGGGATGGGTTGCGAAAAATAGATGGGAGGTTTGCTGCATTAATTGTACAAGGAATTTGTTAGTTATGTGTGGTTGGAGTGCTTATGGGGTGGAGATGTTATGGTGGTGTTAATTTTTGTTCGTTAATTGTTGTTCCTTATTTGTTTTAGCCGCATTTTGCTCAAAAGGTTGGAAATTGGTCGTTGAATAGTTTCAAATGAGTGAACTATGTCAAGAAAAATAAATAGATTCTTACATTAGCATAGGTTAGCTTTGACCTAATACGGAATTTCAGATATTAGTTACAAGAATTGAAATTTTCATGAGATATATTTTTGCTTCTTAATATAAGTTGTTCAAAGTTAGTGGTGGAGGTTTATTTGAATGCATTGAGTTTTAGACAGTCCATCGAAGTTATCAAAATTTGGCCTTAGTGTTGTAGGTTGAATTTTTTTCGGACATTTTGTCCAATTTGAACTGGAAAGTTCACTGACCACCAAAAATTGATGAGTTAGATGGGATTCTTTCTGACAGGACTACAAAATTGAAGATTATTCGATTTTGGAGGGAAAATCACCTGCAGTGCTGATATCACTTAGCTTGACCAAAAAAGTTGAAAATACAATTGCCATGTTGAATTTGTACGGACCTGTACAATAAGGAGTTATTTGAGTTTTATATGATTGTGATAAGTATTATATGATCCAGTAATAATACATTGTGACTTTGATGTAAATTGTCCAGGAGGATTTGCAATCCCTGGCAGTACTGGCCAGTTTTTTGACATAATTGATTTGCAACTCAATGAAGGCAATTCTGGTGGCATTATAATGAAAATTATACTTAACCAAATAAACAATAATTTAACATTACTTCCGGCGAATTATCCATACATCAGAGGGGAAGATCAACCCCCAATTTGTAGCCATGTCAGCAAGAATCCCTTCCATCTCATCAATTTTCTGCCGTGTGAATTTTCCAGTCCAAATAGGATAAAATGCCAGAAAAAAAATTAGACTTGCTGCACTAAGACCTAATTTTGATAACTTGGCGGACTAAAATTCTGAAGTGGCCAAGTCATGACCAATTTAACAAATTTCCATTGTTATTAATTGAACATGATTTATGTGGTGAACACATATATTATACTTTAAAGAGTGATATATAATATGAACACAAAAATAGAAGAAGAAATTCAACGTCTCTGTCATCCCACATTAATTTATGTAGAAAAAAACAAGAAGCTGAAAACGAAATTTCAAAAATCAACATAATTGAACCACTCGTGAAGGAGACGATGCCCGAACGGTCGACCGGGAACTGCACGATCTCAACGCGCCGCCGCGCATGAACGATAAAACCGACACCACCGCCGATTTCACATTGACGACCATTTTCTTGAGTTTCCGACTTTTCAACAACTTCCCTCTCGAACTAACGGACCCCAACTTGTAACTTTGCAGAAAAATCAGCCTTTTTCTAGCCCTGTCACGCCTATAGCTCAAAGAACTCATCATATGGTTCAGGTTTTGGCTGCGTGCCGAGAAAATCCTCCACCCTTGATTTTGTCTTCTTGTTTCATCCTCATAGTTATACTCCTCTGTTTTTCTGCTGAAACGGACTGTAGGATTTCTTGAAATTGTGTTCATGGATGCCTCCATTTCAAAAAATAAAAAAATAACCTTTATTTGATTTTGAAAGTAGAAGAATTGCCGATATATGATTTGAAACTTCGAATATATAACAGAAAGTAGAAGATTTGCCTAAGCGAATTTAATTCTTTAAGATTTTTTGCCTATATAACAGAAAAAATAAACCCTATAAAGGTATGGAAATGAAATAGAAGATATGGCTATATATAAGTTGAGATACGTATATTAATGATGATATATAACCGTGGTTAAACGGGGTTTTGACTGTAATTACTCTGTTTGTCTAAGATGGCGGGCGGGACTAGGGAAGGAAGTCAGTCTACATTCAACTGTGATTAAAATAAAAGTTGTGGTACCAATTTTGTATTAGTAATAGTAGTCAACATCCGAACATTCTAAGAAGTAAGAAGTAATTAAGAAGGGTATCGGGTCTTCTAATTCAGGATGATTTTTCATCTCCTATTCTACCGCATGGATGATTGCCACTTGTATATAAGTTTTTATATTAAAACCCCACAATTTAGCCTTGATTTATCATCCAAAATTATTCTAATAACCAATAATATATACTTCTTTTATTGACATGTGTCATTCATAAAAGCAAAATTCAAAGTCAAATAGGTAAAAATAATACAAGGAATTTGAAGCCTAAAGGAAAATCCAATAATATGTCGTAGATATATGTCAAGTATCGTTTATTCTTAGCCAAGAATCACCTGGTAACTTAATGGTAAGTCGTTTGTAGAACTCAAATATAATTGTATCATATGAAATGTATCTATCCAATTGCCAATTGAGACCCAAATTAAACCACAGTATGAATAATTAGGGATTGTCTTATTAGAAATTCAATTTAGCCAATTAATGCCGTTGATTAGAAATATTTTTTATTCTGGAATTAATCAAAAACTGGTTAAAATTTGATTCTATCGTTTGCAAAAAGCTTTTTCCTTCTTTTTTGTAATGAGTTTGCATAAAGTTTGTTTCGCGGGCAGTAATGAGAATCTTTTATTGCCAAGTAATAAATTTTGCCTATTTTTTCAGTAATATATACCAAGTGTATGTTGATAATTGATAAAAAAAAAATGTTGATAATTTATACTGACATTAATTTAAAACAAAGAATATCTAATTTACATGAAGTCCACATGGATTCCTTATATTTCAATTTGTCCAGACTTTCAAAAACCAATTCCATTGGTTTGCAGATTGGTGTTGGTAATTGGTATATTAGAAGTAGGAAATAATTTCTTCAGCAACCTACTAAGATAAGCAAAGTAATGAAATTAATTAACTTGGTCTTAAGCAGCCATTCTTTGAATGTGGACCTACAATACTTATAAATTCTCCACATTCCTTAGTCAACGTGTGAAATAACATTTTATACGCATAAATATCTATCCAAGGGTCTTGTCCATGTCACCCATGTGGGTGACACTCAAGTGTGAGGATCCACCATTGGATCCTCACATACACACACACACCCACATAGGTATGTGAGTGATCCAAGGGTGGATCACTCACTTGGGTGCCATCCCACTTGGGTGGCTAAGAAATTCCCCTATCCAAGATCAATAGTTTGTCAGACTGAGAATTTGAGATACATACAAATAAATTATGGACAGTTATAATAATTAGTTTATCTTTTCATAACAAACGTGCCAATAAGCAATTGCCTCGGTATTAGGCCCAGGATTATTTATAGAGGATCCATTTGTATGTACAGGTGTGGTATATATGCTTTTTTTTTTGACATTGATGTGGTATATATGCTTGTTATACACAATTACTCTAATTGTTTTATTCTTTTTTTTTGTCACATATGAATATGGTATATATATAGGGGAGGTTAAAATGAGACCACATACTATAGTGAGACAATGTGGACTCATCTCAACCCTCTTTTATCTATATCAATGGCTAAGATAAATAGGGGTTAAAATTACATTAAACATTTAATTAAGGTAAAATAAGGGTATAATTGTCAAAACAAACATGTGGGGGACCATCCAAATATGGAATCAGTTATTAGGAGAGAGAAAATCACGTGGGGAGAGAGAAAATCGCGCTGGAGAGAGAAAATCGCGCGCATGTGCTCTAGCATGCGGTATGATGTACACTTATCAATGATTTGTTGTATACTTAACACTATTTTGTTGTATGTTTAATATAATTTTATTGTATATTAAAATGGTCAAACAAAAACATGTGGGGACCGTGAATCAAGGAACCAATTATAGAGAGAGAGAGAGAGAGAATCACGTTCATTAACATGTGGGGACCGTGGATTAAGTAAATCAATTGTAGAGAGAGAGAAAATCACGCACATTATTATCTCAGTATATTTAACATATATTTAATGTATATTTAACACTATTATGTTGTATATTTTAACATATTTGTACTGCACATTACAATTGTCAAACAAAAAAATAAGTATACAACAAAACACATATAAGTGTACAACAAAACATATATAAGTATACAACAAATAAAATAAGTATACAACAACACAAAATACATACATCAAAAATTAACTACTTATACATCAAAACACATCTAAGTATACATCGAAAAACATATAAGTGTAAAAAGATCTCCATCCACGTCGGCATAGATCTTCTTCACCAATCCTCCATCTACACACCTGCGGCCGCAGCGTGTTCAGATCTGGTCAAACCACTTGCGACAAATTAACATTGTAAATATCGTAATTGAGCGATTAACGCCGCGATTTAAACTGATTTACTGCGGTCTTGAAGGCCCTTTAAAATGAATTGAAATACTTCCATTAGTATACTAAAAGATGAATACCGCATTTCCATGGTGGTAAATAGTTGGAATATCATCAGGACCCCACCCATACTGAATGGACAAAATAACATATTAAATGCAACTACAATGACATTTCCTCTCACTTCACTGCTCATTTTCTGGGGATAAACCCTGAATCTATAATCACTATATTTTCAGCTTCAAACTACTCACTCTGTCTCAAACCATGGATTTCAATCTCATGGATTCATACAAAACAGAAACCGAGCAAAAAATTATCCACGAGCTTCATAAATTTCCTCAACTCCCCGGTGGGCTTTATCAAGAAACTTCCGATCAATCATCAGATTTCGAATTCTCTGGCGAAAATCCGACCATTTTCATGGCGGCGGTGCCGCCCCTATTTCAACATTGGTTATAAGAGATGAGGAAGGCGAGAGGGAGGGAGGAGGTGAGATTGAGTGGGCCAGGGTGGGAGATGGAGGAAGGAAAATATTATGTAATTTTGTAATTACAATGCTGCCCTTTTCAGGTTTAAAATAAATTGAAAATAATTATTAAATTAAAAAGATCCCAACCATCTAAAATTTGAGATGTATGGCCAGGATTAGTCCACACTGTCTCACTCTAATTATGTGGTCTCATTTGATCATATTCCTATATATAGGAATTGGATTAAATGACACCACATTCCTGTGGTGGAACAGTGTGGACTAATCTTAGCCTTTGATTGAATTTATTTTATGGTTGTGATTTTTCCAGGTTTCAGGCAATTTTCTATTTATTTTAATTCATTAAGGGTAAAATGGTACTTTTATCATCCAGTGATTGTTTTGTATGGGTTGACTTTTTGAAACTATTTTTATGAGATGAGATTGTAACTGTCTTATTTAATGACGGTATTTTAGGGGACAACTGTTTTTTAATTCTTTCCTTTTTTTCGGGAATCCAGCAAAGTTAGAGTTCTTTTGCTGCTTAGATAACTATTCAATAATGCATAATTAGTTAATTTTCATTGTATAGTTGTTGTATAGTTTATGACACTTTGCATGAATATATGTACTGCATATTTAGTTTTTTAGACTGCATAGATATCTTTTAGATCATGCATAGTTAGTTGATTTTGGATGCATAGTTTATGACACTATGACATAGCTGGGTAAAATGTAATGTATATTTAGTTTTTATACACTGCATAGATAGCTTCTAGATGATGTATAGTTAGTTGATCTTTGTTGCATAGGTTATGACACATTGCATAGCTGGGTATAATGTACGTATTGCATATTAGTTTTTTTACACTACATAAATAGTTTTTGGATAATGCATAGTTAGTTGGTTTTGTTGCATAGTTTCAACTGTATAACATCATATAGATACATGCATCGTTTTACAAGTATCTATGCATCGTCTTCTTCGTGAAAATCACAATTTTCTAAGAGTTTATTGTTAATGGTCAGTTTCAAGTTCTCCACTAATGTCTACACTATTGATATTCATGAATGAAGTTTTTCTGCCATTGATGACTGATCATCATCATGATTCGAACTCATTACATTGATTTTGGTTGTTTCTTTGTAATAATGAATTGTTTTTTTTTCTGGTTTTTTTCGCAAGTTTGAAGAATTCATCAATGGTGGTGCATATAATTGGCGAAGGATTCATGTGCTTTTGGAAGGAGGATCGTGTCAATGAGCGACTCTCTCTCTCTCTCTCTCTCTCTCTCTCTATATATATATATATATATATATATATATAACTGATTCCTTAATGTACGGTCCCCATATATTTTTGGTTGACCAATTTCCTCTTATTGGGATTTAATTAATTAGTTAATATATTATCATCCTAGATTAATCCTAGCATTTGATGTATACATGGGGATGGTTGACACCAGTCCACACTGTCTCACGGCAGAATGTGGTCTCACTGGATTCTCCCATATATATATATATATATATAGGGAGGGGATCATGTGAGACCACCCCCTAGGTAAGTCCATAAGACCAAATCCACACCATTAAAAACAGAAATCAACGTCCAGGATTTAAAAGAATCTATACAACTTTACATAACAAACTATACATAGCAGGGGGTAAAATAGTAAATTGTTGAAATTAAAATGGTAACCGCTCGCTGAAAATTAGGGACGTGATCTTCAATTGATCACATCCCATAATCAGTGCTAATCCACCCGCGTCAACCCATTCTTCTTCACCACGACAATCTCTACCACCATTGACATCAATTCTTAAACCTCGAAAATTATACAATATACAGTTGCATACAGGAAAAAACATATCATATATATCATTAATTGACAAGGTTGTCATCAATTACATCAAAGGGATTGAACAATGGCAGAAGAACTTCCCCCCAACGCGATTGGTGAATGTTCCCAAGGTAATTACTTACGATATACTTGCAGAAAAATTTAGGAGGAATCACTGTAACATAACAGAACGAATGGTCGAACCAATTGTATGTTTGGGTATGTAATATGTATTGTTAGTATACAACAGATGTATATTTAGTGTCATAAACTGTATAAACGAATAATCGAAGCAATTATATGTTTGTGTATGTAATTTGTATGTTTAGTATAGAACAGATGTATAAATAGTGTCAAACATTGTATACATGTTTCATAGGTTCACAAATTTTGGAATTGTCTGTGCATTGTATATTTCTTGTTAGTTTGTATATGTAGTGAACAATGTTAGTATATTTAGTATATAAATCTTGTATTTGAATATTCAATTCTTAAATATTTACAACTAGTTTAGAAATTGCGTTTATGTTGTCAACTGTTTTGCGTGTATGTTTAACAAATTTAACTTGTATACATAGTCATTATTGTTGTGTGTTTATAATATAAACTTGTATGTATTGTAATATTAGTCCATAATTTCATTTTGTTATATTGGATATAAATTCCTCTGAGAATAAAAAATTGTATGGTAGTGTATACGAACGTATTTAATAATAATAACAATATGTATGTATATGGTTGCATAATGTATATATAATACATCCATTTTGTTTTAATAATGCTACGCCTTGTTTTAATGTAAAATATCACAGAACCAACAAACGATCTCAATGGACGTCAACGACTCGAAATCTCACCAGGCTCAACTAAATATTGGATACCAGAAGTAGAACAAGAAAATATCCCACGAGTAGGCATGCATTTCGCTACATTGGAAACCGGTATACAATTTTACAAAGAGTACGGCGCAATTAGCGGATTCGGCATCAGAAGGAGCATGACAAAGTGGTTCAAGAACGAAGTAATTCGTGAGCATTATGTTCTTTGCAATAGAGAAGGCTTCAAGCACACAAAAAACAACATACCTATGGAGCATACAGATGAAGCCGATAACAGCCCGCCACATGGGTCACGAAAGAGGACTTCAAACCGTGTTGGGTGCAATGCACGCTGTATATTCGAATACACCATAGGTGGCACATATAAAATCCGGAGTTTTGAAGAACGCCACACTCGCCCAATGGCAATCGATACATTCAAGCAATTCCTAAAAGTTAACAGAAATCTGAACTTCGGTCACCAGCAATTTATAATGAATTGCACAAAGGCTAATATAGGGAGTTCAAAATAATACGAATTATTCAAGGAGATGGTTGACGGATTTTCACACGCCGGTGCACTGAAGATTGATTTTAAAAAATTCAAACGCGACTTGAAAGCCTATATATGCGGTGCAGACGCACAATTGGTGATAGACAAATTATTTAAACAAAAAGAGATAAATCAAGGCATGGCTTTTGAATACGCAGTGGACGAGGATGAACAAATGACGATCTATTTTGGGATGCACCAAAAATCCATAAGAACTACGCCACATTTGGAGATGTGCTTTCATTTGATGCTACATACAATACCAAAGGTAAATCATTGTGGTTTACTTCCTATTTATGCGGTGACTTGTACACTTACTTGAAAGGATGTGTATACTTATCTGATTAAAGTTGTACCCTTGATGAAATTTGCAAAATAACATGTATACTTAGTTGATAATATATGTATACTGGGTTTGAATTTAGTTCTTGAGACTTTTTAGAAGTTTTACGAAATATATCATGTTTACTTAGTTGATGTGATTTGTATAATTATTTGTTCCATAATGAACAATGAATGATGTTTTTCTTGTATATTTAATACATTGGCATATGTAATTTTTCCTTTTAGGTTTGTATACTTATTTTCGGTAAATTGTTCATATAATTGAGTGTCATTGCATGCCAACTTGGGTTTATAATAATGTGAATACTGTGTATTGTTAAAACTAAAACAGTTTTTATATTTACAGAGCATCCATGTTTATTTAGTTGATGGGATCTGTATAAATATTGGACTAACATTGTACACTTAGCTATGTGTTCCTGTATATTTTGTACAATGTGCTCATATTATTTATTAACTTAAAATTGTATACTTATGGTGTGCAGGTACAAAATGGTTTTTGCTCCATTTACGGGAGTAGATAACCATCAACGATGTGTCACGTTTGGAGTCGGTCTTATACTAAATGAGGACAAAGAATCATATACTTGGTTGTTCGTAAAAGTTCTTAGAAGTTGTTGGTCGTGAACCTTACTATATAGTGATTTTACCAAGATCCAAAGAATGAAGAATGCTATTAAATCTGTGTTCAAAACAGCAATTCACAGGTTGTGTATGTGGCATATAATGGAAAAGGTAAACATTAAGATGGGTCACGCTCTATTAAAGGATAACAATTTCAGAAATCGCCTGAATTCAATCGTGTGGGTCACGCTCTATTCAAGGATAACAATTTCACCAATAAATTAGACCACGCATGCCAAACAACTTTTCCAGAGTGCAAGACACGACTAGCCATAGAGAAGCACGCATCTTCAGTGTATACACACAAGGTATTTGCAGAAGTTAGCACAAAAATTGAAGCATCCGTCTATGATTGCACAATTACAGAGATAATTGATGATGCCACCAGGTGTTCCTACAAAATTAAAGACAAAACAGATAGTATATTTGATGTCATAAAATATAAGACGGAAACATTGATAAAATACAGCTGCAAAAAAGTTGAACAAACAGGCCTGTTGTGTTGTCATGCTTTTGTGGTCCTAAAGGACTATCCGTAGATTCCTAGGGAGTTTTTGGCACGACGATGGATAAAGTCTACATCAATCACACCACACACGAAAATTGGCCAGGTTTATCAGTTCGCCGGAGGAGACGAAGCAGCGGTAACACTAAACAACCTTTGGTCCGATTTCCACAGTTGCATTGGCCTAGCACAAGGAAATATTGACAAATTATCGAATTTATCACGTCTTGTGTCGAGAAAAAAGGTCAAATTGTTAAAAGATCACCGCATGCACCAACTATAGGAAGCAAACAACCGGTAATGGAAACCTGTTGTGGCTCAACCTCACATCTTGATATTTCAGATTGCCACCGAAACAAGCCAAAAACAAGGGGAGCGGAAGTAATGTGCGGAGTATAATTCTAAGCCAGAGAGAGAAAGCCATCAAAGCAAGCACAAAACTCAAAACAAAGTGTGGAACTTGTGGTGAGATCGGGGCACATAACAATAGGACATGTCCAAAACGCAACACCACACCATAGTATAATGTTTTTTTATTTAATAAAGTTTTGGGTGAAGAATGTGTTAGTGTGGTTTTATACTTTATGTAAGAACAATTTGTTACCTGTTTAATTCTCTTTGGAATTGATTTTCTGTTCACATATACATTTTGCATAACTTTTGGATCGAAACACAATTTTACTACCTATACAAACCCAATTACCAAAACATAAAAATGTACTTGTCTACTTAAGCAAAAGTCTATTATACAATATACAGTTCAACTGAAATAACATACACAATTCCAATGCCCAAAAAAAACTTAATTGAACATAGCTAACAAAAATTAATTTAACTAAGTATACAATTTCAATTACCAAAAATACAACTAAATTTGTCTATATAAACAAATAATAATAAATGTCAAACGATACAGATTAACAGGCCTATTTACACGAGTCAATTATATAAAATACTTTATTCCAATAGCAAAAAAAAACAACTAAAACTTTGCTAACTAAAAACATGTCAGATTGTAGAAAATTACATAAATATGTACAAGTACAATTCAGCTGATTTATTTAAACAAATATATTGATTTCAAAATACAATTCTACATACCTATTAATACATGACACCTACAGACACTTTCAAAAATCATAAACCATGTATACGCCCAACAAAAAACTTACCTAAACTAAGTATATAATTCAAATTACCTAATTAAAAATACAGCTTAACGACATGCAAAGAAATCTAAACTACATACACTACTAACAAACACAAATCAACATAAGCAATTAAACAAATCCAATGCATTAGCTATTCAACTAAAATATAAAAGGAAACATTATCCAGGGTCACACAATTCTAAAACAATATTCGATTTTGCGCAAAAATAAACAAGTGCTAAAAACCTTGAAATGTGTACGAACTCCAAAACACCAAACCACTACCAAAGCCAACTAAACATGAACAACTAATATGTCAGCACAATCACCACTACTATTTTTCATGCACTAAAACTACTACGTCGGCTTCTTACCAGTCCAATGCTTCTTGCATTCAGCCAGATTCTTGTCCCTTAACTCGTTCATGTCATCTAAAAAAATAGCAAAGAGTGTACTGGAAACGAAAAGTACACATAAGACTAGCATTGCCCTTCTCGTAGCTCGGGTGACCATCCTCTCAGACCTCCCCCCATGTACGTTTCCATATGCCGCATTGCAAAGATTCCGCAGTAAACCTTGTTTTTGGCATCTCTCCATGGCATAGAAATTCTTGATGGGCTAAGCAGCAATATCTCCTGTCCCATATGCTCACAACCTCTGCTCATCAAGTACTGGGCGAAAAAACGTCCCTGATGCATAAGAAAACAAATGTTTAATGCATGTAATATGTTAAAATGGATAATAAGGCATTCAAACTATCTAATTTACACAACTCCACCAGACTACACACACAAGCACATCAAACTAACTAAACATTTTAAAAATTCAAAGTTATTCAGGTCAACATAACAAAAAATAAACAACTATATGAGCTAAGTATACAAAATACATATCTATCCAATTTACACAACTCCACCAGACTACACACACAAAAACATCAAACTAACTAAACATTTTAAAAAATCAAAGTGATTCAGGTCAACTTAACAAAAAATAAACAACTATATGAGCTAACAATACAATTACTAAATACTAAAAATACAAAACTCACCAACTTTGCAGGCACATCTTCATACTTGTCGCACTTGCTTCCTCCAACCGAGGAATTATCCAATATATGCATACAGCTCCTCTTCATGTCGAACACAATAACAAAGAGGTGTTCACTCTTACATATCGGAAAGAAAAACTGGATAAAACAAAAAAATCATTGTAAAATCTAACATACTATCATAAAAAACACAAGACATAAAAATAGTACAAAATAACTGTTAATGATTTTAAATGAAAATAAAAAAAAATACCATCTCATACGCTGCAGCTTCTTTGGGTTGGCATCACCAATCTCGGCGTCAAGACTTTGACAAAATAAGTCAAAGGATCTACTATCATCAGTTGCCTCTGAACTTGTAACAATGGGAAAAAGCTGCATGAAATGTGGCAAAACATACACATCCATCAAATACGTAAAACAAAACTAGTTAACTAAATATACATTTCAATGTCAATAACTATACAAATCCGCTGAATTACATAAACAAACACACTGAAATAGATATGATATTAGCCAATCCTGTAATTACAAAGCGGCTGAGCTATTTAAACAATTTCAATGTACTATCAAAACAATTAGATACACAAATAAAACAAGCGGACTAAATGAATTAAGTCGACAATCATATTTAATTAACTATACCTTTCTCGTAATAAAACTAAACAAATCCACTAAACTAAGTAAACAAATCTATTGGCCCAACTATACAATTAGTCATTCCTAAGTATACAAAATAAATGCACTAAATAAACAGCATCACAGTACTAAACTTGCATTTTTTCCCATCTAAAGAAACATACCCGCCTAACTAAAAAAAATAATACACTTACCTGATTAAAAAAAAACCATGTAAATTAGGTCAACTAACTCGACATATCAAATTACACAATTTTAACTTAATAAACACACAACCAAACAAACAATAAATTGAGAAAAACTACAAAAAACATACAAGCATGCACATGCAAAATATTTTCTGATTTCATGCATTGAAATTTAATGAAATTAAAAAAATGCCAAGATCTGCAGATTGAATATGTGGTAGCAAAAAATCTATAAGGCGAGCTCTTGCTCCTTAACAACTCTTTGGCATTCAAAATCTTCGTCCATACATCAATCAGTGATATGCTCAAGTAACTTCCAGGGCACATCGTCACAAAGTCCTCGCTTGTTATAATCATGTCGCCAACCTTGAAGATTGCCTCGTCCCTGCAAGATAATGTCCAATGAAAAAAGAATAATCAGCCATTATAAAAAAATTTATAGTATATTTTATCATAAAATATAAAAATTACTTTTCAGCTTCCGGGTTCTCGAACAACCACTTCACAATCATCTTTTGCTGCTCGGTTAACTTCGACAACACATCAACCCGTCTCTCAACGAACGTGGACGTCAACGTCTCAGTTTTCTTTTTATTTCGTGGTTCATTTCGTCGATAAACCGGCATCTTCTCACTATTCTTTTTTGGTATCTCATTCCCAGCCAAACCCACGTCCAAACCATCATCAGCGTTCATATTACGTCTGATCCTAAAAAAACAAAATAAACTATAGTAAAAAACATATACAACAAAACATCAAAAATAAACAGGCATGTAAAATGAAAAAAAAAAATACCCCAACATTGTCTAATTCCAAATCATCAGCCGCCTTCTCCTGCCCAACCTGCTCATCCACTTGACCCGCAGCCACATCCTTCTCATAAAATCGAGAGGTCTCGACAACCAAGTCCCAGGACTATCAGTGGTGGGTTCTTGTGTTAAACCAAGACTAAAACTTGGCTTGTCAGGCTTGTCACCACTCCATTTCTCAAACTCGTCCCGCTTACATATAGTCGCTTCCATCTTCTCTAGCAGCGAGCAATATTTTCGGGGTTGCTCCAAAAAGCTTGACTCTCCGACTCTCGCTTCCAACCACGTCATCTTCGCCACGTGTGCCCTCATGAACCGTCTTATGACATATCAAATTTTTCGCAAGCACTCCAATCTCAGAAAATTCAGGGACCTCAGTCTTCTCAGACGGGGCGTCCCGTATCAAGGATATTATTTCCACAACATCGGAAGCAAGACAAGTAATCCTTGACTTAATCTTCGCAATGTATCCCTGCCAAAATACAAGTATAACTAATCAAAATGGATGAACAAATATTACTATTTTATATAAGGAATGTTAAAATAAATGGAATAATAAAAACTACAAAAAGTGTACAACATCCGGAAAGTAAGTATACAACATTTGTCAACTAAATATACTGGACCACGTGCTATGAATTACAAAATCGCTACACATAAATACATATACAACAAATGTGATCTATGCATAGACAAAAGTATACGTCAATAAGCATACAACATAACAAAATGAAATTATGGACTAATATACAACAGTTCTGAACTAAATATACAATAAGTATACTACAACAAACATACATAATAATAGGTAAACAACATCTAAAAACTAAATATACAACATGTGTCAACTAAATATACAAACACCTGGGATATGAACTATAACCTGCTACACAGAAAATATATATACAACATAAGTAATCCATGTATACAACAAAAGTGAACTATCCATACAAAATCCAAATATTCAACATCCAAAAAACTATTAAAATACTAAGTATAAAATTTACCTACACAACTATGTAACCAATGTGTACAAACATACTGAGCTATCCATACAAACATTCAGAAAATGTTTTTTCAAAGTATGCAAACACTAATTATACAACAAGTGTGTGCTAATTGTACATACAAAAATAGAATGTACACAGAATTTGCCCCAAAAAATAACAATGAACTTATTGATGCAAGTTTATTTATATACATGTCCACCACCACCTGCCGACGAAGACCCGGGAATAAATGAATGTTTCCCTTGGTCGACGACCAATCCCTCCAACCGAGGTTGCAATGGAACCACACCAACATATGGAGCCTCCACATATCCCTGCCCAAATCCACCATGTAGGAACTCTTTACGGATTCTTTTCTTAACTTTTTCCATCATCCATGAAACAAATGCCGGTAATGTCCTCGGCACATCTCTGCCTGGTATACTGACCCTGTCCAAGTAAAACACCTGCAAAACATAGACAAAATTGTAAATGTGACAACACATAGACAAAATTGTAAATGTGACAACACAATAAATTTTAAAAATACAAAAATGCAAATACATGATGAAATTACCGTTAACAACAGAACCGGCCCATTGAACTCATACTTGTTCATCTCGTCCCATTTGAGTCTTTTGGATAGAAGGGTGTTCAAGGTATAATCCCACCAATTGAACTCCCTTATTTTTGAAACATCGTCAAGGCAATTGAGAATAAGTGGATTGATATATCCACTCAAATTCCCAATAAGTACATCATCCTAACGAGCGTAACAAAATGTCTACGAAACCAGTCCCCCCCATCTACGCACTGCATCATCCTAAAAGCCAAATCACATGATGTCACCTTATGGAAATTTGGAAACATTGTTTTCCACTCGTCGTCAGACAAATGCATTTTTTTGAATTTTTCTTCTTCTCAATAACAATGTCACCATCAGGGAACCCCAGGACCCTTCCAACATCTTCCCTTTCGAGATGAATACGCCTACCATCCTCGAAAACCAATTCGCTACCTAGTGCATGGAAGTTTTCAACCAGCCAGTTTGTAAGCTTCTTATTATAATCATCAATTTTTAAAAAAAATAGACTACCAAATCCCATCTCAATGACTGCGGCCTTCTGTGCAGGTTTAAGGGCACTAAGAGCATCTACAATAACCTTGGGTTTCACCCTTATTTGCGTTCCAGGGTAGTCCTGATCGATCATTTGCCTCTTTTTAGGCTGCTCATCTTCGGAACTCTCCTCCTCACCACTGCCAACTTCTCTCTCCTCTTCTTCACTTGACATTTTTTAAAACAAAAGCTCCTATGTAAAAAAAATAGCACCAACTCATATGTTATATGCATTATGCATTAGCATGTTTCCAATTCAAAATTGTATATTTAACTTAGCATAAAAGGTATAATTGGAATTTGTCAACATCCCCATGTAAAAAAAACCAACTCACATATAATTTGTACAGTTGGAATACACCAAAACCCCCAACACAAAATAAGCACAAGATTCATATATAACAAATTTATAAGACTTTCTGTTGACATTCCACATTAACTTGTATATTTAATATAACAAATTTGTATAAGTAATACAAACAATTCATATCTGTCAAATTTATACCATTGCCTGTTTAGATACCACTAAATTAGGTATGTTTAACATTGCATATGTGTTTACTTAGTATATATCATCTGCAATCATCTTCCAGTTCACATACCGCTACAAATTGTATATTTAGCATGACATATATGTACACTTAGTATATAACATCTGTATATTAGTCGGATGACAATGTTTCAAATACCAACTACTTTTTTTTTCCAATATAACAAAAGAATTTATTTTAGCACAACTTATCTGTACACTTGGAATACACCATAAGACCCAACTCAAAAAACTACCAGATACGTATATGAAAACTTAACACATATACTTGTTTATATTCCTCTTTATCTTGTATATTTAATTGAACAATACAATATTTTTTCCATACTTTCAAAAAAACACAATCCAACAGAAAAGGGCGCAAAAACAAAAACAATGTTACCTTCAAAACACAAAATATGAAAGATGTGGGTAAAATCTGGAAATACCTGAGAAAAATCGAGAAAAGCACCGAACCCAAACTCCTAGTTCGTCTCTACAAAATTGCAGACTCCGAACACCGAACGAACTTGGGCGCAACAGGGAGCACGATAGTGTGGAAAGGATGGTCAAAATCGAGAAAAGCACCGAACACAAAACCCTAGTTCGTCTCTACGAAATCGCAGCCTCCGAACACCGAACGACCTTGGGCACAACAGGGAGCACGAAAGTGTGGAGAGGATGGTCAAAAAATTTGCAGAGAACTTGCTATAATGGTGAAGAAGACGGAAAATTTGAGAGTGTTGAAAGCCCGTTTAACATGGACGGTTTCCTTGAGCAATTTTGATTGTGAAAAGAGACCCAAAACAGAATATGATTTGAAAAGGCGTGACTTAGACTGAAAGTGGGCTTTTTGCCTCCTAAAAATCAGGTAGGTGGGAAAGAAAAGATTGTATTTTCCTAAAAAACAGTAAGTAACGTTTTTTTTCATATAACTGTTGTACATGAAAATACAATATTACCCTTATATTTCAAAAATAAGAAAAATGATCTCAACCATTAAAATATTTAAATCAAGGGTTTATAATTGGTCTCATGGACTAACCTAAAGGGATTGGTCTCATTTGAACCAATCTCTCTCTCTCTCTCTCTCTCTCTATATATATATATATATATATATATATAGTATTTGGTTCAAATGTCACAGTCATCCCTTGGTGAGACAGTGTGGACTCACCATATCCATTAATTATTGAAAGTGAATGGATGTGATTAAATCAATGTTTTTTGTTTTCCATTATTTTCGCGATTTTTAGGGTAAGATTGTAATTTTGTAATTCAAATCAATTATCCCAGCTGTTTTTCTGGTACGTTTGACTTTTTGAAACCATGTTTATGGGGTGAAATTGTAACTGCCAGATTTAATGGCGTTATTTAAGGAAGCAATTTTCTTTCCAATTTTTTTTATTTTACAGTGTATTTAGGGTTCTTATGCTACTTAATTAGCTATTAAATAATGCATATTTAGTTGTTTTTGTTGCACTATTTTACGACAATAAGACATAGTTGAGTATAATGTACTGCATATTTTTTAATTCCACACTGCATAAATAGTTATGAAAATGGGATGTTACATAATGTACTGCATATTTAGTTATTCAACACTGCATAGATAGTTTCTATATAATGCATAATTAGTTCATTTTGCTGCATAGTTTATAACGCTTTGCATAGTTGGGTATATGCACTGATTTTTAGTTTTACACAATGTATAAATACCTTCTGGATAATGTATAGTTAGTTGATATTTGTTGCATGGTTTTCAAATATGTCTTATAGTAATTTATGTAGTGTTTCTTCATGGTTGATGGTTGATGCATGGTTTCAAATATGTAATATCTTATAGTTGATATTTGTTGCATGCTTAAATATAAACAAGTCGAGTTCTTCATGGTTGTTTCTTCATTTAGAACAGTAATCATCATATTCTTCGCAGTTTTTTTTTCTATGTAAAATATGAAGAAATAGTTAATGGTGTGTAGGAAGATAAATTTCTTGTGTTGCATTAAAGGAGAAACTGAGAGAGAGAGAGAGAGAGAGAGAGAGAGATGATGAGAGAGAGAGAGGGTTGAGAGAGATGAACACGTGAGTTTGAGATTTGTATGAGAGAGAAAGAGATTTGATTATAATCTCCTTCCCTTTATGTAACTACTTTGTTATGTTATTTTACCCTATTACCCTTATGTTGATTAAAATAATGTTTTAACATAATTATTATTAGGGATAAAAACATTCAACCCCCAAACTATTCGAAGTTTTACACTTAGCCATACGAACTTTAAATCGTTACACTTAACCCTCTCAACTATGCAAAATTTTACACTTTGCCTTAAATTACAGATTTACCCCTAGTTTCATGAAAGATGGTTTACAGTTTACCCTCTAAACTTCAAAGTTGTTGCACTTTACCACCTATGCCATAAATTTTATTGTATTATCTACATTTACTCCTCAAGGTCTTGCGATCCTCGAAAATGGTATCAGAGCCTAGGTTTATTAAGAACTTTTAGTTTTTTTATTATATTTATGTAATTAACAATTGGTGAGGAGAATTTCTCCGAGAAAATGGATCTGGACAATTGTCCAAGATGTACACCTTACAGGACATATCGTCAAATTTTGACGATGTATGCACAAGATCACCAAGACAAGATAGCATATTGGAACAACTAATATGTTGAAAAGGAACGCACAGGAGCTGATAGAGAAACCTTGAGACACTGCGAAAGACAAGCAGCATATTATCTGAATTTCCTTACGGTAAATCAGATATTATATGTTAATCTGATGAATCATCAGGAAGAAGTCCATGAGAATGCTCATCAAAATCATAATTCATGATGGAGTACCAGAATAGAACGAGATACTTTCGGACACATCTAAGATCTCAAAAGATATTAGGGAAGTCCATAAGATGGTGCAGAATTATGGCACATGTTGGCCACTGGATCAACCGGATTTGTCAAGCATGCCCCGAATAGAAAGAACCCGAGTTTGGAAAAGGTTTCCGACCTAAACCCGACTGACAAGACCATATAGCTGGAAAGGACAAGGGTCCAGCTCACAAGACGCGTTATCCTTGGGGACCACATAAACTAAATTTTTAAAAGATTACCCGACAAACATCACATGGGCTGAGTCTCGCGTAAAGAAAAGAAAAACAGCTGGCAAAGCAATAATGCAGGATATGACGTAAGCAGTGATGTCATAAATATCAACAAGATTTGGAGTCCGCCTTTCAAGTCCGGATTCAAGTCTATAAAATCCGAGAGTTGAAGGAAGCTGAGGGCATCGAACATTTTTCTTAGTTTTCTTATAATAAATTCTAAGTGAAAATTTGTATTAGCTGAGTGTTTTAGTTTTAAGTTTTATGTATTTACGAGTGCAAGCCTCATCTATGAGAGGCTAAACAAGTATTCTCCTCCCAAAAGGAGATTACTAATGTAATAAATATTTCTATTAGTTCTTAATAAAAAAGAGTCTTTCTGTTTCAACATGTGCTCATAATGTACTATTAATTCATCCCGTTTAAGAATTACTTATACGCCTGGAGTAGGAAACGAACCAAGGCTGTGTTGAACAGTTGGTTAAGGAGTTGGATAACTTGCATATCATCTTTCCTGAGGGTTGAAGTTGAACAGTAATTTTCCGACTAGTGGTGTTGCGAACCATCTCACCCGGGGCTGTTTCGGTCAAAGAAGGTATGAATTTTAAAGGATTTATTAATTTTACCGAAGCATGTTGGGCTTGATATGGTCGTAATGGACTATGTTCATTTTCAGTCTATAGACCTAATTTGTATACGGATTTATTTTGAAATGAGAATTTTGATTGAAGTATGTCCTGTTGAGTTTATAGGCTTCAAACTTGACATGATCCATTTAAAACCTTTGAATAGAGACTGGATCTAAGTAGATGTAACAAAGCCACGAACAAAACATGGGACATGAAAAATAGGGGTTTTCATTTCTCGATAAATCTGAAAAACGTAATTGATTATGGAGTAAAACTTTTATGATTATTGATTAATGCAATAAATTTATTATTATGTAGTAGTTTGCTACAAATTTGGGTTTAAAGGGATAACTATAACTATTGTTTTAGAAAGGATAAAACCTAGGGGCAAAACTGTCCATATAGGGTGAAGTGTAATGCTTTTCATAGTTTAGGGGGCAAAGTGTCACGAATTAAAGTTTGGAGGGTAAAGTGTAAAAATCAGTATAGTTTGGATGGGTAAGTGTATTTGTATCTAATTATTATCCAATAAATCACCCTTATTGATAGTGGGAGACGGTTGAGATTATTTCATTGTGTCTCACCTAGAGCCATGGTCTCACATGATTTCTCATATATATATATATATATATATATATACTAGAATAATACAGGTATGACATGAGATTTGTCCAAAGATAAAATTTTAGTCTCACAAACTTGTCGAATTCTATTTTCTTTCTTGCATGTTTTCTACATTTTATTTTACATGTATAACATAGTGGAGATAGAATCATTCATTTTTGGATTATTTATTATCTATTAAATCTGTCCAGCATCCAGATTTCCAAACTAATTGTGATCAAATCCTTTAATTTTGGGATAACAACTTTAAAAGATAGAGTAGATAGAATCTTTAATTTTTGGATTATCTGTAATCATTTAAATTTTTAGATGTGGTTGCCATATAGATTAAATGTGAAACCGCCATGTGGAATTGGGATGATGAAAAGTTGACAAATGTCCAAAGATTAATGAGGTGATGACATGTGTCAACTTTGTTTTTTCTTTTAGCATATAGGGTTTGGATCCAATGAGACCATGGCCAGTGCATGCGGTGAGACCAATATGGAATGGACTGATCTCAACCATCCTCGCTTATTAATCAAGGGTTATTATAAAATGGGAAACATTATATTAACTAATTATTTTAATCAACAAAAGGATATCAATGTAAAACCATAATAAAATATAACCAACTCTCCATAATAAAACGATTACAAAAAGGAAAAGTAGCAACATACAATCAACCACCTCTCATACATATCTTAATCCCAAAATAACATCTTCAATCCAACAATCAAATCTCTCTTTCTCTCTCTCATAGTTCCATCAATAACACAAACATAATAGATTTCTCTTTCTACACGCCATTAACGAGTTATGTAGATTTTACAGAGAACAAAATTATGAAGAAGATGGTTTTTGTTCAAAGCGGAGAAATATTAATATTTTCACAAGAAACTCCCATGGACAACATAAAAGAGGTTGACAACAACTCGAAATTGGTATATTCAACCCAAATTTTATATACTGTAATCTGTAAATTCTGCATTGGAAATGATGCGTAAATACTTTGGGAACACTACATAAGTAACTATAAGATGTTGAATAGTTGATAACCATGCAACAAACATCAACTATATAACTGTACATTATCTAGAAGCTATTTATGTAGTGTAAAAAACTAAATATGCGATACATATACCCAACTATGAAATGTGTCATGCATAAACAATGCAATAACTATGCATTATCTAGAAACTATCTATGCAGTGTGCAAAAACTAAATATATCGTACATTCTACCCAAGTATGTTATAGTGTCATAAACACTACTACAACAAAAATAACTAAATATATATTATCTAATAGGTATCTAAGGAACAAAAGAACTCTAACTATGCTGAAAAATTCTGAAAAAAGAAAAAAAAATGAAAAAATGCCTCCTAAAATAACGCTATTAAATCCGGCAGTTACAATCTCAGACCATAAAAAATAGTTTTAAAAGTCAAAGCATACCAGAAAAACCGTTGGATAAGAAAAAAATATTCTACCTTTATTACATTAAAATAAAAATTGGGAAAAATCTAAAAAAATTAAAAAATCACAGCCCTTAAAAAAATAAATGAATAGATAGGATTAGTTCATCATGTCTCATCCTAGAAGAGTGGTCTATTTTGAACCAAATCCTATAATTAGATGAGGATCGAATCACTTGGGACAATATCATTCTAAAGTGGGATGATTGAACGAATCGACAATACATTGAGAAACGAGTGAGATGTAAACAACGGGCACGATAAGGAAACAAATTTTCTATTGAGGGGACTGAAAAGACCGAATAAATAGCGGGAGAATAGGATAAATCTAGTCAATAAGGGGTGAACATGATAAATCTAGTTAATATGTGGAGAACAAGATAAATTTATGGTAAAGAGAGAGCTGGAGAGTTATACAATCCCCAAAGCAAAAAGAACAGGTAAAGTGGGTGTTGGTAATTCACAAAAAGAAAAAGTTGAAGCAACGGTAGTTGTGTTGCAACCCTGCTAAGATTAATGAGTTGCATAATGTAGAATGCTCGGGGCAACCCAAGCCCACGAGCACTCCATGAATTGCGCTACTCGTTCATGAAAGGAAACTTGCACTTTTGTATATTTGTGAATCCAAGGTGGTTGACTATATATGCCTCTAACTATAGCTAGAGAAGGCTTTTGGTCTCTCGCCTTGTTGTAATCCTTTTCAGTTCCCTAAGATGGAAATGTATATTGGTTTTGAAGGTGAATATTTTTTTTTTTTTATAAATTGTCTTAGTAAGAGGGGGGTTCTTATTTTGTTTTGGAAGTAGACTTTGGATGTGTCTATCTATCGTTTCCGAGATGTCATATTGACTGCATCATAACTGAAGGTGAGAAAATTTGGAGATTCAGTATATTTTATGGTAATCCTAAAGCGAGTCTTCGAAAATTTTCTTGGGTACTTAAAAAGTTGATGATGAATTAGGAGTTGGGGGGTCTTCCTTGGTTGATAGGAAGAGATTTCGACGAGATTTGTTTTGATTGTGAAAAGTAATTGTAATAAATCCTTGATTAGGGCCATGTATGAATCTTTTTTTTTTTTTTTTGAGGAAGTCCATGTATGAATCTTTGAAGAGTGTCAACTTAGGAAAATTTGTTGTGGGGTAGTTCTTTACATGGGTTGGGAATAGTTTTCCTAAGGATATCCATAATGGAAAGGTTCAAGTTCAATATTTGAACTTTTTTTATGCCATTGTGGAGAGTTCAAATGTTCAAATTCATAAAAAAGTTCAACAACTTGAACCAAGTTCAACTTCTTTTGGTTTGTTTTTTTTTTTTTGTATTTGTTTTTTATGTTGAATGGAAATCTTGTAAATATTTAAAAAAATAAAATATAGAGAAAATATTAAAATTACAAAAAAAAAGAATACATTAAATTATTAGAAAATGCATTAAATAATCTGTCCAACAACATACAATCAACTAAAACATCACAAAATATGAAAATAATATGTCATTATACAATTAAATGGATTAAATAGGTCAATCGTGTTGACATGCGGGTCGACATCACCTGACCTATTTATTTTTCGTATTAATTGTATCCGACCCGAATTTGATCCGAACCTGCTAAAGGTTGTACCTATACCTGCCAAATTCGTGTTAGGTGATTCTATTTAATGAAAATATTTATTAGCCTTATTTTTAACAAGTTTAATATAATTATAAAAATTAAATTAATTACATACAATTAAATTAGTGATTTTATTGAAACTTATACACAAAAATAACAAAAAAAAACATATTATAAATAAATTTGACAATGGGACCCGTTTTGAACTTTGAACTTTGAACTTGAACTTAGGCCACCCATAATGGGGTGGTTCAAGTTCAAAATGTTGAACTTGAACTTTTTTTTTTACCATTGTGCAATGGTTCAAAGTTCAAGTTCAACTTTTTTGTTCAAGATATTGAACCAAGTTCCTCCATCCCTCTCTCTCTCTCTCTCTCTCTCTCTCTCTCTCTCTCTCTGTATATGTGTATATATATATGTGTGTGTGTGTGTGTGTGGATATATAATTTATTTCTTTTTGTTTTAATTTATCACTTAATAACATTTTTTTGTAATTATTTGAACTTTATGTTGTTACCCATTTTGTTGAAATATTTTTTAATTAATACTTAAAATTGATCTTTTTAGTTAAATTTTATTAGTTTAATATTTTTATTATTCGATAAATTATGAAATATATATATGTATTAATGTCACTTAATGGCATTTTTTTGTAATAATTTGAACTTTATGTAGTTACCCATTTTCGTTGATAGACTTTTAATTAAAATTGTATAGTTGATGTTTTTAATTAAATTTTATTAGTCTAATATTTTTTTATTCTAATATAGTTATGAAAAATAAATCAGTTATATATATATATATATATTAGTTTATTAAAAATTTTATTAAAAAATATATACCAAAATAACAATAAATTTATATTACAAAAACATTGACAGTGGGACCCATTTTGTGTTGGGAAAGAGTGCCAAAATAAATGACACCTAAGACAAAATGGGAAATAGTAAAATCTTTTCCCACTTAGCTGGATTAAAAATGGGAATCGAACCAAGAATAATAGTGCAAGACGATAAAAAATAGGACACAATAATTTTTACGTGGAAAACCCAAATCGGGAAAAACCACGAGACCGTAGTCCAGATAAATCCTCCACTAAATGTATAGTAGGCTTACAATATTTCTCCCTAAAAATAGGGGATACACAAATTATCTCAAGTCACTCTACTTGGAATACCCGAGAAAATAGGAATGCTATTTTGGGTGAGAATGAAAAATTACTACTAATTTTTCTCTCTTTTTCTTCACTCAAAACACACACTTATAGATACACTCTCTACTCTCTATTTTCTCTCTTCTCTTGCAATTGCTAAAATGCTAATTGCTTGATGTGATTTTGCATTCAAGGATGAAGCCCTTTTATAGGCATTTTCCATGCCCAATTCCAACATGTGAACAAACTTTGTCAACAAAGTTTGGCAACCAACCATTGAAGACTTGGTGGTGTTGGTTGGTTGGTGCCTACCAAATGAATAGTATTTACCGCATGGAGTGGATAATTCAACAATTCTCCCCCTCCACCTCATGTGGGGAATCAACCAATCCTGCTTTGGTTCTGCAAACTTCAAACTTATCTCTTGGTAAAGACTTTGTCAGCATATCTGCACCATTTTCATTTGTGTGAACTTTCTCTAGTTGCATCAGTTTTTCATCAAGCACATCTCGAATCCAATGGTATCTCACATCAATGTGTTTTGACCTTGAGTGGAATGAAGAATTCTTACTCAAGTGAATTGCGCTCTGACTGTCACAGTAGAGCGTGTATTTTTCCTGCTTCAAGTCTAATTCCTGTAGAAACTTCATCAACCACAACATCTCCTTGCAAGCTTCCGTCACAACAATGTATTCAGCTTCGGTTGTGGATAATGTCACGCATTTTTGAAGTTTCGATTGCCAAGAGATAGCTCCCCCTGCAAATCTCATCGGGTATTCGGATATGGACTTCACGGAATCAACATCACCACCATATCCGCATCATGAATCCGTCTAAATGCAGTTTGGTCATCACCAAATTTTAGATAATATTTAGAAGTACCTCTCAAATGTAAAATATCCATTTCATTGCGACAATGATCTTTCCCTGGATTAGAGAGAAAACGTCTAACAACACTAACTGCATGAGCAATATCTGGTCTAGTACATACCATAGTATACATCAAACTGCCAACTGCAGAAGCTTATGGTACCTTTTGCATTTCTGCTTTATTTTCCTCACTTGTGGGACATTGTATTGCGCTGAGCTTGAAGTGGCCCGCAAGTGGAGTACTGACTGGTTTTGACTTGCTCATATTGAATTTCTCAAGAACTTTCTCAACGTACTTTTCTTGAGATAGCCAGAGCTTCCTACTTGCCCTGTCTCTTGAGATTTTCATCCCAAGGATTTGCTTAGCCGGTCCTAAGTCTTTCATCGCAAAAGACTTGCCAAGTTCTTTCTTCAGCTTCTCAATCTTGTTGGCATCATGACCTACAATCAGCATATCATCCACATACAATAATATATAGTATGATAAAATCATTATCACGAACTTAAAGAATACACAAAGATCGAGACTGGTCTGTTGTAGTCATGGTCGATCATGAAGGAGTCAAACTTCTTGTACCATTGTCTTAGAGCTTGTTTTAAGCCGTACAAGCTCTTCTTCAACTTTCATACCAAGTTCTCCTTACCTTTGACTTTGAACCCTTCCGGTTGCTCCATATAGATTTCTTCATTCAAATCTCCATGAAGAAATGCGAGTCTTAACATCAAGTTGTTCAATTTCCGGATCAAACCGGCTATCCCAAGAACAACTCGATTGAGGACATCTTCACCACCGTGAGAAAATTTCTTCAAAATCAACACCCTTCTTCATTGAAAAACCCTTCACAACCAGCTAGCTTTATACCTTGGTTGCAAGCTTTGCTCTTGATCTTCAACCTCGTACACCCATTTATTTTTTGAGTCGTTTACCTTTTGGTAGCTTCACCAGGTCATGGTGTGATTTCTCCGCAAAGAGTTCATCTCTTCTTTCATGGCCTCCATCCACATATCCTTCGATCATGTGATATGGCCTCTGCAAAACTCGTGGTTCTCCCCCCGTCGGTGAGCATTACATACTCATGTGGGCTATATCAGTAGAAGGTTGTCTTTGTCTGGTGGACCTTCTAGCCGCATCTTCCTCGGTGGTGGAACGGAGGACATCACCGGTTGTATCATGGTGTTGCTCTTGCACACCTCTCCGTGATTTTGATTTCTAGGAGAAGAAAGCTGGATCTACGTCATCGTGAACATCTTGGTTTGATTGATTTCTCAATCTGTTTGGCATCTTCAATTGTCGATCCTCAAGGAATACAACATCCCCGCTTCGATAACTTTCTTCTTGATGGATCCCATAACTGTAGCCGAATTCTTCATGGCCATAGCCAAGAAAATGCATGACTTCGTCTTGTCATCAAGCTTGGATCGTTCATCTTTTGGAATGTGCACAACGCCTGCGCAGACCAAACACTCTCAAGTGTTTGTAGGAAACATCTTTTCCGATCAAACTCTATCGGAATGTCGCCACCCGAGAGGAGGCGTGGAGAAAGGTTGATTAGATCAACTGCATCCTCATTGCTTCACCCCAAAAGGATTTGGGCGATTGGAATGTGATAGCATACATTTGACTCGTTCACAAATTGTCATGTTCATCCTTTCTGCTACACCATTATGTTGAGGAGTTTTTGGAACACTCTTCTCAAGCTTGATTCCATGATCCCTGAAATGTTGCTCAAATGGACCCTGGTATTCACCACCATTGTCGGACGAACTCGCTTGACTTCTTTCTGTTTCTCTTTCAACACTTGCTTGAAAATTCTTAAAGATACCCGAACTTGATCTTTAGTTTTCAAAGCAAAACACCGACTTTTCTAGAGAAATCATCAATAAATGTTACAAAATATATTGCACCACCAAGACTTCTATCTTTCATGTAGCATAAATCAAGTATGCACGGATCTAGTGGATGAGATTTTCTTGAAGGTGAAAAACTCTTGAAAGCAACTCGTGTTGTTTTCCAATTAAACAATCAACACAAGTTTGTAGGGGCATCTTGGTTACCTCGGGAGAAGTTTCTTTGAGTCGAACTTCCAAGCCCTTCGACTTAGATGTCCGAGCCTTTTATGCCATAGCTCAATGGAGGAACTTTTATCAATTGCATTTACCTCTCCATTGGATAATCGGCTTGCATCGTGTCAGAGAAATCGTACGTCACTTAGCGACAATGAGAGAGCCTTTGGTGAGCTTCCATTTTCCTTCACCAAAGTGATTGTCATAGCCACATCGTCAAGCTTGCCGATGGAAATAATATTCAGCCGAATGTCGGGAATATGTCGACATCCTTGAGCACGAAGCAACTTCCCGTATCAGTGTTCAATATGATGTTACTTATGCCAATGACCTCCGTCACACCATGGTTGGCCATCTGACTTTGCCAAAGCTACCACCGGTGTATGATGTAAACATATCACGATGAGGTGTGATATGATATGAAGCTCTGAATCAATAATCCGATCCGTCTCACGGGCATCTTTGAACTAATACAAGTATCATCACAAATGATGACAACATCGCCATCAACTGCAGCGGCGGTAGTGTCTTTGTCATCAATCTTGTTTTCATTATTTCCATTCTTTTGATCTCTTTTCTCCTTTCTGCAATCTCTCTCATAATGATTTGGACCACCACAATAATGACATTTGAAGTCCTTCTTGGATTTGGACTTCCCCCTGGATTTGTCTCTTTTATTTTTAGAACCTCTAAACTTGCTCCTTCCCGTTTATCATTTTCGGCTACTAAGGCTTTTGACTCGAAAAGAATATTCTAACTCCTTTCTTCCTCGACTCTTCATTAAGAAGACAATCTTTGACCATATGCATAGTCAGTTCACCATTCGGTGATTCTTGACACCACCACAAGCGTGTCCCAACCGCTGTAACGAAATGCGATGTCGATAAAGCAATCACTTCATCATCAAGGATATTTTCATAGTGGTAGATTGATTTATCGGACCGATACGCATTTAGGTGCTCCGTCATGTTTGCACCTTCCGTATATCTGAGTCGAACAATTTTTTTGATAATAGAAGCTTTGTTCAAGGCATCTTTCCTCTCAAACATAGTTTCAATATTTTTCCATGAACATCGCCTTTTCCTCATTAGCAAAATGATGGAAAATGCTATGCTCAAGAAATGCCGGATATATCCTACGATTTTTACGTGTAGGATTTTCCACTCGTCATCGCTTGTATCTTTTGGTTTGGCAGTATCACCTTTCAATGGCAAATAAAGGTCTTTGCAGTAGAGAAGATCCAACATACTTGGTTTCCAAATATTTTAGTTGGATCCATTGAGTTTGAACATCCCACCAACAGATGTCGATTCCTCCATTTTTTTAATCCGCAACAACGTGGCTCTGATACCACTTGTTGGGAAAGAGTGCCAAAATAAATGACACCGGCACAGCGAAAATAGTAAAATCTTTTCCCACTTAGCTGGATTAAAAATGGGAACCAAACCAAGAATAATAGTGTAAGACGAAAAAAATAGGACACAATAATTTTTACGTGGAAAACCTAAATCGGGAAAAACCACGAGACCGTAGTCCAGATAAATCCTCCACTAAATGTATAGTAGGCTTACAATATTTCTCCCTAAAAATAGGGGATACACAAATTATCTCAAGTCACTCTACTTGGAATACCCGAGAAAATAGGAATGCTATTTTGGGTGAGAATGAAAAATTACTACTAATTTTTCTCTCTTTTTCTTCACTCAAAACATACACTTATAGATACACTCTATACTCTCTATTTTATCTCTTCTCTTGCAATTGCTAAAATGCTAATTGCTTGGTGTGATTTTGCATTCAAGGATGAAGCCCTTTTATAGGCATTTTCCATGCCCAATTCCAACATGTGAACAAACTTTGTCAACAAAGTTTGGCAACCAACCATTGAAGACTTGGTGGTGTTGGTTGGTTGGTGCCTACCAAATGAATAGTATTTACCACATGGGGTGGAAAATTCAACATTTTGAACCATGAACTTAAACTTACCATTGTGGATGATAGAAGAGGGTGTAGTTCAAGTTCAAGTTTTATTGATGTGGCACTGGGGCCACAAAAAAATTTGAACTTACAACCACCATTGTAGATGCCCTTATCATTATGGATAGTAGGAGACGGTATTTAAGTTCATATTTTGTTGATGTAGCATTGGATGACCCCCCCCCCTCCCAAAAAAAATTGAACTTGCACCCACCATTGTGGATGCTCTAAAGAGCTAATTTTTGAGAAACTTGACAGGTTCGATTTGTTTGGAGACATGGCATTGATGATATCAAACGACTCGATCAAGTTTCCTGGAGTTTTACCACATAGACTACAGACCTGTCGAGTTGAGTCTTGGTTTTAAAGGATTTAGTTCAATGGGACATATTTCACAGCCGAGGGAAAAACAGTTTCAATTTGAAACTTGTTAGATGGCTGAGGTGAGGACGATTTCGAACAGAGTGTGGAAGAAGGATGGTGGGCGTCCCTCTAATGATTACAATCTCCAAAACAGGATTAAGTGACTCTTTTCTTAATTCATGGGCATGAGTGAAACATCATACGTTATCAGGGGCTATCGAGAATAAGCCTGTTAAACTGAATTCTCTTAAAACCCAGAGTAAATGGCATGAATCCTCTATGCAAATCAGTGAATTGGAAGAAATATTGAAAAGATGGTGTTGCAAGAAAAAGATTATTAGAAACAACAAAGTCGAAACTCAGAGCTGAAAAAATGAGACTTAAACACGAAATTTTTTTCATGCTCAGGCTTGCCTCATCTCATCATGCACGAGATAATATTAAAGGCCTCACGTCTAGCCACGGGGAATTTTGTACTTGTTGGCATAATAACAAATCCCAGATTCATGAATAATTCTTTAACCCTTAAAATTCGTATCTCGGGTATTATTCAGGATAGTTCGAGAATAATTCAACAAAATCTCTGTTATACGACAAAAATCGTCTTTATAATACGCGATTAATTTGGTAATATATCGATGTAAATATTTAATAATTCTATAGAATTATACATTTTCTTGGGAAGATTCTCAAGAAATTATTCTTAGAAATTATATTATTTAATAAAAGTGTATTTAAAATTAGAAAATAAATTAAAATGATATATTTTTTTAATTTGAAAGAAATTGGGAATAAATTTCTTTATTAACGAAAAAGTTCGTGAGATTTTGTCACATTATTATTTCTGAAAGATATATACTGGATTTCAATGTTGTTTGAAAATATCATGTTTTATTCGAGTATTCATAAATTCGTAGAATTTTGTTACTATGTTTGTTGGGGACAAAATTAGCTTCTCCCAATTATCCTTATTTAAATTATTTTATGGATTATTTAATTCTAAATTTATTCAATTAATTATCCAATATTATTTATTATGGGATCACATAAATAATTATCCGGTCCACGCGGCCCGTACCAGTCCACGCTTCCACTTTCTCCTATGAGCCCAGGTATAAAAATTGTCCATCATTATTTGTAAGTATTCCAAGTTACGACTTGTCGTTTCATTCGCTATGGATTTTCTCTCCAACCGATACTGACTTGAGCATTGGATGGGCCTCCTTGGGACTATCCCAGGACCCGTCGAACATTTTCCGAACTATGGCAAGCAAGTTCCCATCTCAAAAACTACCAGCTCTGGAGAAGTTGGACTTTTTATCAAAAACATTGACTAGAAGTGATCTTCTAATTATAGCATCACCATTTTGCCTTTTTATCTGTGGGTATTGCTAAGCCATGAAGATGCATACCATACCTCAAGCCCGTGAACTGTTCTCAAGCCGCTGGTATCAGAGCGTGAAACCAGCAAGAAGAGAGACCATCTGGAAAGCGGGAGGCCAACCCCCTCCTCCTGGAGGGGCATCATCTCCTCCTCCTCTTCCAAGAGGGATGTTGGAGGAGCTCTATCGCTGAAGAAGGTCGCTTGACGCGAGAAACCCTGCTCAAACAAGCTTTTTGGATCACTCTGAGGCATCAAGCTGCGGCGGGAGCCAACGGGAGACCTCTCTGAGCTCTGCCAACTGCTAAAGAGCTCGACTTGGGGGAAGGAGACAGAAAGAAAGAAGGACGGGGAGAGAATCTGGAACACCAGCACGCACCGCTAATGGAGAAGCTAGGAACGAAACCTAACGCTCACATGTCCACACTTACGCGCCAACTGAGGAGTTGCAAGCGCTGCACGCGAGCCAAGCCAACTCACAACCCACTCCCATCAGACATCAAGACCTTCATCTCCCCCAAGTATGACAGAACTGGAGATCCCCAAGAGTATCTATACAAGTACTACGCTAAGGCGAATCTCTATGACATGACGGATATTATCTACTGTAAAGTGTTCCGGACTACCTAGACCAATTGCGCTTTGACTTGGTTTAATCAGCTTCCAGTTGGATTAGCACTGGGATGGACAAGCTTATGGAAAATTTTATGCAGCAGTTCTACATCAACATGAAGTGCCCAAGATGATTGTACACTTGTTCCAACTCAAGCAAAAAGAAGGGGAACCATTATGTGACTTTATGAAGCGGTTTATAGAGGTCGTGAACGAAGTCACCAATGTCCAACATGATACATTGGTTGGACTTCCACAGCAGAACTTTTACTAAAGATGCATAAAGAAATCATTAGTAGGGAAACATATTGCCACTCTAGAGGAACTATTGAGTCACACTGAGAAACACGTCCGGGTAGAAGAAACTACTAAACCAGAGCCTAGTGTAAAGAGGGAGAATATAGAGGATAATAAGAATCCACCCAGGAAGAACGATCAATGAGAAGGCAAGAGAATGAGCTATGAGCAACTGTTCACTCCCCTGAAGTCACTCATCTCTAAAGTCTTGATTGCTGCTCAAAGCAAGGGGATCATGGAGCCTCCCCGACTGATGAAAGACAACCCCGATAGGGCACGCTCCAGCCATTATTACTACTACCATTACCATCGTGACATAGATCACACTACCGAGGACTACTTAATGTTAAAGAAGGATATCGAGAGATTAATCCAAATGAGATATCTGAAAGACTACGTAAACTAGAACAACCTATGTAAATATCCTGGGTAAGAGGAAGACAAACTTCTCCAAGATCCATGCCACTCCGAGTTACGCACCGAAGAAAAACAGAATACTCATGTGGTTCGAGTCATCAACATGATTTTCGGAGATCCAGAAGAGAGTTTCTCAGATAAGATAGTGATCAAGCCCATCAGCCTTAAGAGTCGCGGGATTCACCATCCCCCTCAAACTACGTGACTCGCTAACAACATCTCATGTCCTTTGAGCGTGTTCTTTTCTCCCATCTGAAAACATTGATAATATGGCTGGTACACTTGGCAGTAGATTAGTGAAGGATCACTCAATCCTATGATGATCCTATAATTGCACATGATCACCTAATCATTCCCAATCATTGGTAGCTATCATCTTTCATCCTTATTCGTATGTACTATGGCTAATAGAATAGTGACAAGTGTCTATATAGATTATTCCCTTAGCTGTATAAATGTACCAGGTGTTGTTGCATATTTCTAAATCAATGAAATCAGCTTGATAGCAACAGAAAATATTATTTATGTTTCCTTTTCATTTTTTGCTTACTGTTACATTAATGGAGGATCTAAAATATCAAAATGGTATCAGAGCAGGTTAGTAGGACCTGACTCTGATACTCCATCCCTTCTTATTTGTTTTCTCTTTTATCTTAAGCTCACCATGGCAAACACAACCACAACACCAAGCCCCGAATCAGTTATACGGTGCAGAGCAGTGATTTCCTAAAGTGAATGACTCCAACTATTTGGTATGGAGGCAGCAAGTCCTAACAGTAATCCGGGGTTATGGTCTTCTTGGTTATATTGATGGCTCAGCAGAAATGCCAGAACAATACAATGCAGGTACATCTGCTACAGCCCCTAAAGTCTTAAACCCTGCATATTCCACTTGGATTAGGCGGGACCAACTCCTTGCTTCTTGGCTACTATCATCTCTATCTGATAGCCTATTGGTATCTACTGTTGGATTCAACACTTCTAAGGAAATCTGGGAATCTTTGGAGACCACTTTTGCTAGCAAGAATTCAGCTAAGCTTATGCAGTATAGATTACAACTGCATACCACCAAGAAAGGCAATATGTCCATGAGGGAATATTTTAATAAGGTAAAAAATTGATGTGACTTGCTCACTTCTGCAGGAGAAAAATTTAGTGATCAACAACAGATCTCTTATATTTTATCTGGTTTGGGATCAGAATATAATGTTGTGTTAGTCTCAGTCACCTCAAGAGCTACCCCTTGCACTCTCACAGAACTTTACTCTATCCTTTTAAGTTTTGAAAACAGATTGGAATCCACTGAAGAATACACTCACAGCCTAGAGGGACCTGGTTTATCTGTAAATCTCAGCACCCACAACACAACAAGTCAACAAAGGAGAGGAGGTGCTCCTTATGTTGGCAGGGGCAGAGGTCCTTTCCCAGGAGCTAGAAGAAGAGGCAGGAATGGAAGCTCTAGAGGCAGAGGTGGCAGAGGTTATTTCAACAATAGACCAAGATGCCAGATATGCCATTATAATAACCATACTGCAAACAAGTGCTACTACAGAAGTGACCTCAATTTTAGCCCTAACACTGGAAGCAATCAATATCAGAGTAACAATACAGGCCATCGAGTTAACATTGCTAACCTTGCAAGATCTGAGGCAACACCATCTGAGGATATATGTTGGTATCCTGACTCTGGAGCAACCAACCATCTCACTTATGGCATGAGTAATCTCAACCTTGCTGCAGAATATCAAGGCTCTAAGAAGGTTCAAATGGGAAATGGAACAGGTTTGGCTATATCTCATGTTGGTAATTCAATTGTAAAATCACCACATTCTGTTTCTTCTCACAAATTTCTTCTTAAAAATTTATTACATGTCCCTCACATCACTAAAAATCTCATCAGTGTAGCCCAGTTTGCTAGAGATAACAAGGTTTTCTTTGAATTTCACCCTGTTGTTTGTCTTGAAGGATCAGTCCACAGGGGAGGTCCTACTCGGATGGAAGCTTGAGAATGGCTTATACAATTTTCACCTCACCAAATCCCAGAGTTCCAGTCTTTCTTCCCTGAATTCCAGTTTTTCTTCTAGTCTTTTCAATCAAACAGGACAGCTTGTTGCTAATCCTGCTGAAGTTAGAAATAAATTTGATCTAGCCTTGTGGCACTCTAGATTAGGTCATGCTTCTATGGAAATTGTCAAAAAGGCTTTAAAGAGTTGTAATATTCCATTTTCTGATAATCATGAGAATTCTACTTGCTCTCCTTGTCTTCAATCTAAATTTCATAAATTGCCTTTTTCAAACTCAGTTTCTCATCATTATGATATGTTTGATATATTGCATACTGATCTTTGGGGGCCAACACCTGTGAAATCCTTTCATGGCTACACTTACTATGTAAGCTTTATAGATGATGCTACTAGATATACTTGGTTTTATCCTCTAAAGGCCAAATCAGACACCAAGGCAGCCTTCATGCATCTTAAAGCTCATATTGAAACTCGATTCAATAAGAAAATAAAGTGTGTTCAAAGTGATGGGGGTAAATTTAAAGCTCCAGCCACATTCTTTTCTGAAAATGGAATTCATCACAGGATTTCATGTCCTTATACCCCTGAGCAAAATGGGCTAGCAGAGAGAAAACACAGACACATTGTAGAAGTAGGTCTTTCCCTTCTCAATAAATCTCACCTACCCTCCAAGCATTGGGATGATGCTTTCTGTAGTGCAGTCTATATTATAAACAGAACACCATCTAAAATCCTGCACTATAAAACTTCCTATGAAGCTCTCACAATCCTCGAACCAGATTACACCAGTTTGAGAGTTTTTGGATGCTTATGCTTCCCTTACCTCAGACCATACAACTAAAACAAACTTGAACCTTGTAGTTTACTTAGTATCTTTCTTGGTTATCATTCTCAATATAAAGGATACAAGGTGTTGCTGCCCAATAACATGGTCATTATATCTAGACATGTCATTTTTGATGAGAACACATTCCCTTCTCACAAAGAAATTCAATCTGATCATAAGAAATTCCTTGAACATCCTGCAGTAGGGCCTCTAATCAAACTGGTTCAGGGCAATGAGCCTGCTGCAGCTCCTCAATCTCCTTCACATTCTTCCATTCCTCCTTTGCACACTCCAAGTACTCAAGATTCTGACACCAACCATATTTCTCCTATTACACAGTCATCATCTCCTTCTACACAGTATGGTGGTCATATTACAATTGATTTACCTATTGAGACAGATGCTATACCTGCTCATAATGTGATTTCCAGTGTGACATGTACTCATTCTATGGTTACAAGGTCCAAGTCTGGGATTTACAAACCCAAGGCTTATATGGCAGAACCTCTCATTGAACCACAGAGTTTGGAAGAAGCCTTGAGTCAACCTGAATGGAAGGAAGCCATGAATAAAGAATATGAAGCTCTTCTCAAAAATAAAACTTGGATTTTATGTCCATTACCACCCAACAAGCAAGTTATTGGATGCAAATGGGTTTACAAAACCAAGAGGAATGTTGATGGATCATTGGCAAAATATAAAGCCAGACTTGTGGCAAAGGGGTACACCCAAATTGCTGGATTTGATTATCAAGAGACATACAGTCATGTGATCAAACCCTCTACCATCCGAGTTGTCTTATCTATTGCTATATCAAAGGGATGGAGAATAAGGCAGTTGGATGTTGACAATGCCTTCTTGAATGGAGATATTGATACAGAATTGTACATGGCTCAACCTCCGGGGTTGAACTTCTGAAGGGACAACATATGGTCTGCAAATTGGCTAAGTCCTTATATGGACTTAAGCAAGAATCTAGAGCTTGGTCCAGCAAGTTGGGAAGTGTGCTTTTATCTTTGGGATTCAGTGTTTCAAAGGCAGATAGCTCATTGTACATCAAACATGAGCAATATCATACTCTTCGTGTGCTCACTTATGTTGATGATATAATTATCACAGGAGATAGTAATCATGAAATTCAGCAGCTCATTGGTAAGATGAATCAGCATTTCTCATTGAAAGATTTGGGAGACTTACATTTTTTTCTTGGCATAGAATTTACTGACACCAAGAAAGGAATGTTTTTAAGTCAGAAAAAGTATGTGGAAGATCTCATAGTTAAGGCTGGGATGCAGGGGGGTAAAGGTCTGAGCACTCCTATGATCACCAATCATTCATTGTCAAAAGATGAAGGAAATCCCATAACTGACAGCACATTGTACAGACAAATAGTTGGTGCTCTTCAGTATGCCACAATTACCAGGCCTGAAATCAGTTATAGTGTTAACAAGGTCAGTCAGTATATGCAAACACCATTGGATACTCATTGGAAGGCAGTTAAGAGGATTATCAGATATCTTGCTGGAACTACTGATTATGGATTGCATTTTTCCTCTGCATCAACTACAAATTTGATAGCCTATGTTGATGCTGATTGGGCATCAGATTTGGATGATAGAAGATCAACATCAGGCTCTTGTGTATTTTTAGGAGAGAATTTAGTATCATGGAGCTCTAAGAAACAGCCCACTGTGTCAAGATCGAGCGCTGAAGGAGAGTACAAAAGCTTGGCTCATGTTACTTGTGATATTATTTGGTTACAATCATTAATGAAGGAGCTGCAAATACAGCCAGAGCGGATACAAATTGTTTGGGTAGATAATCAAGGAGCTATTTCTCTAGCAAGCAACCCTGTGCGCATTCTAGAACCAAACACCTGGAACTTGATATTCATTTCATCAGAGAGAAAGTCATGAACAAGATGATCAATGTTAGACATGTGCCCTCACTTGATCAAGTGGCTGATATCTTAACAAAGCCTCTCTCTGGACAATTCTTCGTTCGCCTTAGGAACAAACTTGGAGTTATTCCTAAAAGCTCCATCGAATTGAGGGGGGCTGAAAACATTGATAATATGGCTGGTACACTTGGCAGCAGATTAGTGAAGGATCACTCAATCCTATGATGATCCTATAATTGCATATGATCACCTAATCATTCCCAATCATTGGTAGCTGTCATCTTTCATCCTTATCCGTATGTACTATGGCTAATAGAATAGTGACAAGTGTCTATCTAGATTATTCCCTTAGCTGTATAAATGTACCAGTGCTGTTGCATATTTCTAAATCAATGAAATCAGCTTGATAGCAACAGAAAATATTCTTTATGTTTCCTTTTCATTTTTTGCTTACTGTTACATTAATGGAGGATCTAAAATATCAAAATCTCATCAGGCGTTCCCAGAGGAGGAGCCCCTACCTATGATCCAAGATGCAACGTTTGAAAATGCCCCAATCTACCTATGAATGAAAAAATGTCTTTCAAAAACTGTTTTTGAATTTATGGCAATGTTTACCTAGTGTTATTGAATAATTGATATATTGTTCATAATTGATGAATGGCCCAATTTTTTCGTTTTCTATTTGGGAATTCCATCAGGGGCATTTTTTACTTTACACAAATTTCCTTAGTTTACTGCGGTCTCTCAAATCTCATTGATACTTTTTGTAATTTTGAAACTTAGTTGAGTTTTTCCACTACAAAAAAAATAGTTTACCTACAGAAAAATCTATAGGTAAAATATTAAGATAACTATAAAGTGTAGGTAAAATCGTTGTAGGTAAAATCATTGCCTATAGAATCTAAAATTATTGGTAAATACCTATAGTATTTTTGTCGATAAATTTAAAAAAAAATCGATGATTTGTCAGTAATTTATCGGTATAAATTGGGGAAAAATAATATTTTCTATTTTGTAGGTATTATGTAGGTAACTAAAATTTAGCAACAAAAGTATTTTTGTTGGTAAATTTGTCGGTAAATTAGAATTTTTTTTGTAGTGTTCATAATTATATCCCAGGGGTGTTTTGTGTAATTAACCCTATAATATAAGCAATTTTATTCTTTGATTTAAACATTATTGAGCAATACAACATTAAAAGCGAGTTAGTTTTACCTGAGGCGGATTGGGGCGGGTATGTGTATTGTATTTTTTAGCGGGTTGGGTCTCGGATCCAAACGGATCCGACCAATATCCGACTCATTGACATCCCTAAAAATACAGATAGATGTCGACTCTCTTTCAGAATCGAAAGGGTCACTAATTAATTCTTGAAAGTTTCAAGAAATAAATACATCACTCCACATTGTGAGCCGTACATGAAAACATTAATGACATTCACATTAGATTGAATACAGGAATTTATTGCCCATATATATTTTCTTCAACTTTAACTAGCTTGCATTAAATTAAAATAAATAGATAAAAATCCACCATATGAGTCGCATTAAATGCTTACACTCAACATTGGCCTCTCAATTCAATTAAACTCACGTAAAAGAAACACTATGCCTACGCCGTAAATTCTTCATTATAACCATTCTTCCAAAAGTGTGAATTTTGCTCAAAAGGGTTCAACCCCTGTGATATAATATAATCTACTTCTTTTCATGTGACCTTTTCACATCTCACACTCTTGCCTGTGACTTGCTTCAATACTATTTTCTACTCCCTTTTCCTTTATATACATAGCATAATGTGTCTAATTTTTTCCATCTCCTCCAATTAACAAGTTTTTTTCACGATTTTCTACAAAAAAGATCGATCGATCGACGAGAAGCGACAAGGAAAGAAATAACGAACGATCTGAACAAAGTCTAAAATATGATGAAGGGTCTTGCTTGTAGATCAAGATTTGTGCTCGTTATTTTGATTTTGCTTCCTGTGGTCATGCATGCAAGGAACATTGGCAAGCTACATCCACGTAAAATTCTTTTCCTTTTTACTTTTTTTTTTGGAGTTTTGAGTATTTTAATTTAACATATAATTAATTATTAGATATGCAAAGTACACTGGCAAACTAAATTCATATATAACTTTATTTTTCTTCGTATTGGTGCAAATATTAATTTATCATTATAATTAGGGATAATTACAAAAGCACCCCTGAGATTTGGGCTAATTACAAAAAGACATTGAGATATTTTAAAATTACAAAAACAACCATTAAGTTATATGTCTTAAATTTAAGGAGCCGGGTAACTACAATATTTTTATAAATGGCACGGAGGTTTTTAAAATATTTTTTGCTTATGAACGGAAAAATATAAGACGGAATCAAATCTCAATGGTTCTAATTTTAAAAAATCTCTGATTTTTTTATTTATTTTGTAGTTATACTTATAATTAAGTTTCTAATGAGACAAATATAGTTATATAGCACATGTGAGTATATATTTGACAAGCTAGATATGAATTAGCTAGAAAGGAAAAGAAAAAAAAAAAGGCAAAATTAGCAATTTTCCCAAAACATTTTAAGCATGCATGCATTAATATGCCATTGAAATCAATAATATGATATTCACAATGATAACACTATTCTCTATAATTAAATAAATTCATTTAATATTAATTTTCCTGATTAACTATAGTTGATTTCAAGATTACTCATGACAAAACTCCTAACTATTAAATAATACAGATCATGGCCATCGCCACCAACCACAGTTCACTAAAAGGGATCCTATGGTGAAATCGGAACTCTACCGGGTCGGTATGAAGCCAACTATACATAGAAGGGCTGATCCATTGCAGGTTGCCGGGTCACGCTTACCAGATTGTACCCACGCCTGTGGATCTTGTACCCCATGCCGATTGGTCATGGTTAGCTTTGTTTGCTCATCCCTTGAAGAGGCTGAGACTTGTCCCATGGCTTACAAATGCATGTGCCACAACAAGTCGTATCCTGTTCCCTGATACCACCAATTAATCAAATTTTGTAGGGGATAATGTTAAAATTTATTCTATTTCTCTGTAGCATATATAAGTCCTGCTTTAATTTTATTTTATTTTTCTTTAGTTTAGCTATCTCTTATTTTTGGCTTTTAAGTCGTTTTTTTATATGTAAAATGGTTATTAAAATATCAAAAATATCAATCAATCAGTAGTAACAATCCACAATCATCTAATAAATAATTATAATAGCTAGAAGCTCATACACGGGGCCTAGCCAACAGCACTAACTAGTTACCCCTAGCCCAATTTTTACCATAACCTAACTATTTTTCCTCATAAAAAAACATATATTTTTTTAATTTTTTTCCATTAAAAGAGACAAAATAAAAATTTGAGGTACGCGGGGTGGCCCCCAAGATCCATCCCTACTCATAAGAGATTCAAATTCAAGACTTCATAATCTCGAAGTCAATTAATCAAAGCCTCAATTTGATTGTAAAAATGAGGTCAGTTTGTAGAACTCTTCTCGAAATTTGGAGTTGTCAAATGGGTCGGGTCAGCCCAGTGCCGAGCCATCGGGCCAAAGTGAAAAATCAAGTCGGCGGGCCAAATAGTGTTGGAGCTGCTATTTTTAGAGCCCAGTCCATGAAAATACACATAAAATAACGGTCGGGCTGATTGGGTCGGGCCGATGTTTCGGGCCTAATGAGCCAGGCCAAATAGACTCAGGTCATTTCGTGCCTCTAAAAGTAAAGCTCAACCGGATAGGCAATACTCATTTTGGCAGCTCAATCGAAATTTATAATGCTAGAGAAGATAATAGAAGATAAGCTTACCCCAAAAAAGGAAAACCGATATATGTATATTTGGAATAGAACTCCGAATTAATATTTGGAGATTAATGGAGATAATCCTTTTTTTTGTTATTTAAAGTTCGACTACATCATTGCAGGAATTCGAACTTGGGCATCATCATTGCAAGTATTAATACTCGTGGGTTGTGGCCACTGGGCTAACCCAAGCAGTTCTGATGGAGATAATCCTTAAAGTGGTTGGTATCAAGAAATAAATACTTCAAATTATAATTAAAAACAATTACATTTTTTTTAAATGAACTTTAAATCTACTAGTCCAAGAGTTTGAGTAATATAAAATTGTTCTCCTATGGTCTATGAACGTTCAGGTCATGTCATCAAATAAATCATTCTCAAAGGTGGTTACCATACATAGAGATGTTAAACGGGCTGGTCCTAGCGGTTTCGGGTCAGTCCTATCGGGCTTCGGTCTAAATGGTCTTTGGGGTAAATGGACTGTTATTAAATGGGCTAACAATATTGGAACCTAACCCAATTCTAGTGGGCTTCGGGCTAAACGGGCCACTATCGGATTATAAGTCAAAAAAATTTAAACTCGAACATATATAACATTTAAGTTTAACATGTTAAGTTAAAATATTCATTATAAAAAAATCCTGCATAGTTTATAATTACATTGCATTAACAGAATTATAAAATTTAAATATTTCATGATCAAATTTTAAACAAAACTATAATAATAAAAGATAGCATTATATAATATATACCCATATAAAATAAAATAAAATAATACTTTTTCTTAGAAAATTATTCATAGGACTATAAGTCATAGTTTTGACAATTATATATTAAAATCTATTAAAGCGGAATAGACGTGAGTTTGAAAAATATATTTAGTAATAGGTAATATGTAATAAAATAGTTTATAATTATAAATATTAGAACAATATTTATTTTAAAAAAAATAATTGGCGGCCTAGCGAGCTAGTTCGATTAAAAATAATCGGCTCTAACCCTCTTTTTTTCCGGATTAAACGGTTCGAACCAACGGACCGCGACCCATTTAACATCTCTAACCATATCGTTAGTCGATTAAATGAAAATACAGTTTTTAAGGATTTATTTTTTCTTTTGAACAAAGAAAGGATTTATTTTTTAATTTTATCCTTTCAATTATAAATGTTTTCATTAAACTACTTGAGGGTAATTATATCATAGTACAAGTTATCAAAGCGTATTCACAAAAGTATTAATTACGCAATGTTCATATGGCAAAATAAAATTCTTAATGAAGTTCAGATGACAAAGTGTAACAACTTTTGTTTAGGTTTTTGATAAAGATGGTTTTGCCTCACGTGGAGGGCACCGTCGATAGCCGTTGTATGACAAAATATAAAACTTGTATAGATTGTATGATAAGCTGTAGAAAAAAAAAGTTTATATAGTAAAGTGGAAAATAATGTTTAGTTTGGAGGGTTTACTGTTTTTTCCTCTATTGTTTAACACACATTGGAATAATCTTAAATCCATTTGTGCATAATATATTTAGCATACTATTAACTAAAAATTATTGTAGGTCCCAAGGGGTGTTCAGTTAAGTCTAAAAGGGAGGTTGAATAGACTTAACCAATTTTTTGATTTTAAACCTAAATCAGAGTTTTATACAAGTAAACAACTTAGTCCTTTGAAAGACAGCTAGGTTCAACCTCAACGGGAGAGTTAACCACTCAACAGACTCGACTGAGTTGTTGATAGAGTAACTCAGCTGAGTGAAGTAAGCTCTTTTAAAAATTCAGTTTACTTGATTTTTCAGCGGAAGTCTTACACCCTTTTTAGAATGGTTTTGCAACACTTGTTTTAGATTAAGTTATTATTAGTTGAGTGAGCAAATATATATCAACAATAATAAAGATATGTGAAAATTAAATGTTGAAAGTAAATGGCACGAAACAATTTTATAGTGGTTCGAGGATGGGTAAATCCTCTACTCCACTCTTCTCCAATTCCTGGAGGTAATCCACTAATGCAACTAGGGGTGTGCACGGTCCGGTCCGGTCTGGAGATTTAGAAATCTCCAGAACCGTCCCGAAGTTCGGAGATCCCAAAATTAAATCTCTAGAACCGAACCATAAAAAAAATCTCCGTTTTCGAACCGTCCCGAAAGTTCGGTACGGTTCGGGACAGAGATTCGGTTCTAATGGGACGACACTGAACTGTTAGGGACGGTTCGGAGAAACGGAGATTCAAATATTTCACAAATAAAATACACAAAAAAGGTGAAAAGAAAAACCAGTGTAAAAATCATTAATTAAACGGTTATATTTTTAATTTTTTTTTAGTGCAATATCAAATATACATACTAAAACTATTAGTACTATACAAATTTAACTTTTTAATATTTTATATTTAACTTATACATAAATATTCTTTAATTCATATTTAAGTGCTAAATTTTTAATATTGTAATTATAAATCTTTCTTTCATGATATAGACTATACTACATATTAGTTTAATATCAATTTAACTTTTAAATCGATTTTATCTAATTTATAGTTAAAAGTATTGATTTTTCTTTTTGGATTTTAACATAATATGTTTAAGATATTATGTCATTCGTGTTAGTAGTAAAAGTGTAGAATCTCAATGAATGACGAATTTAGTAGCATCTATTACACAATGATATTCTATAATCTTGGCATTGCCATGGACTCTTGACTTAGGAAAAATATAATTGACTAATAACTTTGATAAACTAGCATGAAACAAAAATCTATAGTCTCAATGTCTTAATTTCTTGGTTAGACGATTACTCTAGTTTATGTGCAATGTACTAATCATTTAATTAATTTTAATTCAATTACTTTTCTTGATTAGAGGATGAGTTTAGTTATGATCCTTAATAAGTAAAATACCATCAAATTTAAATATTTTCTACAAATCAAATATGATTTTATAATTTCATTTATTGGGTTCATTTAAATAAATTAATATGACGTAACTATTAGCGAATAAAATATATATTCAATTTTTCATTTCATATATTGATAAAATATGCCAAATTTTTAATTTGATAATTTTTAGTATTATATAGTATTGAATTTCAAAGGAATGTTTAGTTAAGTCAATATCAAAATATAAATAAGATAAAAATATTATATATGTATATATAAAAATTATATTAAAATCAGTTCTAGTTTCGGATATTTGGTTTGATATGGTTCGGTACGGATATTTGAAAAATCTCCAGAACCGTACCATGAGGACGGTTCGGTTCGGGGAAAGTAAAAAAGTCAACGGATATTTTCGGTTTGGATATCGGTTCGGGTTCGGTGATCTCCAAGTCCCGTGCACACCCCTAAATGCAACAACTATTACAAAACGGATACAACAGTCCAAGTAGACTTTGATCACATAACCAGCTTTATTCCTGGGACTCAACTTCTTCGTAAGATAGCTGTCTCACTACTTCAGCTCCTTCAAATCCTTCGGACTTGATCATGTAGCCCTCCATCGAATTCAAAGCAGGTTTTAACTTGAACCTTGATGCACGTCCTCCACCACGTGAAAGTGCAAACCCCTTGTTCTCGAAAAACATTTTTCCTCTTCAACAGGTTGAAGTTTTCTTCCTTCACTGAGTGTGTTGGATAGAATCACTTCGAAAGTAGGCTTGAGGATTTGAACGAATAACTTGAGAGTATTTTGCAGTTGTTTGCTTTGCTCATATTTTCTCTTGTTGCTCATATTGCTTGTATTTCTTGTATGTCCTCTCAGATTTTTCCTCAGTTTTTTATAGTGACAGTTTGAAAAATTGTCCGTTGAAGAGATAGACATTTTTTAAAGTTCACTTCTTGATCGTTGTCGTGTCTTATTGTGCAGGTATAGATGTTGACCTTTCCTTAAATTAAAGCTCTGCAGGTTGCCTGAAACACTGGTCTTCTGCGAACATCCCATTGGTTCCCAACTACTTGCACTCTTTCAGCAAGACATTTTTCCCTTACCATTTTGGGCAAGTTTTTGACTTTTCTTTGCAACGGACTTCTTCAGATTTCTTCAAGTCCTTAAGCTACTTTACCCATTTATTGAGTCTTCTCCATGAATCTAGGATGACTCTGCCGTTAGTCTACTGAAAGACGCAGCTTCTTCACTTGACTAAAATTCTTCTTCTATACTCAGCTGAATCTTCACTGCATTCTTTCATTCAACTTCTGCGATCTTCAACTTTGCTGTTTCTTATCTCATCTTATACCCTATCTATTACATAGTTGAAATACAACAAAAAATGGAATGCTAACTTTTCTAATCTAAGTTTTCTATGAATCATCAAAATATATACAAATAAATTTCCCAACAGTTATATTTAAAAGTAATCTGATATTTAAAACTATTCTTCTCCGTTACCATTATATTCATTTGTAATTATCAATAGAGATTGAAATAGAGTAGAAAATTAATGGCCATTCCTTTCTTTTTTGCATTCCTTATACGTGTACTAATCATGCATTAAATTCATTTTTGTCTAATTCCATTCTCGCTTAAATCAATTCGTAAGTATAAGTATATTCGTTAAGCACATATGAGGGTGTTTGGCTAAATTTATTTAAAAGATCTTATAAGCTCCTACATCTTATAAGTTGTTTTTGGAGCTTATAAGATGTTAGATATTAATTTAAGAATAAATTGTTGAAGTATTTGGATAAAATAAGATGGTGTAGCTTTTAAGATGTTAGTAATGACAATTTTGTAATTAAAATAGTCAAAATTAAAGGAGGATGTTGAAATAAGATCTTATTTTGAAAAAAGGTTGGGGTTCCCCTACTTTTTAAAAAACAGCTTATAAGCTCCAGACATCTTATTTTGAGAGCATATAAGATCTTTTTCTAAAAAATATTACCAAACAAATTTAAACAGCTTATAAGCTCTCAAACATCTTATAAGATGTTTTGAAGAGGTTGTAAGCTTAGCCAAACACCCTCTAAGGCTTATGAGAAACAAAACTAGTAACCTTTTTACACAAATTAACAAAAATATTAATTTTAAAGCACCATTATGTTCTCTCTTCAATTCCATAAATAAATAATCATTAATCACCGCTCATTAAAACATTGCGCTGAGTCATAACTAAATGTTGGAGCTATTCACACCGTTTTTTCTTCTAAGTACCTTCACTTTTTAAGTACATCTCATACTATTTTTCAAAAACAACTCATTTACTTAATACAACCCTAATATATCTCTATTTACCCCTCCTTCATTAAAACCATATGGCACGTTGGCATGATGGTCGTGCCATCGTGCCATCTCATTCAAGACATCATCATGTCATTCCATTTCAATCATTGTGCCAACCTGTCATCCCATTTGAGCCCACACATCATCTATTATTTGAGTTATCGTGTTATCATCTCATCATTTCATCTATCCTAGTATGAGTATTATAGTCTTTTAAATTCACGATATTTTTAAAATTATAGGAAAAAATGTGTACTTAGAGGAATAAGGTATGAATACCGTCACCCAAATGTTTAACTTATCAAACAAAATAATCATTAAATTCTTAGAACATCCTAAGAATTTAATAATATATATTTGATGAATCAAATGACATAAATATTCTTTTGTCTTTTGTTTTTTTTCCCCAACAACATAATTTGTCATATTTGCAAACATAAACTACGAATCGGGCGGTGTTCCTGCAACATGGCTGGTTTCCGAAAGCTTTCTCCTCCATAGCCATCCCATCAGCTCCTTTCTTTCTTCTTCCCTTTTCTCTTCCAATTGAAAAACCAGAGTTTTCCTTCACTGGGCTTCTTCCTCTGGCAAAACCATAACAAGATCGAGAAAATTATTTTCACTTCTCGCATGATATAGCTCCAGGTTCTTCAATTTCTTCATGTTTTATGTCTTTCTGTCATTATTTCTTGTATATATTCCTTTTGGTTTTAATTCTATCATGCAAAAATGGTAACATAATGTGCGTGCCTTTTGTCCTTTCTTTTTGGAGAACTTTTTTGTCCACTCTATTTTTTCACACAATGCATCTCAATAGATGAAACCCATCATTTCATTTCCCATAATAAAGTGAACCCACCAAAAAGTGCCCTTTGATTGCGCTATTAATCTTTCCTTTTGCATGTGACAGCCCAAAAACATTTAACCCTTTTTTTTTTTTAGGGGGAGGGGGGTTCAATAATTTTTACACTGGTTTCAGGAAGTGGGAAATTTAAAGGATTATTGGGTTTTTGGAATGATGAGAGGTTGAATTAGAGGAGCCAAGCATGGGTTGGTGTAATAATTATTGGGTTAACTTTGTTGCATTGTCAAATTGCTTTTCATTTTCTTTTTTGGTTTGAAAGGGTGGGGGTTCTGATTTCCCACATTTTTGTCTCTTCTGATGAAATTAAGGCGCAGAAAATGTATCCCTTCTTGTGCCTCTCACCAGAGAGTAAACTGCTGATTCCCTCTCTTTTAACCTTCATACTCTTTTTATTGATTTGTTGATTAAATGGGAGATTAAAACACAGAAGCGTTGTTCTGAGCAATGCTAGTAGCTTCCATGTTGAATTATATGATGCCTTTTTTTATTGAATTTCTCCATCCCAATTAGCCTTTTGTTTTCTGATAAGTAGACTTTGTAGTGAAGGATTTTGTAGTCCATGATCATCCTAGGGTGTTAAGAATGTTTGAATTGTAGGACACAATCTCAACAGAAAAATAAACTTTTTTTGTCCGGAAGAATCGAGTTGAATTTTCTTGCACATGTACAATAAACTCTTAGAGTCTATGGACTTCATTTGGCCTGGCCATTGGTATTGATCCTCTGTTGGCATTAACTTTTGGAGTTCTTTTGCTGAATTATGTATTAAACGCGAGAGAAGAAATCATAAGAACTTTGAGTAGTTTCCGTTGCCTGAGCTTTAATGCTGTTCTCAAATATCAAACCTTGGTTTCAAGTTGTTTTGTTTGCTTGAGTTTCATATCTATTAGATATTATTTTTCTCTCTCTCTCTCTCTCTCTGTTTTTAATTTATGTAAATTGTACTAGTTTTGATGTACATAACTAAATATTAGAAATAATCACTGATGAATGAGTTAGTAGAATTGTGTTTATCTAACATGCTAGATTTTACTACCTTCATCAGTTTCAAGAGATTTTGTTTTAGATCAATAAACTACTGCTGCTCTGATTGAATTTTTCTTATTATGCTAATATTTGTTATCGTTTTTTTAACTTTCCGTGCATTCTTGTCCTCTACCCTCCATGATGATTGATCCAACCTTTTGTACTTTAAACACAGTTTTGAAATTTAATGCATGTTATGACTCTTTTATACTCTGCTGAGGTGATCTACTTTGGCTTGCTTCCTGATAATGCTGGAAGATGTTTTCTGTTCATTGTCCATATTGAAAGAAGGGATACCCTTGATATTGTTTTGCTTCTTATGCCAAATTAAATGTGGCAAACCAGTTAAAGAAATTTGTTTTGTGCTTAAATATGTTTGTGTTCAGGTTGATGAAGATGAACTATACTGGGATGGAAAGAAGCGAGAGGAAGAATCGGCATGGTCACATAATACTGCTCACGTAATTTCACAGTTAGCTCGGTGCTTTAGTGAGTTCAAATTATTTTCTTTTTTCTTTTCTTTTCTTTTCCCCCCAGGAATATTGCATCTATTGCTAACTTTTCTCACTCCCCTCTGCCTGTCTTTCCAAGAAGAGAAAAGCACATACTCACAATTTAGTGCATTTGTATTCATATGTATTCTTCTCAGTGTTACTGTAGCTAAACTTGGTAGATTGTGTGCTTTTTCTTTCCTCCCTCATATCATTACCGTGCTTGCTATGTTTCTATTCTGTCATTAGATGTCAGATAATGTGGTTGGTTGACATCAAGAAAATGAGCAAAAGAAAACGAAGTCTGCTCCCTTGGGCAAAAGTAATGGGTTTTATCACTTTATGCATCCATGTTGTGATAATATAAAAATTATATTTGAAAATCAATTGATCAATGGTGTTTCAATACTGTTATGAAGCCTTTTAGATTATTGATTTGATAAAAGATTGGATACCTGAGATAACTGAATTCTGTTTTAGATCTAATCTTTTGATTGCACTGATTGATTATCAGTTGATAAGGAGATTCGAGTCAGCACCAAGCGGTGATTACAGAAAAAACTTAAGCACTTTGCATCTAAGTTAGTTTCATGATACACCAGCACATCCTATTCAGATTTAAATTTTGGTCAATATCTTTCATCTCTGGGATTAAGATATTTCAAATGAACCATCATTGTCAATAGTGTTGTACAAATGGAGTAGATAAACAGAAAGGATAATGTGGATTTTGTTCAATTGGGTAGTTTCAGACGTTTAGTTGATAAAGGGATCTGCATCTGAAACTACTTTCCCTTAATTTCAGTTTTGTTAGTTCTATTTATTATTTCCTGATAAGCTTTTGTTGTTTGTAGCTAATGCTATGGTTGGACCACGAGCATGGATAGGAGGATTCTTTAGCCGCTCCACAAATAGAAAATTTGGAAGTGACAAATATCTAAATTTCAGTTTGACTCCTATTCAGGTATTAGGATCTCTGTTCCCTAATTACATTTCTTGTAGGGATAATTACATAAACGCCCCTGAGGTTGGGGCTAATTACAAAAAGATGTTTCCAAATTACAAAAAGCCCCGTCAAGTTTGATTTTGTCTTAAACTTAAGGGGATAACTATAATATTTCTATAAATATCAGGGGTTTTTGAAATATTTTTTGCTTATGAATGGGGAAAATGTAATAGGATTAGGGAATCAAACCTCAATGATTTTTTTGTAATTTTTAAAAATCTCTGGAGTTTTTTGTAATTAGCACGAACCTCGGGTTTTTTTGTTTGTAATTATTCCTTTCTTGTATGACACGCTCTATCATACACTAAAAAAACTTTGGCACTACTCGTATCTATTCTGTAACTCACATAATCTGATTCTTCCAGGAAGAAAGACTGAAAAGGCTTCAAGAACGACTAGGAGTACCTTTTGACGAGACACTGACTGATCATCAAGTAAATTTTTTCGCACTTTTTTCTTGTTCTCTCTTTGCATGGTCATTTGACTTACGGAAAAGGGGAAAAAGAATTAAAAAAATTACCTTAATTTCATTAAAATTAGCAAAATATAAGTAAAGGTGTTAAGGCTCCAAGAAATCTGTTATAGCATTGACATTTAGTTGTTATTATATGATGCTTGTTATGAAATTAGGTAATGCTCATTCTTTCTCTAAGTACATCTGATATGAAGATGGGGCGATTTTAACTACTTCCTTTGTTTCAAGTAGTTTTAAGAACATTATAGTCCTTGTCCATTATACCAGGAAGCTCTCCAAGCCTTGTGGAATGCTGCCTTTCCAAACATTAAGCTTAAAAGTATGATCTCTGAGCAGTGGAAAGATATGGGCTGGCAAGGGGCTAATCCGTCGACCGACTTCAGGTGCAGTTCCATATATGGTTTTTCCATCCCCCGAGAAATCAGTAGCTTTTCGAGTGGTAATAGAAAAAGTTGGATTAATAAATAAAAAAGGGATAATTGCAAAAAAAAAAAAAAAATCCCAAAGGTTTTTGAAAATTGCAAAAAACCCCTTTGAGGTTTGATTCCGTCTTGCATTTTCCAACTTCATAAGCAAAAAGACATTTCAAAAATCCCCCTAACATTTATAGGAATATTACAGTTACCCCCCTTAAATTTAAGACAAAATCAAACCTGATGGGGTATTTTGTAATTTTGAAACATCTCTGAATTTTTTTGTAACCAGCCCAAACCTTGGGGGGGGGGTGTTTGTTTATCCCAATAAAAAAATGATTTGATGGAGTTCCCGATGCTACTGAGTTGTGTTAAGCTGACACTTTCATATGCACGAACTCTAAGTCTCGTTTTTTATCATTATATACTGAAAACGCCACGTGATGGACGAGCATGTAGGTTTCACATTCATAAGTAGCAATTTAGTCACTGTTTATATTGAATACATAGAAAAGGCACTAAGGCTTGATTTGCTGAACAAATGCAGAACATCTATTCATATTCTATAGGGTTAATTACGAAAAATAAATTTGAGGTCGAGTCTAATTAAAAAAAATAGCTATCTTTTAAAATTACAAGTACCCCATTGACAGGGTGTTTGTGTCGGGATTCACCATAAATCATGGAATTAAAAGTCAAAGATTGCAACCTACATTTGCCAACCTTTGCCAAACTTGCTGACAATTTGGCACCGTCCAAATTGAAATTGTAAATGATGCCAACCATATATAGAAATTAAGCAAGCTTGATTTCTCTATAAATAGAGATATGAGAGCATAAGAGAAATTATGGCAGCAGGTGATGAGCTTGGCCATACAACCGGGTATGAGGGGAAAAATGAGTGCATACATCTGGGAGATCAATTTGGTGATTCAAATTGTGATAGATGCGGGGAAGCACTCGGGTATTTTTCTCTTGGACAATACAAAGGGATACGAAGGGGTTGAAGAGAATGTTCTTTGATAACTAGTAAAGTGGTTGTACGAGTGTCTCATTTTCTTGGGTTTGGTCCACAAAACTCAAGGGTTGTATTGAAATTCTTTATTAGTAAAGAACGAAAACTCGCGTGGATGTAGGCGGGTTTTGCCTAACCACATAAATTCTCTGTGTGCATTTATATTCTCCGTGGATTCCAATAGCTACGAGTATTCAAATTTGGAGGTGGAGTCTTGAAAGTCACACGTTGTGGAAAGGCCCTGGGGGTGGGAGAGAAGTATCGAATTTGCATCGTGGGTGATCTCAAGTATTCTTTGGAAGTGGAGCGCGCGAAGACTTCCCGGGAGCGGGGACGGATGTGAGGGAAATCTCTTGGGTGAGAGGATGGATGAGGTCGTCCCTCTCGGCCAGCTAACTAGTGGTGTTGACTAGACTGCACGTATGCATTGGCCGATTGGATCAGTTTGGACCTTGCTGATTCAGCATGTGCAGAGAACTGAAGGTTAATGGTGTTTTCTGGTTTTTTGGATGGCCAAGCTCATCACATTACCTGTTTGCCATAATTTCTCTTATGCTCTCATATCTCTATTTATAGAGAAATCTAGCTTGCTTAATTTCTACATATGGTTGGCATCATTTACAATTTCAATTTGGACGGTGCCAAATTGTCAGCAAGTTTGGCAATGGTTGGCAAATGTAGGTTGCAATCTTTAACTTTTCATTCCATGATTCATGGTGAATCCCACAGTTCGTTATTTTGAAAGATAACTGGAGTTTTTTGTAATTAAGCTAAACCTCAGAATTAGTTTTTGCAATTATCCCTATTCTATATGCATGAGTATTCTTTGCTACTTTTCTCATTCCTTTTGAATACATCGGCATGACCATTTTATGCTCGTTTTGTAGTGAACTTCATTCCCATATTTCAATTATTGTCTCATTATGCTTCCTTATTGGCCTTAGGGGTTGTGGCTTCATTTCGCTTGAGAACTTGCTATATTTCGCCAGAACTTATCCGGTAAGGTTGATCAGCTGCTGCTTCTGAAATTAAATAATATGTATGATTACATTTTTGAAGTTCTATATAAAATACGATATGCAAGATGGATTTTCACTAATAGGGAATATTTGAAGGTTACTTTTCATAGGTTACTTCTAAAGCAAGGCGGAAAACGTTCTGAATGGGAATACCCCTTTGCTGTTGCTGGCATTAATGTTTCTTATATGCTGATTCTGATGCTGGACTTACAGTCAGGTATGTAAAAATCGATAAGTTTCTCCTGAGGATTTTAGGTTATGTTTCTGTGTTGTGTGCATTAGAACATTAAGTTTTTGGCCACCACTCAAAAGACGTTTCACGTATAGACTAGTTATAGGTTGATTGGGATAATTTTACAATTTTCTTTCTTTCTTTTTTAATGATATTGAACTCTAATTTATTAGTTTTCAATTCTCTAAAATATTTAAGTTCCATTGGAGTCTTGATCAATTTCATTAAGGATTTTCTCCAGTGAATGGTCTAAAGATTGAAAAGTTATTCGCACATCTGGGCACTTGCAACAATTTAGGATGTAATTTTTAATTCTTAGGTAAAATTTTGCAACAATAAAACAGTGATCTGACCGGCTATCTTCATTTGCTTTACAGAGAAACCGAGATGTCTTCCCGGACATAATTTTGTTAAGTTATTAGGAGGTAATGCGACGTAGTAATACAAAGAATCTCCATTTTTTTAATTAATTAAATTATTTCACCCTTTGATGTCACTGAATGAGAAATTTGCTTCACACAACTGCAGAAGATGAAGAGGCATTTGATGTCCTCTATTGTATAGCATTCGCAATGATGGACGCTCAATGGCTTGCCATGCACGCTTCTTATATGGAGTTCAATGTACCCTTTCACTCTCTCTCTCTCTCTTTCAAAATTACAGAAATCCCCTTGAGGTTTGATTCCATCTTACATTTTCATCATGACTGTTAGTTGAACTGACAGAATTTGCTGGCATCGTCAAATTTTTTACAATTACATACTTCAACTTTTCTAAATATTACAAATAGCCAGATTAAAAGTTTGGGCTATTTGTAATATCTAGAAAAGTTGAAGGATGTAATAATAAAAAAATTGATGATGTCAGTTCAACTAACAGTTATGACGAAAATGTAAGACCAAATCAAACCTCAAGGGGGTTTCCATAATTTTGAAACTTCTCTGGGATTTTTTGTAATTACACCAAACCTCAGGTTTTTTTTTTTCTGTAATTATCCAAAAAAGAAACTTGAAAATTACATGTATAAATTTTGACAGAAGATATAGCTGTTATGAATCTTGAAAAACCGACCCATTTCTCATTGTCTCGTGTTCACATGATCCTAACTCAATCCCAAACTCCCTGTGTACTTTTTATCTAATTTTATCTAAAAGCCGAACAAGTTAAGAAAGTTTTCAAACTGTGTTTGTTTTACCGTTCCAACCACAAGATACTTAATCTGTCAATTTTCCATTCCGTTTGGTCAGGAGGTTCTGCAAGTAACAAGACAACAATTGGAGAGAGAATTGTCTTTAGAAGATGTTCATAGAATACAGGACTTACCGGCTTATAACATGTTGTATCAATAGTCACGCTTAGTCCAAAAATTTAGAAGCAGTGGAATTATGCGACATAAATCTCCATATTCGTGTGCTCAGTTTTGCAATGAGCATCAGTTCAGGAGGATTACTGTTAAATTGAGCAGATGTTTCCGAGCATGACTGGCATCGGCAAAATGTCAATAAATCTCTCTCTTTGAAAAACCAGCAGCTGGAAGGAGATCACATTAAAGATTTCCTGATAGATTTGATAGGTAATGCAATGTCAATTTTGCTGTTTGAGGCAAACAGATTTCACAGTGTATAGCATTTTATTCTTGTACACTAGCTACTATGTTCCATCAAAGTTTCTTGTTTTCTGCACATGATTTTGAAGTGCCAACTTCTTTTAATTTAATTTTAGGGAATTTCTTGTTCTTGAATTTGACAGGAAGAAGAGGTTTTATGCAATGAGTTTTAGCTCAATTTCTAACTTCAATTTCTTGGATGCAAACTTCAAGTTCTAACTTCACTTTCTAAAATTTACCTCAATATTTAGCTGAATATTGGACGCAAACTATGTGCATATCTAGGAAAAAAATAAATATTCAAGTTGTACTTATTGTTATATTCTGTTATATAAATGATATTTAATTACAACCGATCAAAAAAATGATATGTAATAACAGAAAAGTATTTAAAATAAAAACTAAAAAGATATGAAGAGAATAATTGTCTCTCATACTTTTTGTTTTCATTCCTTTACTGAAATCCTAAAGTGCAAGCATAACCCAAGTAATTCACCATAAACTGTGGTTGTAATATCATTTTTTTATTAACTTTTTCTGAAGAAAAAAATCATGGGATTAGAGTTGAATCAAATCTAATTTCCGGCAATTTTTTGACCCAAGGTAGTGATATCGAGCTTTTTCTTGGGGTTTCTACTTTGGTGGTGCTTGGTTTCGAGAGCGTGGTGGCGGATCTGTGGATTTCTTTTCCAATAGGAGTCATGGTTTTGTCAAAGGGGGTGGGTGGCGTGTGAACGCCGCGCAAAAGTGGGCAATGGATTAGGACGGGTCAACGGTGTAAGAGTTGTTCGGAGGAGGGAGGTTGATTTCAGATTATGTTTAGTTTTTTTTCCCTTGGCTTCTTTCTGTTTTTTTTTTTTTTTTTTTTTTTTCTCTTTCTCGGTTTTTTTGTGGTTTGTTTCCAGTTTCATATTTTTTTAGGTTTGTTTTGGTTTTTTATTTCTCGTTAGTTTGAGTGTTAGGTTTTAGTTGTGTTCGTTTTTCTCTATTTTTTTGGTAGTATTTGTTGATGCAGGATGAGAGGCGAAATCAGGGATGGCCAAATGGAACCGAAACCGGGTTTCAAATCAGAATTGGAACCGTGGTCAACGGTTTCGGTAACCGTGGTGGAACCGACAATTTTAAGGTTAAAACCAATGTTTTTTATTTGGTAAAATATGCTATAAGAAATGTTAAATATTTATTATGATGTTTTATATTCGTAACCACATGAGACACGTTTTAAACTAAATGTTGTAAGCGAACTACATGAATTTGATTCATTTATGCTTAGTATATATTGACAAATTATTATTATTATTATTATTATTATTATTATTATTATTATTAAGTAGAAAACTCAATTGAATATTAAGTTCAAGTCTTTTTCTTTCTTTTATCGTATTTTTTGTAATCGAAATTAAAAAATCAAAAGATAAACAAACAGTTCCGGTTAAAAACGGAACCGGTTCTAAATCGGAACAGAACCGTCGGTTCTGGTTCCTCCAAAATAAGGAATCGGAACTGGCGGTTCAGAAACCGTGGCCACCCCTAGGCAAAATTCATAGGCGGATCAATTTGTCTGATTAGTAGTGCGTAATGGTTGTTCGTGCCCAGTGTTTGTGGTTGTTGCAGCAGTTTGCCTAGTCTCCTCCCGAGCGGCTTAGTCTCATCGGGTGACAATATTGAAGTTTGTTTGCATCGCTCCTTTCACAATTGTTAGTGCAAGGAGCCTATTTTGCCAGTTGGCAACAGTTGTAATTTTAAGTTCGAGTTATCAATAAAATTCTATCGTTTTGAAAGAAAAAAAAATTAGGGTGGTTCTTCGATATTTCATTAATGTACTAGCGGACAAAGCTATCATTCAAAATAAATTAAATTACAGAAATTATTCTTAAAATTTGGACTATTAATACAAAAATTAATTTATATTTATAAATTACAAATACCTGATTAAAACTTATTATAAGTAGCACCTATTCAGTTAGTTTGTAAAATGAAAACAAATAGAAGGGGATATTTATAATAATTTAAGGGGTATTTGTAATTGTAAGATATAGATGATTTTTATAAATAACTTAAATTTTCTAAAAAAATTATGTAATTTACCCAAAATAATGAAGACAAAAAAATTTTTAGCAACTCGAGAGAGTTGGGAATCGTGGCCAAGTATTAGACTGGTCCAACTGGGTTCGCGTGCATTATAGTCATAAGTTATAAATCCGTAGAAAATTCCTAACTATGAAAATCTAATTGAAAATTTTGAATAAGTAAAATCCCATTTAAAATTTGAAAAAAAAAAAGGGTTTTGACCCTTAAGTAAAATGAACTGAGTCAAGTTAAAGTAGAAAGAATGATATTTATTATTTCTTTTTTGTAGGAATGATTTAAATTTCGTCATAATCCACAGCAGAGGTGACCACAGTTCTGGAACCATCGGTTCCGGTTCCTCATTTTGGAGGAACCAGAACCTGAACGTTGCCACACGGTTCCGGATCCAAAACCGGAATCGACGGTTTCGGTCCGGTTCGGAACCCGATTCCTCCATGATTCCGGTTCCGGTTTTAACCGGAACCGTTTGTTTATCTTTTGATAATTTTTTCATTTCATAAAGTAGTTTATCAATTTCAGTTAAAAAAACAAGAAAAATATAGAAAAAGACTTGGACTTAATATTCAATAAAGTTTTATACTTAATATTAATAATAATATTAAACTATCTATATATACTATTAGAGTATAGATGAATCAAAGTTAATATGTTGTTATAACATAACATTTGGTCTAAAATATATCTCATGTAGTTACGAAAATAAAACATCATAATAACCATTTAACATTTCTTCTAGCATGTATTTACCAAAACAAAATTGTTGGTTTTTATAACCTTAAAAAAATGGTTCCATCACGGTTAAACCGACGGTTCTAACCGATGGTTAAAACCGCCGGTTCGATGGTTTTTGAGACCTAGGAACCATTGACCACGGTTCTGGTTTCAGTTTAGAACCTGATTTCGGTTCTATTTAGCCACCCCTAATCCACGGGGATTCCAATAAATTGGAGTCAATATGAAAAACAAACTATAGTTGCACGTTATTATAATATTTACATAAGTAGTAATTAAAGATTGCATTAGAATGAGCTCGGGATGCATATGGTCAACTTCTGGATATGTACGTGTCAATAAGAAAAAACTGGGGTTGTATGGTTTCCATTCCATTGAAGAGTTTCCAAATTTTTACAATTTGAGATATGTAAATCATATACATATCATTTGGAGTGGTTTTCTCTCTCTATTGGGATGAGAGCTAGGGTTCACATTTAGGAGATATCAAGATTACCTTACCAAACATCGCCGCCGCAAACCTATCTCTAGCAATTATTAAAAATCTAAACCTTATTCCCGACAATTATACTTGGTTGAAATCCCACCAACCTTCACCTCAATTAACACCATGTGACTGTTACCAATTTTAGTTTTGAATCGCACAATGTCGTTTGGTCTTTGACTCTTTGGAGTGGGGACCTCGAAACATCTTGTCCACTTTCTTTACAGTTTCCCCTCATTTTACTTTCTTTCTGCTGTTCGTTTAGCTTACGTTCATCATTTATGTTGACTTGTGTGGGTTCTATCAAGTAGTGCTCATTTTTTTGTTTTTCTTTTTCTGATCTGGTCCATATCTGCAGATTGGAGAGGTCACTTCACCAGCCATGGACATTGATATAGTGGAGGGTCTGAGGAAGTTTTCGTTTTCTAAAGAAGAGAAGTTGGGTATCACTGTCGAAAAATCGGACGTGGCTACGAGTACTCTAGAATGTCTAAGAGCTTATTTGGTAAAGTCTTTGGACAAAAAAAAGGTAACTTTACGGGCCTAAAAATATTCTAGGAGCCATCTGGCCAACAAAGCACCCTTTCTCCGTTCGAGAACTAGGATTCAATCTATTTCAGTTTGTTTTCTATGATGTGGAGGATAAAATGAAGATACTAAATGGGAAAACTTGGTCTTTTGATGGTAAGTATATTATGCTCAAAGAATGGGTGGAGGGTATGTGCATTGAGGGAGAAAAGTTCAGCAATATAGACCTTTGGGTGCAAGCCTGAAATATACCATACCATTGGATATTAATGGAAACTGGTCTGAAAATTGGCAAAATATTTGAATGAGTAAAAGATGTGTATATTCCAGAAACGGGAAGTTCGAAAGGTCGACACCTCAAAATCCTGGCGACAATAGATCTGGTAAAACCATTGTTGAGAGGAGCATTTATAAGCCTTGGGGAAGAAAAGAGATGGGTCGATTTTCAATATGAAAACCTCGTAGGACTATGTTTCTACTGCGGACAGATCGGACATCCGGAGAGATCCTGTGAAAATCAAAAAAAAGACCAGCAACATAACCAATTGAGATAAGGTGAATATGGAGAATGGATACGCGCTGAACACACTCCTCAATCTCCGAAAAAAGCCTCCCCAGAGAAACCTATTAACAAGGAAAACCACGGACATACAGATCCAAAACAGTCAGCCAATAAACCACAACAGGATACCCAAACCATAATTTACCCAAATACACAATCATCCCAACCGCATTTATCTAGTCGATCACCATATTCATGCATCCCCCAACCCCCGATTAGCCTACCAAAACCCAGTACAACCAACATACCACCCCCAAACCTTGGGCCTATTATCCCTATTAATCCTAATCTTATGGATATGGATATACAAGTTGATTCGGACCCCCTGGAACCCAGCCCATCGGTCAACAGGAGAGAGGAGACTATGGAGTTGGTCGACATCCCAATAAATCTTGATAACCAGAGGATCCCCCTAAAAGAAATCCACACTCAAAACACCACTACTACCCAAGCCAGAACCAAAAAGTCAGGAATCCTTCTTAAAAATTCCCAGAAAGAAAACCAGAATAGATCACAGACACCCTGCCCTAAACTGTTAGGAAAAAAAAGACAACTGACGCTGGTGGATGAAAATGAAAAGCCCTCTGAGGAGCATATCCCTTTTGGAAAAAAAAGGAAAGACTGCAACGAGCTATCGGTTGATATAGTCGAGGTGGAGGAAGCCAACCCTAAATGGACCCAAAGTGATCAATGAGAGCATGTGTATGGAATTGTAGAGGTCTGGGAGAACCTTCTAAAGTTTCCCAGTTCAAGGAGGTCTGGAGACTCCACTCCCCATATTTTTTCTTTCTTTGTGAAAAAAAGAGCTTTTGTAGAGACTATTTGTAGACGTGTTAAATTGGGAGATAATTGGAATTGTGTTTACCCTATTGGAAAAAAGGGGGTCTTTTTATTTGTTGGTCTAAAGATGTGTGTGTTAAACAAGTTCTGAGTACGAATTTCTGTTTCGAGATTGAATATGAGATGATTGGAACCAGTGTTGGAGATTGGATTATTTTCGTTTATGCAAGTACAAATTCAAAAATCAGAAGTACCCAGTGGAATTTTCTTCAAAAAGCTAGATATAGATGGGGGAAAGAGTGGCTCGTTGAAGGCGATTTCAATGATATCAGAGGTGGCCATGAGAAAAGAGAGGGAATTTGCAGAGGAGAAACCAGTTTTGGTGTTTTTAGGAATTTCATTAGCATGCTGCAGATGGAGGAAATTAGATTCATTGGTCACCCCTTCACGTGGGCAAATAAGAGGAAAGATGAAGGCTTCGTGGAGGAAAGAATCGACAGATTTTTTGGCTCAGTGGATTGGATATTGAGATTTCCTAATGCAGTAGTAAACCACATTACGAGGCACTCATCAGATCAATGTCTCTTTCTTTTGGAGTCAAGAAAGGCAGTTGACAAAACTAGATACAGATTCAAATTCGATACCCGATGGATAAAAATGGAGAGATTTAATGAAGTTGTTGAACACGCACGGAGTATTCCTCAAAGAGAAGCCCTCTGTTCCAAGTACAAGCCCAAATTCAAAACTGCAAAATGGGTATTCTTTCTTGGAATAAAGGCTCTCACTCAAATCCAGCTAAGGCCATAAAAAAAATACAAGCCAAAATGGACCAAATGGCTCTTCTTGGAGGTAACAGAGATTGGTCTGAATGGAACCTCTTGAAAAAAGACATGGACGACGCATACACTAGAGAGGATAATTTTTGGAAATAAAAATCAAGGATTCAATGGTTGAGGGAAGGGGGCAAAAATACAAAGTTCTTTCATGCATGTTGCATACAAAGACAAAAAATAAATGCAATTGAGAGACTAGTCAAGGATAATGGACAGGTTTGTGAATCACCGAAAGAAGTGGAATAAGAGATTGTTGATTACTTTAGAATATTGTTTACTTCCTCATGCCCTCCGCCTAGGACAACCATGCTGGAGCGATTGCGAAGAACCATCTCCAATCTGGACTCAGAATGGTTGATCAGATCTGTAGAGGAAGAAGATATTAAAAAAATACTTTTTAACATGAATCCTCAAAAGGCACCAAGTTATGATGGTATGACTCCCTTGTTCTTTCAATATTTCTGGCATGTGCTTAAAAATGATTTTGTAAGGTTGTTAAGAGTTTTTTCTTCTCATTTAAGCTTTTGAAAAGTACTAATCATACTCTTATTACTCTAATCCCAAAAAGTAAAAATCTTGCCTCCATCTCGCATTTCAAACCTATTAGTCTTTGTAACGTCGTGTATAAAACCATTTCCAAAATTCTTGCAAATAGGCTTAAGAGTTGTCTCCATAAATGTATTTGTGATAACCAGACTGCGTTCGTCCCAGGTAGACAGATATTGGATAATGTGGTCATTTCATATGAATGCTTCCATTACTTGTGTGGTCTTAGAAAAAGAAAAAAATTTATAGCTATTAAGCTAGATATGTCCAAGGCATATGATCGTGTTGAATGGGGATTCTTAGTCGAAGTTATGCTTCGAATGGGGTTTCCCCATGTGTTTACTCATTGGGTGCACACATGTGTATCCTCGGCGTCCTTTTCCTTTATGATCAATAGCTCTCCTCGGGGGCTCGTTGTCCCATCCCGGGGGTTGAGACAAAGGGATCCAATTTCTCCTTACCTTTTATTAATTATTTCTGAAGTTTTCTCACACCTAATTGGAAAATCAAAATCTGTTGGTCACTTCAAAGGAATCAAAATATGCAGGAACGGAACAATGATCACACGTCTCTTTTTTGCGGATGACTCACTGTTGTTTTGTGAAGCTTCTATTGAACATGCACAGAAAATAAAAAAATATACTCCAAATATTTGGCAAGGCTTCAGGACAGCAAATCAACATGGACAAGTCAGCTATCTTCTACAGCAAAAATACTCCTCAAGATGTCAAGAAAGAGATTGGTCTAGTCTTATGTGGGATTCCAGAACATAATAAAATCAAGCCTTTAGGCCTGCCACTTATTATTGGGAGGACAAAACGGGACATATTTCAATGTGACTGATGCGGCAAAGAGAAAAAATACCAATTGGAAACATATCCTACTCAATTCGGCGGGAAAAGAGGCGATGATTAAATCGGTCCTTACAGCATTACCTACATACATTATGGCGTGCTTTAAACTTCCAAAAGGTACATGTAAATCCCTCAATGCGGTGATAACGAGATTTTGGTAGGGATCGCCATAGGAGGGTCATCATAAAATCCGTTGGCTAATTGGTAAGCTTTGACACGACTAAAGGAATAGGGGGACTTGGATTCAAACAACTGGAAAGCTTTAATGATGCTTTATTGTCAAAACAACTATGGCGCATAATCTCTAATCCTAATTTACTGATGTGCAAGATTCTCAAGGAAAGGTACTTCCCTAAAATTGGCCTCTTCAAGGCTCGAGCCAAGCCTTGTGATTCTTGGATGTGGAGAAGTTGGTTGAGAGTCAAATATGTGATCCAGCTATGAGGTATTTTTAGAATTCGAGATGGAAAGTCAGTCAGAGTTTGGGATCACCATTGGGTTCCTCGAGGAGAAGTAAGCATCCTAACTCCATTTGATTGGAATATCAAAGCACCCACAAGGATTAGCGAGTTAATGGATGAGGGTCAGTGGAAAGAAGAGATCAATAGATGGTGCATGTCTTATATCAGGGAAAGAATTCTGAATATTCCCATTCAACATCAACAGGAAAGGGATAAGCTCTCCGCTAATGGAAAATTTTCTGTTAAATCGGCCTATCTCGCTGCGCTGAAGACAAATCGAGAAAAAAATGAAACAATGGGGGGCAGTGATGATGGGGGAAATTTGAAGAAAATGTGGCGGAGTATATGGAAATCTAAGATGAAAGGAAAACACAAAATTTTCCTTTGGAAATGCTGGAATAATGTGCTTCCTACTAATCTTAATATGGCTAAAAGAGGAATTTCATGTGATCCGAGGTGCAGATGGTGTGGTGACTTTACTGAATCAGTGGAACACTTGTTCTTTCAATGTAGTAGGTCCCGAGTAATATGGAAGTTATCCCATGTCTGCTGGGTGGGCATTGATGATGCACACTGCTCATTTAAAGACTGGTGGTTTAGTATCAGTACCGCACCCCGCTCTACATGCCTCTAGGACCGAATCCACTTCTCCATTTTCTCCTATGGTGGATGTGGAAAACAAGAAATTTGTGGGTATTCCAAGCCCAAAAAGTGAGAGAGCCCGAGGTGATTAAACTTGCGTGGATGGATTGGCAAGAATTTTGTGGATGCCAGACGGCTACTTTCGGAGTTCTGTATTTTTGACTAGCCATCTTAATAGTAACTAGGGATATTCCTATCTAGTGGTTACTTGAGATTGCCTTTATTTTGTGAATGGTTACAAGCTTTTATGCCCTGTGATGTGAATGTTATTTATCCTTAAGCCAATTACACAAGATGTTGGGCCTTTCTTGTATTATGTTGTAACCGTCTGAGTACTGCTCGTTTTGGGGGGTTAGTTCCTTTTATTATTAGGGTCCCCGCCAACCTCTTGGAATTTATCTGTTGTCACCAAGAGGGTCTCAAGCCTGTAGGCTTTGTTTGTTTGTACACGTTTCTGAGATTTTATATATGAAGTAATTTTCGTTTGAAAAAAAAAAAAGATATGTAAATCATGTTTATTTACTCAATCTCATTAGAAATATTTCATTTCAACTTCTCATTTTACACTCTCAACTCTATATTCTAAATTTTCACACTGATAAACCCAATTTCAACCTATAGTACTTCCGTGGGACCCCACTACATCACCACATACTCATTTTTAATTTTATATTACATGTGAGACTCACTACTACCACTTACATTCACATAAATTATCATTTCCAAATTACAATTTTAATGTGCGTCATGCAATTATCAATTTTATCAAATTATATATTATTATTTTTCTAACAACATCACTCAAGTGAGTCCCACCACTTACATATTATATATATAAATCATCATTTTATCACATTTTTCAATAACAAAATTTAAAACAACATTCCAAACCAAATATATTTTCAAATTTGCACCCTATAAATTCTACATCAAATTTTATATAACCAAACATATTTTCACTTTTGAACAAATTTCAATAAAAAATTGAGAATTTATCTCAATGGAATGAAAAATGACTTTTTTCATTGCAATGAAAACCATGCAACCCTTAATTTCGGAACTTGCTTCTACCTACCTCTGCCTTAGCTTGGACCCAAAATCCAATGAACCCAACATGTCTGATATTCAGTTTTATTTTATTTTTATGCGTTTACCCTTATATATCAAAAGCAATAGATTGCACATACAAAATTACAAACTGAAATTTACATATTATTACACCAAACTATCAAAATACAACATGAATTATGAAAGACTCTAGTTTGGAAAAACATATAGGTAACACATACACAATATTAAGAAAGAGAGAATAATTTGTCTCAATCATAGTCATGTGAATAACAAAATAAGTCAATGTCAACATCTCTATAATATATTATGTAATTATATTAAAAATATATACATATGACACATGCTACATAGGGATGAAAATAGAGGCACTGGCTCTCCGATGCGCCTCGACGACTTCTTTTGGTCAGTAGCTTCGCTAAATTTATTTATTAAATAAGTAGGGCACCTGACCTTTTAACAAGCCTACTTAGATAAATAGGCTAGGTTTGGGCTTTTACAAAAGCCTTTCAAGCCTAATAGACCGACCTATTTAAGACCTACAAATTTAAATACCACAATATATATTATATATTTTATTAATATTACTATTTTTATATAATTATATAATTATTTTTATTGAAAAAATATATATTAAAATAAAATATATATGGTTTGTAGGCCTTTAATGGACTTTTAATAGGTTTGGGCCAGACCTATTTATTAAATAGGCTAGACTTGGGCTAGAAAAAAAAGCCTACCATGTATAACAGGTCAGACTTAGGCCGAATACACGTAAAATAGGTCCAGACCGTCCGATGTAAAACCTAGTCCGGTCTGACCTATTTCCACCGTTAGTACTATATAGTGGAGCGAGCCCGAGACAGGCCTAACGGACCCGCTACTCATTTCAAGACCTTTTTGAGCAAATTAGATCCACCTAAGCACTGTAGCCAGAGTGAAATCATTACAAGACAAAAGTTTAAACCGACCCATTACAATCTATATTTATTATTGATAATTTGATGTCTTATAATGCTACCCGGAGAAATACACCAAATGTAATATATGTCATAAACTTGCATGCAATACACGTTGGACTGTATAATTGTATGTGAATATTTATACATTCATAATAAATTTACGGTTATTATCCATTTGTAGTATTCGTCCAATTGTAGCATGAAATAAACGGATTAATAAAAATGTTTAGTAAGTTTTTTATTATATCAGTAAAAATGAACAATTTTCTTAATTTATTATAACAACTAAATCATAAATTGGTATCCAGGTGTTAAGCTATATCATAACATTTAATTCTTTTAACTATATCCAATTGTTGTTTCTACGCAATACAATAAATGCCCACTGAGCTATAGAAAACCCATAATGGATTGAAAGGAAGGCAAGTGGAAGCTTTCTAGATTATTCTAGTGTGGTACATCGTACATAGTTCATAATGTCCCATGTTGATTCGTGAGTTCTAACTAAAATAATATGCCACAGTCCTACTTAGTATAATTGTATAACATGAGATCTCTTGGTTGTGCAGTCTAGCATATATTTACATATAATATTGAAGGTGTCACACATTAATTTAGTGTAGCATTTAGGTAAACATATTAATGAAGTTGCCTCATAATGCGTATGCATTAGGTCTTGCTTTGAGCTTTTTTTGTGTACATATATGTAATATGTGTGTGTAAGTTCCATAATTTCCCAAAATTTGGAATTTCCTTATATTATGAGCACTACAAGAAAACAAGGAAATTTCAACGGGAAACATTTGTTGGAATTTGGTCAATTACCGTTGGAATTATCGATTCCAACGGAAATTCCAACATAAAATGTATCGTTGGTAAAATGGCCGTTGGAATGACGAAATTCCAATGGGAAAATATTCCAACGGAATTTCCAACATTATTTATCCATTGGAATATATAACCGTTGGAAAGAACTCCAACATTTTTTCCAATAACTAATTCCAACATAGCTATACCATTGGAATATATTTAATCGTTGGAAAAAACTCCAACGGTTATTCCAACGAAATTATACTATTGTAATTTAGTCCAATGGTATATATCCATTGGAATATTCGATCAATTTATTTCATTATCTAATATCTTTAACTTTCCAGTAGGTCACCCATCATTAATTTTTCCCAAGTCAAGCACATTTAACTATGTAGTTTCAATATGATTGACTCCAGAAGAGAAGATATATTTTATTGATATGAATTATACTATCAAATCATTTAACCCCTATTGAAATTTTCCAATGGTATTGAAATTTCCAATGGAATTTTCCAACAGCATGTTGTACCATTGGAATTTCTGTTGGAATTTTAAACTCCAATAGAAATTCCAACGATTAATTATAACATTTGGTCTACCGTTGGAATTATTGTTGGAATTTTCGAATGGTATGTTTTAGCGATGGAATTTCTGTTGGAATTTTTAAAATTCCAATAGTATTTCCAATGGTTTATTATTACTATTGGAATCACTGTTGGAATTTTCCAACGGTTAATTGTGGTGTTGGAATTTTCGTTGGAATTTTAAATTCAAACATGAATTCCAACATTTTATACCAATGGTTTTGTTTACCATTGGAATTTTCCAACAGTATAATGTAGCATTGGAATTTCCGTTGGAATTTTAAAAATTCCAATAGTTTTCTATTTCGTTGGAATTATTTTGTTGGAATTTGATTATTTTCTTGTAGTGGAGGAAACACCGACAAAAGCTAAAAGTTTAAGTTTTGTACAACATATTTTTATATGAACATAAGAAAGGGGAAATGAGAGAAAAATGATAGGATGCAATTTGATGTGCCCCATTCAAGACCCCACCTATTCCACCTCGTTTGGGCCACCCCACCCCATGACTAGAGTTGTTAAATGGGCCCGGCCATGCCCAGTGCAACATGCTACCGAGACAGAGAAATGTTTGGGCCGAGCCAGATCGAGTCGGGCAAAAATTCCATCCGACCGCTATTTTTTAGGTCCAAATTCGGACCAACCGATGAAAATACGCTTGAAATGACCGAGTCGGTCCATCTTTCCAGGCCAAATAGGCCTTGTCCTTTTCGGGCCTACAAAAATTGTAGCCCAAATTGGCCCTCTAACCTGGCCGTCGGGCCAATATTTACACCTCTACCCGTGACCCCTCGACAGAGTGATGGGGCCTGGGTATCACATCTGCCCTACCTAGTATTTTTATTTTTTAATATATTTAATATATATTTTACATATATCTTATATATGATAATGTAATTCTTATGTTCTTAATATTATATCTGACATATATAGTGCCGAGTTTTATAAATAGTATGCATTTTTAGTTCAAAATATAAGATAAAATTTTATTACTAATACAAAATACAAGGTAAAAATATGATGGTAATAATAAAATTGTGTTCATCACGGGTAAATCCGTCCATGTGGGATGGACGGGGCATGTTTGGATCTTCAAGTATCACCCGCTCCGCCCCATTCTGCCCCATTTCATTGTCATCCCTAAAAAAAAGGACTCCAACGGAAGTGGGTTATAGCCATTGAAGGTAATTTCGAGAGCTTCCAAGGAAGTTGGACTCAATCCGAAGTAGGTTATTGCCATTGGAAAATTTGGGAAGTCTTAAAAAACTTTTAGGTTTTAGCAATTTTGCAGAAAATTTACTTAATTGAAACCAAGAGCCTCCAACGAGTTTTCTTCTTTATGACTTTTTTGCAGTTTCTACTTTATAAATATACTAATGATTTATGCTCCAAAAATATTCTAAGAAGTGTAATTTTATATTTCTCTTATAATAGAGATTTTATATATGAAGGTTAATTCGTTAAAAACCATTTTTATATAAGAGGAAAGAATTTATAACCTAAAGAAACATTTTTAAAGATGTGTCTAACCTATACGAAAATCTGAGACATACTTACAAAACTTAATGTATACCCACTTTAAACATATATACACATAACCAGTGACGAAGCCAGGAATTTTGTGTAAGGGGGCCCAATTAACATTAATATAAAAATAAAATGCAATACATCAACTCCAAAAATAATATTATAAATTAATAAATACTAATTTTGATAATGTCAATGTATTACCTCAATTACATCTTAATATTCAAAAATAAATAACATAATACAATTGCATCAAAATATCATAACATTCATCTTCTTTTCTCATATTTTGAAATCGTTGCATAATATCTTCATTCATACTATACATATTTTTAAGTATATGTTACAAGACAATCATTCAATAACCCATCACCGATGTTGAATTCTTTAGTGAGAATTTGATAATGAACCTTAAATAATCCCAAAAGAGATGAATAGAGTTACAAGAAAATAATGCCAAAATTCATATTCAATATTATGGTGGAGCAAAAGAAAATGTACAAAATTTTGAGAAAGGAGAAAAAATGATCAAGACTCAAATATTTTTCAATTCACAAATGAGAAGGGAACAACAAAAATGAAGGAACTGAAAAGCTTTTTTCCATTTTTACCTATTTTCTGCATTTTTTTAAGCTTAAAAAGTGAAATTATCAAATTACCTCTAATTTTTTTCAAAATTCCAAGTGGGCCCAGTGCCCCCCTTATGCCTAAGGTGGCTTCGCCCCTGCACACAACACTTGTGTTACACTCTCTATTACATTTGTATAATTAAATATAAAGACGATTTTAGAGAATAACTAAAACAAAATATTTATGTATTGTGATAGGCCCTTAAACCAAGGCTCTAACTTTACCACAAAAGTTAGCTCAAGAGTGTAGATTTGACCCCAACTTTAAGTTCCAACCCACAATTGCTTGTGGATCCGAAGTGGATCTGTATCATATTTGTTAGGATTTTCGTATCCTATGTACACGCCAATTTGTGGTGTTCTAATTATGTTAGGATTTTATTTTGCCTTTCTAAACTTATTCCTAGAATATAGGGTTTGAATAGATATAGAAAGACTTATTTTGTAAATATCTAGATTGTAATATTTTATATATGGTAAGTTTTGGATAGATCTTATATCTAGATATGTTAGGACTTATATTGATATGGTATTGATAAGATATGAGTCTTAATAATATTATCTTCTTTCCTAACTTAAAGAGTTTTACTTCTTCTATACTTGTGATTAATTGTCTTGTTTCCATATTCTTGTAGAACTCTTAGGACTCAAGGAATTCAGTCTATATAAAGAGAAAAATGTCCATTAATCCCATACAACTGAGACACACGAATTTAGAGAGAAAACACAAGAGAGATTCAGTCAAAGAAAAGCAACAAGACAATCGAGCCGAAGAAGAGTTTACTGAAGCAGGTGTCATTCGAAGTGTCTGCGACATCCAAAATTAATATCCTGTCCATATTAGAGTCTTGATGTTAGGTTTTCATTCATATTATTTTATTTACAAGCGTTAGTGAGTTTTTTCAATTAGATTGTTCAACGAGCTGATTTACAAAGTTACGATCTACTCGATTGGAGTTTGTTTTACTAGACTAGTTGATACTTTGAGATTTCATGAGTTGTAAACAGTACAAATTCAACTAGTGATTCCGTTATATTGACACTTCTACAAGTTTTTTATAACTTATAGATAAATTTTAATCGTGTGTTATTTTTCCGTTGCATGTTATACAAAGTGTTACAACATTTGGTTTAACACTTTTTCTCACATCTGATAAAACGAACGTTTTCGAACCTTCAAAATTATCAATATTATTATCGAAACTAGTGGTTGAGTTTGTTGAGTCACGTTATTCTTTTTTTTTAATAAATAGAAATATATAAAAGAAAGGAAAAAGTCCTGATCACAAACCGATCAGGTAGCAAAGGAAAAAAATGTTAAACTTCAGGAAAAGGAAACAACAAAAATAACTTAAAAATGCAATCTAAATGAAGGACGTCTATTTCTAGAAGATCTTCGAATGACATAATTAGTTGTTTTTTTAGCACATGCTCGAGTATCTTCTTGATGGTCTAATGTAGCCTGTTGGATGTCGGCCCATGATCCACGAGCCACAATTGCCATAGACTTCAGAGCTTCGGAAGAATCACATGAGGCAAAGACAAGTGGAGTGGTGGACGAGTCACCTATCTTTGTCTTTAAAGCTTCTTCTTGTTTCTCGTCTTCTTGTTCCTCGTCTTCTTGTTCCTCCTCTTCCGCCATATCTGACAACCGTTTTCGTGCGGCTGCCTTCGTCGCTTGGAAACTCTCCGATGGAGTAGCAGTGTTAAACTCATAGTCATTAATAGGCATACTGCGTGAGACTGCGTCCATAACTCGTTGCAAGCTCTCTTTACCTTTATCATCTAAACTTACAACCATAACCATATTGTCCGAAGTTATCACTGAATTTTGTTGCAATGGTTGATGAAGAACCATCCTTCGATCAATATTTATTGCCACTGCATGATTAGTATCTCCCATGTAATCACCATTACCCCTGTTATGACTTGACCCCTCCCCGTGAGTATGAACTTGCTCCGAATTAATCTTTTCATGAGGAATTTGTTCATCCTCGTCCCTGAGAACCTCAAAAGGATTATTAATTTGAACATGCAAATTAGATGTACCCCCTTCCGGAGAACGACCTGCTTAGGTTGTCCGCTTGACTTGCGGCCACTGCTTGCAATCCGCGGCTTTACCCCAGTGGTAGTAGCATGGTCTCGGGGTCGGGCTCGAACCACGAGGACTATAGCCTGGTTTAGCACCATCCACAGTTTTAAATTCTGCATTATGTTTCAACGCTTGATTGTTCGCTTGCCTGCAATTAGCGCCCGAATTTTCAACAATTCGACAATGAGAAGCGAGAACTCGGCAAATTTTCAGAATCGACCGCGAGCGAAACAACAACGGCTTATTCGTTCTACCATAATAAATTCTAATGGAGAATTAAAATCGAATTCCACAAGAACTCTTACGAAATGTCCCACTTCTCCCGTAAGAGAGCGACCATCTATCTGCATGGGCGTGCCAATAGCACTTGCGAGCTTCATAATTAATGCAGGATGCCAATATTCCATACTCAACTCGTATATACGAACCCATACCTGAGATTTTGACGAATTTATGCAGTATGGATTGAAGTCTGGAACCCAATTACTGAGATGAATTGAGCCTGATTTCAGATTCCAGATAGGCCTCCCAAATACTTTGTGTCTGTCATTCACGTTCGAGAAATGTATGTTGTAATAACCCTTTCCCAGGGGTGTAAGGCACCATGAACCATCAATATGCTAAACCTCCGAAAGTCTTCGTTTAAGATCCTCTAAACCTAAAGACTTGGATCATTTAGGTAACATTAATCTACCAATCAATGTGTTCCGTAATTCCGCTACCCGTTGTTGGTAAATTTCCTCATCCATAGTGACCGAAAAATACTCCCCCTTTTTCACAGGTTTCGAAATCTCCACTGGGGATAGCATTTGAGCTAAAGTTTGAGTGATAGTCCCATGCACGTTACTTGTGTAAATGGGATTAGGGTTTAAACTAGGGTTTTGAACAAAACCTTCCTCCAACCTAGGCGCATGGGTACGACTAGGGCACCCTAAAACTGGATCGAAATTATTGATTGGGATGCCTGAAGTCAAAGAATGATTACCTGTTTCATCCGGAAGTTTAATTACGATCTGCGATTTCGTGAAATTCTGGGTTAGCCGCTGCGTGATGTATGCGCGATGCGTTGTTAGGGCTTGATGCAGATTTTATCAATTGTTTATCACCAATACCCGACTTGGTGATCTCAGGAAATAGTAAAGAATCAAAATCCATAATTAACTAGTAATTGGATTGAAGAAGATGATTATGTTCGATAAAATTGTCATTCTCGAGTGAGAATTCTCGAAAACCCCTGCGGCTAGGGTTTCGAGAATACCCGCCGCTCGAGTCACGTTATTCTTTAAGTAAGTTTGTGTTCTCTTAAAAACAATTATGAATTTGAGTTTTATTTCCCAAACATTTCGAAAATGAAATATGAGTAATAAATTTGGGATGGAGTAGGTAAAACTTGCATTTGCACCATTTCGTTTTACGCTCAGTTAAGAGTATTCAGTCGGAACTCGGACGTGATGACATCGCACCCTTGTCATGATTTTGATGTCGGCACTAAACATATATCTAAGATGGACAAAGAATATGCCATGCATAAGTTGACTTATGAGTTTTTGAATGTGTACACAATAATTCCATTCCGTGAAACAAAATCTTGAAACTATGATATGTTACCTAACGATTTACGATTCACAACCCCACTTAAATAGTTTTAAGGTCAACTAATTTTTTACCCGCGCGATGTATGGGCCCGGTGAATATCTGTTAGGTCTTTGTTTTGTATTGCTACATGTATATTTTTCTAATAGTTTTGAATTTTATCTCCCACATTTAGGGATGGGACATCATTGTGGGGAACCATACTCCGTTGGTAACCGAATAGAATGGGACGGGGAATCCCTGGTTAATTCGGGGATGATAGCGGGGATTAGGGGTGGCCACGGTTCCGGTTCCGGTTTTAACCGAAACCGTTTGTTTATCTTTTGATAATTTTTTATATTTTTTAAATGGTTTATGAATTTCAGTTATAAAAAAAGGGAAAAGAAAGAAAAAGACTGTGGCTTAATATTCAATTAAATTTTATACTCAATATTAATAATAATATTAAACTGCATATATATACTATTGGAGTATAGAAAAATCAAAGTTCACGTAATTCGCTTACAACATTTGGTTTAAAACGTACATCATATAGTTACGAATATAAAACATCATCATAAATATTTAACATATCTTCTAGCATATTTTTACCCAAAAAAAATAAAAATCATCAGTTTTAACCTCAAAATTGGCGGTTTAACCTCATGTTCCACTATGGTTCCATCGACGGTCTAACCGATGGTTCCACGGTTTTTGGGACCAAGGAACTAGAACCGGAATCGGATTACACGAATATGATTCCGCTTTTGGAACTGTTGACTGGTCAACGGTTCTGGAACCATTGACCACGGTTCTGGTTCCAATTTGGAACCCCATTTCGGTTCTATTTAGCCACCCCTAGCAGGGATGAGTATTCTCTGCTTCTCTGGAATCGGTGATTGGATATGGATGGTATTTATATCCCCCGTTCTCCTTTCTATTCCAATTAGATATAAAATGGGGATTATCATTTCCATCTTCATTCCCCGAATATGTATATTGTACTAATCTATTATTAATATTAATAGGGATGACAATGGAGTGGGTCAGGGTGGGTCGGCCAAGACCCAAACCCGCCCCGTGCCTAGAACGAGACAGGATGGGCCGACCCGTTCTGCCCCGTTTTAAATTAAATTAAATAAAAAAATGGAAAAAATAAAAAAATATATATATTTATAAAATATTATTTACAAAATTTATTATTATCAATTTATAAAAATATGATATAATATAAAAATACATAAAAATTAAATTATAATATGTATTATATATGCAAAATATATAATAAAATATATTTTAAAAATTAACATCCTAGACGGGGCAGGGCGGGTACCCGTGGGGCGGAAGTGATACCCCGCCCCACCCCAGGTTACGGGGCGGGACGACCCAAACAAAGCGGGTACCCGCGGGCAGGGTCGAAATTGCCATCCCTAAATATTAATTCTATTTATAATTTTTTATTTTATAAATTCTAAAAATTAAACCAAAAAATCTTTACATTTTTACTTGTACTTATTCTTTATTTTAGAACTTATGGAATTACGTTATCTATGTTGTTTTTAAAATAAAAAATAGTGATTGCAAAATGTTTAAAATTTTAAAAAATAATTAAAATATAAAGATAATTACTTTGATTATAAATCATACGATAAAACAATAAAAAATAAGCTATTATAGATTATAAAAAATCTCTTTAAATATGAAATATTTTGTTGTGTGAATATGAATTGTATTTATTTATAGAACATGTTTATCTATAATAAAGCAAAATTTGAACAATATTTTAACACTGCCAAATATTGATTTTTTTTAATACGCCAATGTTGAATATTGAATAAATTGTATTTTCAATACAATCAACAACAAAGTCATTTTAAATTCCAATCTTTTTGGGTCTAGGATAATTCTATATAATTATTAACTAATAGGCTAAGCTCAAATAACAATTATACATATATCAAAAATAGCCAAAATACATGAATATATAAATTGATGTTCAATAGCCCGAATACATAATTTTTAAAGCCCATTACAAAATATAAAAATAATGAGTAAATATTTCTTATGTTTTTTATTTATTATATTTGTTATTTATATATGCAATAGGGTGCATGTCAAACTGAAGGTCATAAAAATGATTAATTTGATATATTATACGTCAAAATGGATCAAAAATAAAAATATTATTAATTTTTTTAATAAAAGATAAATATAATAAATAATACATTACACACAAATTTTGAAGGTAATTTTACATAATTCTATTTTTTATATCATTTTAAGAATTGATTATGTAAAGAGAGTTGACTACCATGCAAATATAATGAAATAACTAATATTTATCATTTCTTATTTTCACACATATTTTTTTTACTTTTTATAGTAACTGCAAAAGGACGGGAAAAATTTTGACTTACTATTTCCAGCGAGTTCTCTTTATATATATATAGATGACATCTCATGAGTCAACTAATAAAACATCATTCTCTCGCAGGTATTCATATTAGAGATAATTACAAATATCCCCTGAGATTTGGGCTAATTACAAAAAAACTTCAGAGATATTTCAAAATTATAAAAAGCTAGCCCCCAAGTTCGGTTATGTCTTAAATTTAAGGGGTTTAACTGTATTATTTCTACAAATATCACGGGATTTTTTAAAAAGTTTTTTGCTTATAAAGGGAAAAAATGTAAGACAGAATAAAACCTCAAGTATTTTTTATAATTTTCAAAAACCTATTGAATTTTTTGTAGAACCTCAAGGTGGTTTTTGTAGTTATCCCTTCATATCATGTACAAGATATACATATATTTAATGTAAATTAAGAATTTCATTAGTATGAAATTACATACAAAGCAAATGGTCCAGTCTTGTTGACAAAATGTTGCAAATTTCCATATTTTATTATTGGGAGGTTGATTGTTGGTGGTTGCACTAAAAGCCATTGTCTAAAACTCAAGTGTCTAATACATGATGCTATGCAAACATGTTTAGTGGTTGCACTTGTGATCAATGCGACGTCGTCCTTTTCTCTAGATAAGCTAGTGAAATAAATAAATGTGTCTTATGTGGACCAATTTATTAAAGTGTGTTACTAGAAAAAGTCAAATAGAAACCAAATTTTTTCAATGTCAATGGAAAAGAAAATGAGTCTCAAGTCTCAACAACCAACAAGGAGCAGTGTGTGTAGTTGTAATCAATGAGATACACTATAGTAATCTACTCTAGTCATCCTCATCGTCCTCAAAGTGATGCACTGTCAAGGAAAAAATAAGAGATACAAATATAAATAAATAAATAAAAGTTTAGATACAATATTTTCATTCAATGTTGAAAACAAGGTTTAGAAAATACTATTGCCACAATTCATATTTTTATGGATATGTGGAAATAACGTGCCACAATTTCTGATATTTGTTTATATAAATATTATTAATTTTTAATCTGATTCTTTGAATACATACATTTATAGTAATGCAACAAAATCGAAGTGTATTTAATTTTTTTTTTTTTGGGCTAAGTTCATGAATATTTAGTGGATTAAATCCACTCTCAACTAATTATAAATTCACATTAAATTTATTAAATCATATTCAATTGATTAAATTTGTAAGAAATAAATTTTAGTTGCTCAATATATGTTCATTAAATTATAAATACTTTTGGGTTAATTCATACTTAATTGACTAAATTGATCAAATCTAATTAATTAAAAAATGCATATTTGTTGCATTGTAAATGCACTCTATAATAAAAAAATTATAAATTTAATTGTATCCTTTTAATTAATAAATCGCTATAATTTTAAAGCTCTTAATTATTTATAGATTTTTTCGATACATAGACAACTCGGCAGTTAGATGCTACTTAATTGGGTGCCACACAACTTCCTTATGATTTTGACATGTGTCTCATTATGACATATGAATGTGTTTAATTTAAAAAAAAAAATCAAAATAGAGCCAAAATCAAATGAAGTTAGGTAGTACCCAATTGGGTAGCTTCTCGTTACACGAAAAAAAACCCTTATCAATGATGATGAACCTTCATTTCAAGGTTTCACACCAAGATTTGGGGACTTTTGTCCTTATCGAATTTGCACATAAATGGTTGTCCAAGAAATGCAATGATCCTCACTTTTTGTGATTTCCGCCATTTCTTAGGTTCTTTTTGTCCTCCTTATTATGAAGTTTAATTATTTAATGAGTGCATTTTTTAGAACACTTTTCAAGTGGACATTTAGAAATCTTTTTAATTTAAAATGTGTGATGACTTATATTGGATGGTCTTTTTATCAAATAAGACACTTTAAAAAAGCTTATGCTACTAAAAATTTGTATTTTTCTATTTTATTCATTCTCTTACTATTTAAATGTACCAGTCTTAACCTCACTCTAATAATATTTTATAACTTGTCTTACTAAAGCACTTTTGTAGAATTAGTGTCCCTAAACATATATTAATAATGTTATTGGACTTTTTTTAAAATGCATTTACTAAAATATCGATGAACTTTAGTTACAGAAGTGCTTTCAAACATGAATTAAGTTTCTATTTAAATTTGTCATAATAACTAAGAAAATAGTTAATTAATAAACTTGAATATAGGGATGACAATTTGACTCGCCCTGTTTACGACTCGCTCTAGTCCGTCCCACTTGGGTTGCCCTGTCCCTTGAGCCGCAATGTGGCGGGTGAGTCTAGGTATCCCCTTTATCCCATGGGTACCCATCCCACCTAACATTTTTATTTTTTAATATATTCAATATATATTAAATATATATAATGTAATTCTTATGTACTTAAATTATATCTCACATATTTACATTGAAAATGACAATTTTATAAATAATACATTAATAATACAATATGTAAGATATAAAAACTTATTAATAATAGAAAATAAAAGATAAAAAACTTTATAATAATAAAATTATATTCCATATTGATCTATATATCCGCCCTGCCTCGTGGAATGGACGGGTTGAATTTGGATTTTCCCGTCCCAACTCGCCCCATCTCGCCCCATCTCGCTCCATTGTCATTCATAAGCTTGAAGGGATAACGAACGAGCATAAACCACTAGCCAAGTTCACATGATTTTGGTGTGCCAATTGGTGGGAAAGTCTCCAGTCCTAAATACCCATGTCCCCTGAATTTTAACATTACCAAAATTTCAATTGGAAGTTGGAACACTTGAGATTATTTAATTATATAACGCAATACTTTTATAAAGTCAGTATAACACTCTCCGTTAATATAAATTTTAGGGATGATTACAAAAACACCCCTAAGGTTAGGGCTAATTACAGAAAAACCCAGAGTTCTTTGAAAATTACAAAAAAAACCTTGATGTTTGATTACGTCTTACATTTTTCCCGATAATTTTCGAAAACATTTCAAAAAAACCCTGACATTCACAAAAATATTACAGTTATCCCCTTTAGATTTAAGACAAAAAGAAACCTGAAGGGTTTTTTTGTAATTTTGAAACATGTCTGGATTTTTTTATAATTAAGCCAAACCTCAGGGATATTTTTGTAATTATCCCTAAATTTTATATAAGCGGAAACAAATTTTTTTTTTAAAAGAAGCGGAAACAAAATGATAATATTAATAGTTGGTTATAAGAATCACAAAAGATGAATATTTTGTTACTTAAAAACAATACACACTACAAGAAAGTTACAATTTATTTTCCCTTGGTATACCAATTATCGACAAATCACTATCAGTTCTTAAATTTAGATTTTACTAAGAGTTTTAGATTTTGTTGGTAAATATTTTACCTTCAACGATTTTTGCATGCAATTTACAATTATCGAAATACTTATATATCTATAAAAAATTATGGATAGATTGATTTTTTCTTATAGTGACAAGATATTGAGATCTTCCAAAAGATTAGTAAATCAAATGAAAAGATTGTGAATTGCCGAAATATGATTATATTTATAGAACTAAGCCAAATTATTTCCCTTCATATTTTCAAGAAAAAATATGCAATGTAACATCAGTTAATCGTATATAACATATAAGCAATGAAATGTCACAAATTTGTAGGTCCAGCACAGCTAGTACAAGAGATTATGTATGTCCCATATAGTGGATCTTGAGACGCAGCCACATGACATTGAGTTGATTAAATCAAAGAAAAATCAACATTATAGGCAAAATACGCTTTCGTCTTAGATAAGTTATGACCAAAAAATCTTTACAAGATTCTAACGCAAACCAGGTAAACCACATTAGGCAAGCCATGTGTGACAACTCAACCAAGAAAGTGTTGGTAGGAAGAATCAAACTCGTGACATTTCAATCTCGCGCTCACCTACTCCACCAACTTGACTACCTTTGCGAGTTACAACTAAAAGAAGAAACCTTACCAAATAGATGTCACCCAAATAAATGGTTTGCATTTTAGCTGAGATTTTTTTTTTTTTAACAATTGTTGTAGTTTGGCTTTAATATTTACAATTAGCCCGAAAACATATATTATATATAATATGCAGACATATTTGAATTTTCATAAGCATTTGCAATTTGTTTTTTCATTTTTTTTACATCCACGTCAACTTCAAATAATTTTAACGAATGCATATTCATAACACGATAGGATAGAAACACAATATGATAAGATGTGGTCCAATGATTGAACTAATCACGTGTAATCAAATTAATATTATGTGACCCATCTTATAGTTTTATATTTATATACTGTTCATTTTTTTTTTTTTGGTTTGAAACAATCGAATTCATTCAGTAGAAGGACTTTACAACGGATAACAAAGATAAAAATTGTGAAGCCTACAAATTTATAAAACTATATAGATCTAAAACATAGATGAGGTGGTCTCCTGTCAGACGGTGTAACGGATCTAATCCGTTAGACGGATCTCCAATAATACCTACCCTACCCAACCCAAAAAGAAAAAAAAATCAAACTAGTCTACTCTCTCATCTAATTCCTCTCTCGTTTCTCTTCACCAATTTATTCAACCTCATCTCGCAAGCCACCGCAATTAATCAAATTCTAGAAAAGATTAAATTTTGTTAAATGATGGCAAGATTTGTATGCGATTTTTTTTAAACAAAATATTGGATCGCATGATCCAAGCTACAACCATGCAACAACTTAGGCAAACAATAAAAGAAATTCATGTTTACAGGTTTTTTTTTTTTTTGAGGGAGATGTTTACAGGTATTTAATCAAACAAAATAATAACAACTTCATCTTATTTCCACAATAATCAAGCTAGGATAAGAAACTTGATTAACGAGATACGTAATTGCAAAAAATATGTAAAAATCAAGTTGTTTCTATATGTTAATCGTAAAAATTGTGTTAATTATATTTGTGCCCTCAATTACTAAATCTTTCAGCAAATACCTTAATACATTTTAGGGGAACTACTAATACGTTTCACTGAGACTACTAATACATTTTTCAGAAAAGCTAATACTTTCAGAAGGACCAATATAAAATATTGTTCAAGGAACTATTAATACTTTTTCGAGGGACTGCTAATACTTTTCCGAGGGACAACTAATACATTTCGGGAGAAAAAAGTTAATTATATTTAGGAAAACTACTAATACTTTTTCGATAAACTACTAATACTTTTTTGAGGGACTGTTAATACATTTCAGGAGTATATTCATAAGAAATACTAAACTACTATTCATGGAACTACTAATACATTTCGAAATAATCGCTAATACTTTTTAGAAGACGGCTAATACTTTTCAAAAGGATCATTAATACATTTCAGGAGAAAAACTTAATTATATTCGGGGAACTACTAATACATTTCGGAGAATCAATTTGCTAATACATTTTAGAAGGACGACTAATACTTTTCAAAAGGATTTGTTAATACATTTCGGAGAAAAATTTAATTTATTTCAAGGAACTATTAATATTTTTTCGAGGAACTACTAATACTTTTTCGAGGAACTACTAATACTTTTTTGAGGGATTGCTAATTCATTTCAGGAGTATATTTAGAAGAAATACTAAAAAGTTCTTCAGGAAACTACTAATACATTTCGGAAGAAGCTGCTAATACTTTTTAGAAGGACGACTAATACATTTCGGAAGAATTTGCTAATCTGATCTCGAAAAAATACTAAAACACCACTTTGCTAATATTACGAAAATGCCACCGGATCAGTAGGTCGGATCCGTCTAACAGTTAGACCTGCAGTTAGACGGTCTGACAGGAGTTTTTGTGAACATAGATATATTTTAAACATATACATATCATATGATCTAGTAGAATCAAAAAATCGCATATTGGACAAATTGCGAACCCAGATTTATCACTAATCTTCCAGTAATATATGGGTCATCTGAATTTTCGACAAGATATAAATAATAATTGGAAATATAAAGATATAAATAATTCTTGGAAATATTTTAAAGTTTGATAACAAGGAAAATCAACAATATTTAAATAATGGATCTTATGTCTTGCCAAAACAAGAAAAATATTTGGAAAAAAAAAGGGATTTGGTGTGTGTACAATAAGTTTTAAAAATTTATATATGGCACAAAACGTCTACATTATGTAGGGATGACAATTTTGACCCGGCCCACGGGTACCCACCCTATTTGGGTCGCCCCACCCCGTGATCCAGGAAGGGTCTGGGTATCACTTTTGCCCCGTGGGTATCCGCCCCGCCCCGCCTAGTATTTTTATTTTTAAAATAATATAATTTTTATGTATTCTTATATTATATCTAATATTTATAAATTGATAATAATAAATTTTGTAAATAATATTTTATAAATATATTTTTTTCATTTTTTTTATTTAATTTAATTTGAAATGGGTCGACTCGCCCGGTGCCCGCGACCTGTGACGGTCGGCCCATCCCATCCCGTTCTAGGCACAGGACGAATGTAGGTCCTGGCCGACCCACCCCGCCTCTCCCATTGTCATCCCTAACATTATGGGATAAGTCAACAAAACATACAAGCACATAATACATGTGATTGGTCCCCCATAATTGAGCTATGTTAAGTGCACAAACTTCATTAAAAGGTTGTACGCATGAATTACATACGTGGGCTCTGACGAAGATCACTTATCTACGTCTTAAGGATATTATATAGATCCAGGCATAGGTCTCCTATATTCTAATTTTATTTTATGTTCCAATTTTAAAATTGATTTTATATTAAATATAAAGCATGCATGTAAACTCAACAATAACTATATGCAAGCAATATATATGGGTAATGGTACCCATATGATGGTTGGGTACTTGGGTTCCAACTATTAATATCAAGTGTGAATAAACTATGCCAACAAAATAACACTACAAAAAAAAAGTATATCATATATTATAATAACTGTAAAATGTAATTAAAATTGTTGTAGGTAAAATTGTTGTGTGTAAATATTTACCAATAAAATCTAAAACTGTTGATAAAATACCTAATATTTTTATGTTGGTAAATTTAAAAAATGTTCTGATTTGTCAGTAATTGATGTGTTTGGTTGAAAATAATATTTTTCGTTATGTCGAAACGTAATATATAATTGTTTATGTCGATAATTCTGTCAGTAAATTGGAAGTTTTTTTGTAGTGCAAATTTACCCAGACATCTTCCCCTATAGACATAGTCAAGCAAAGTTTAGAATATCGATTATCAGAATACATATATGTGTGTATAAATGTGGAAAACACAAAATACAAGATATGATACAAAATAAAAATAAAAATATTCTGAATTTATAAATCTTCACATAATATAGGTAGCAAGAAAAATATTTAAATAAAAAATGTGCATCGATTGTAAACTTCTTGCCAAGTGTACCCCTTCATAATATTTGGGTGTGAAACGATCTCTGCTGCTTTGGAAAAATGTGGCAATGTGTCCATTACTGGGGTCTGGGGACCCATCTTTCTTTCTTATGCTGTTAGACTTATCCAGAAGTGTTCTGATCTTTTTTACTTTTTTTATTTATGTAATTTACCTTTTTACCGTTTTTGACAAATACTGGTCCAAAAGATTAGTTGAAAGAGAATGAATGAATTAATCCCATGACAGCGGAGACCTAATTAATGAATACACTAAACATGGAATGTTTAATTTGCTTATAATATTTCTGCCACAAATTTTAATAAAGCAAGATATTTTTATCTGAAATTTTTAAAGAGATATACTGCTTAATTATTTTTATCTTTTGAGTCACACATTATGTCCGATGACCATATCCCTAAGAAACATCGTTATCCTTAGACTTTCATAGCACAAACACACAATTTGGTATTTACTCGCTTAAGTGTGTGTGATTGTGTGATATTTTGTTCCGTTCCAATCTATTTATGAAAAGAATAGTGTGAAAAAATTGTTGAAGAATCAGAATGATGAGGGAGTGATAGGTTATAAGATGAAAATATAATGATAAAAGTTGTTGCGAAGATGTTTTTGGTAAAATTGTAATATGATATGATTGGTCCTTGAAAATTTAAGAGAGAGTAAATAATATATTTGTAATATGAAAGTGTAATGTTATTAATAATTGATATGATATTTTTTAGTGACATTTATTGGATACTATTGAAGATTGAAAAATGAGAGTGACAAAATTAAATAGCCTTTTTTGTTTTTGGAAAAACTTTCATAAGCAATTGCATTTTGGTTATTGAGAAATTTAAAGGAAGTGCATAAAGTATCTTAAAATTTTAACAAGTAATGACAGACTAATCAATTTCATCTCTCTTTCAATCCCATTTTCAAATATTCATTCATTCTTTTTTTTTTTCCAAAACAATATTTTATCACCACTCTAACCGGAAATTTTTTTTTGCGATAATAACTAATGTATTTTTTTGTGAAATTATAACTTTCTGTGATTGATAATTGTAAATGACAGTGAATGAATAGTTAACTTTTGAAAAAAAAAAAAAATCTGCCTTAGCATGTTCACACAAAACCCAAATTTCAAGTCATACATCAAGATTTCTTCTAAGCATTTGAAAACTTCATTTAAAATTCTTGTGCATAGCTAAAATATTAGTCTTATACCAAACCCCAGACAATCTGAATCGGTCAAAATTAACCTAACCTTATGCCGTAAGCAAACTTCAGATGTACTCAATTGAAAGAGTTCCAAAGAAACAAATTTACTCATGTACAAACAAGTTCTGAAAATTTGACTAATCAAAGACAAAGTGCAAATCCTGAAAACATCATTATATTCACCTGCACAACCCCTCCACAGCTAAGAAATGCACACACCATTAAAACTAGTTCACAGTTAACATCCCCAACAACTTCCCTCATCAACAAGCCAACTCATGCAAAACCCGAAAAAAAACAAAGGGGGATTCGATTTCGTTAGTCTCATTTTGTTTTCTTTTTGCGCTAAAAAATATTAACAAAACGCAACGTTAAAACCCGATTTCTAAAACTCTAATTAAGTCCACTCAATACTCGACCTATCTTGCGGACCCCGAGAGAATTTTTGGTGTGGGGTGTGCTCTCAGCCATGCCGAACTCCCATGAAGTAGTTGAAGTCATGATGTTGGACCCGTAATTGCTTTAGCCAAGAATCCGCCACGCTCAAAAGCGACATGATCCTCTCGCGGTCCTGCCCGTTCTTGTCCGCTAACCACACATCTCCTTGCATCTTATAAGTGGCCAAACCAAACGGAGGGAGAGAGATGCTTTCCCCTTCCTTTCTTTTCCTCTCGACATTCTCAACACCGTCCTCAAAGTCCATATCTGTCATAATTCACACCATTCGTGATTTTTTTTCCAGAATACTTGAAAAGGACATTTGCAAACGAGAAATATATTTTAGTGATAATTAAAAAAACACCCCTGAGGTTTAGGCTAATGACAAACAAACCCAGAAGAGATGTTTCAAATTACCAAAAAAAAGAAAAAAACTGAGTTTTGATTCTGCCTTAAATTTAAGGGGGTAATTGTAATATTTTTATAAAAGTAATTTTTGCTAATGAAAGGAAAATGTAAGACGGAATCAAACCTCAGGGGGGTTTTTGCAATTCTCACAAAACTCTGGGTTTTCTGTAATTAGTCAGAACCTCAGGGGAGTTTTTGTTATCCCTATATATTATAACCGAGTTCATACCTTGAAAAGAAGAAGAAAGCGTATGGTACGTGAGAAAGCATGTTTGCAAGTCTTTAATGGTTCTACCGGTAGGAATGTGATAAATAGGGTACCTGAATTTTTTTTACATAGCCAAATTAGTTTGATAATAATTCTTAATTTCTCATTCTATAGAGCTTCAACATGTAAATCAATAAAAATTATTAGTTAAAGTCAATATATTAGTAAAATACAGAGAGACTAACCAGGCAACAGCCATCCAACTCGCAGGTGAAAGATCTACACTTCTCAATGACATTAATCCAGGGTATCTTTGGGCTAAGCTACTAATCTGAGAAGCAAATAATCAATGGTTTCAACATCAATCTTCGCACATCATGTCAAGTCAAATTAAAATAGACCGATGTCTTGTTTCACATTGAAAAAACGTTTTAGCTACTAATGATAAAAGAAATATCAATATAAGAAGGCAAGAATATATTCTACAAACAAAATTATTGCCCACACAAGAAAGAATGTAAAAATCACCAAGAATAAAGACGATCTATAATAGACAAGACTAGTATTCTGATGCAAAAATTGCCCAAAAATAAAGAAGTATGTTGGTTTATTTGTCAAAAGTGAATCTTTACTAAAGCTTATCAAGAAAAAAATTCTAATCCGATTCTATAACATCCATACAATTTGCTTCTCCTTTATTGATTCTTCAGTAATAATTGATCAGACACTTAGGAATATATCAAAATTATTAAGGAAAACTCGATGTATACGATCAAATATTTGTTAAAAAAAATTACCTTGTCCATAAGAGGAACCCTTCCATATGGAGATGATCTCTCAAAATACTGAAGGTAAAGATTACCCAATCTTTCATTCGGAAGCCAAAAACTATCCTGCTCGAATAGGCCCTCTTCGGATGAACATCCATCCCACCTCGATAACTTTTCACTCTCGCTCTCGTCACTGAATGAATCACTAAACGAATCCCTCGTCTCGCTTACCGAATCGGTTTCTTCCCTATATCCCAAATTTAAAGGATCAAATACAACAAGTAATGAAAACTTCACAAGCAAAGTAACTCAGAGCAACATCATATCATATCATATTTCTCGGAAAAAAGTTCCATTGTGCGAAAAATCAACGGGATAAAGCGAAAAACAACAAGAACTCAAACCAAACCGAGCCAAATTATTAATCAATTCATACAACATAAGTGCTGATCAAGTCTGAAAAATGGCATTACCTCAAACAGTTTACAGATGAATTGCTGGTGAAAATTTGGATAGCAGAGAGATAAGGCACGAAATACTGGATTAGATTTTGGCCATCATCGGAAACAATTGGAACCCCAGCACCATATGCACTCCATTCATCAAAACTATTCCAGAGATCACCAAGTACAAAGTAGTCCACTTTTTCCCTTTCCCATGGATGCCATAGCCTATTAAGCTTCCTAGTCTCACTCTATACCACCATAAAATTAAAAAAAAAAAAATTAAAAAAAAGACCCATCAATCATAGGAAAAACAGCAAAATAACTGAAATCAAGAAAATGTCAAGAACATCATAAAAATTAAAAAATAAATGTACCATTGACAATACATACAAGTATAGGTAGAAAAATTAAACAGAAAAAAAAATCTTGTTTTTTAAAGAATAACAAAAAATAAAACAAACCTTGGACAGGAATTGAGATGGGACCACGGGTGTTGTGCAATCCAAGAAGCTTTCAAGGTTTGTCTGTATTGAAACCTTGTCAGAGATCAACATAATTTTTTCTTAGAGAGAGAATTACAGAGAGATAGTGAGTATTGCTCTGATTCTCTCTCCTAACTCTTTGAAAAATGGAGAGAAAAAAAAGCTCAGAAGAAAACAAGGAAACAGAGGAATGAATTTATGGGGAGAGGAAGAGAGAAATTGACGGGATTTTCTTTCTCTTTGTATATGAGAGAGGGAGAGAGATAAATGGAAAAAAAATTGGTCTAAGAAACAAAGATTACTATCCTTTGACGTTTGGACAAACCATTGGCAAAAACCGCAAGTCTTTATCAATTCTTTTTTTTTTTCTTTTTCTTTTCTTATTTTAATTTTCTCCTCTTCAAAATTCCATTTATCAACCAAATTTTCTGATCACCGGAAAAAACGGACCCAGACCAGATTCTCCTTTTCCGGCCAAAAACCCCCAAAATTCTTATCTTATTTTTTTTTCTAATAAAAACCCGGGTTTTTTTCTTCAAGAAAACTCTCACCCATCAATTCAATGGGCATAAAAACACTATTCAAGATCGAAACAACTTACATAAAGAAACCTTCTTTTTCATTTTTCCCCGGAAAAAGACATGCACCCTGTTTCCGAAATTCCAAGATAACCCCCGAAAATTACGCTTTTATATGTGTGTGTGTGTGTTTCTGTAAAAGCGAGAGGGAAATTAAAATCTTGTTAGACAAGAAGTTTTGGGCAAAAGGAAAAAACCGATTAAAAAACGTTTGGATCACGCGAAGAGAACCAAAGGGGCGGGCGTTTTATGAGCCAAGAAAATGAAATTTGTTCCCCTTTTTTTTCTTTTTCTCTTTCAACAGAAATCCATGGCTTCTGATAAAAAGGGAATCAACTTTTCTCGAAAAAAGCGGAACAAGACACCTCTTTGCAACTGATGTAGTGTGTGCTGTGTGTTTTTATATGAAGTTTGATACCAGAATTTTGGTCATCACTGGTAAAGTAGGTGCTCGGATGCGTGTGCGCCTAGTGCGTGTGCTGTGTGAGAGAGAAAGTTTGAGACTTTGAGAATCATTAACGCCAAAACAGAGTGGAGGATTTTGATTTTCTTTCTTCCCCTAAATGACCATTATCTATCAAACTTTCTCCACTGAAAGATACGTGTATTTAATTCTTGAATTTATTAATTAATCCTTTTTAAATGTTGGGTTTATTTTATTATTATTATTTTCCTGAAATTTATGAAAGGGGCTTCTAATTGAATATAAGTTTGTTTTGTATGAACTGAATGCAGCAGTGTTTTAATTCATCAACCAATGTTTTTTTATATCATACTATTGATTAGTGAGTTCTATTGTTTTAATTGTGAATCAGTTATTGATCTAATACGTTGACATATAAAAAATTAAAATAAAAAATATTCTTACGTCCTTAATATATAGTCTATTATTCCTTTTTGAAATGTTCAAAGATAGTCCACTTTCTATATTTAATAGTACTTTTTTCATTATTTTACTATTATAACTCTATTTAATATGCATTTTATAATTTAAATTTTTCATTAAATAAGGGTAAATCAAGTAAATGTTTAGCATATTCATAGTTTCCAATATTTTTTTTTAATTTGTGTGAAAAGTCAAACTGGACTATATATTTAGGATGGAGGAAGTATGTTAATTGATTGAATCAATTAAACCCTTTCTTTATAGTAACTTTAATTTATTTTTTTAAGTACAAATTCTGATAGAGTGATGAGAAATGAATTTCATACCTCTAGTTTGAGTTTGAGAGTCTAAGGCTGCGATTGGATATTAAGGAGATTTCATTTTTGTTCCGCTAGAGAATTTTTTTTGACCAAATATGCGATTGTTTATGAAAATTTTCAGAAAATATACTATTCTCTCACTTTTACTTTTTCTCATTTTTTCTTTCACCAATCACATCTACACATTTTTTCATAAAAAAAGTAATCATTATTACACATTTTCCCACAAATTTCACTATTCACTCACTCACACATTTCTAACTACCAATCAAATTCAATCATCATTTTACTATTTTAAATCAAATCAACTTTCATCATTACATATCCATTCACTCTCAAAATTTTCCCAAAACTTTCATCAGAATTTTTTTTCACTATTCTCTAGCAAAAAGAAAATTTTCAAAATGAAAGCCCAATCGCACCCTTAAACAACTCGATCACTATGCGATTTCCATTATAAAATCTTGAGATTGATATTGTAATTTTATTTTTATTTTTTTCATATAGTATTTAATATATTGTATCGTCATTTTATATAATATAATAAAATGATATAGTCAATGTTTTCATAAGATTACAGTACCAATAATCAAATCAATGACCAGTCATAAAATTGATTTAACCATCAATCCGATTACGAAAATAATTTATTCAACACCTTGGTAGAAAACTCTTTGTTTCTTTTTCTCAAAATTCTACTATTTTTGCTCCTCAATCTCCCTCATCACTTTTTTTCCCCATTCTCGTATGGTGGGATGGACTATGAAGGTGTAATTTTATTGCTTTTAATCCAAATAAATTTGTCCTCAATATGTGATTTTTATTGTCCCCAATATGTGGCTTTTATTTGTTCTCATTATGTACTTTTTTTTTCCAGTTAATAAATTTGTCCTGAATGTGGATTTTTGCTCATAAGATCAGATGAACTATTACTTGGCAATATGTGACAGAAGTGAGATCATTTTTAGTATGTGTTTTGTCTAGTGTTTCCATTGTGAAATTTTGATTATATGTATCAATAAGATCTATTTAGATTTGAAATTTTTGTTTTACATTTGTATAGATTTATGATTTTGTAGGACTTACATTAAGTATTGTGTAATGACTGATTGAAATTCATTTTATTTATTTTGTTTAAAAACAAAACCACCTTGGTAGATGGTGTGCAAAATACTTAGGTATTCAAATAGAGCTCTGAACCATTAAATTTTCTTTTTTAATACGAGTAAATGCCAACTATTTTAATACTACTCAAGTAGCGTTGAGGATTATTAAATCATACATGCTATGGTGCTAGTATTCAAATAGAGCTGTGAACCATTAAATTTTCTTTTTTTTCCCTTTTTATTTTGAAAGGGGTGAACCATTAATTCATACATGCTACAGCTACTGCTAGCATTTTACTAGTGATATGCTAACAGTCCAACTTAAGTAATATTGAAGTGGATGAGACTAAATATTCTTAAAAACACCACCATTTACAATTTAAAGGTCAATAAGGCCAAATTGCAAAATATACCCAGTAATTTTTAAGTAGTGGCAAAAGAGGACTATATTTTGTTTAAGTGGCAATTTATACCCTGGACAATTTTGCCCTTATGGCCCAATAGCAAATTAGGTCCTTTATCTTTCAAAGGTAGCAATTATAGTCCTATAACTTTCAAAATTTAGCAATTTCAATCCTTTCATACCTTGTTATTTCCAAAAAACCCCAATTTCAAGGATTATGAAAATTTACATTTTCTGATACCTATTCCGTTCGTGGCATTGTTACACCTACTTAGATCCAGTCTCTATTCAGAGGTTTTAAGTGGATCATGTCAGGTTTCCAGCCTATAAACTCAATAGGACATACTTCTATAAATGATTCATAATTCAAAATCGATTTCAGACTAAAGTGTTTAGATAAAACGGATATAGTCCATTACGACCATATCAGGCCCAACATGCTTCCGTAAAATTAATAAATCCCTTAAAATTCATACCTCTTTTGACCAAAAACAACAGGGTTAAGTGGTTCGCAACGCCACCAGTCGGAAAATTACGGCCCCCAGATCGTTTGACAAACAACTCCTCACTGTTCAACCTCACCCTCGGGGAAGATGATCTGCAAGTTATCCGACTCCTTGTAAACTGTAGCTCGGCACGGCCTTGATTCGTTTCCTACTCCAAGGCGTAAAAGTAATTCTTCAAAGGGGATTGATCAATAGTACATTATGAACACATGTTGAACAAACAGCCTTTATTTTATTAAGAACTTAAAGAAAGATTTATTACATCAGTAATCTCCTTTTGGGAGGAGAAAACATGTTTAGCCTCTCATAAAGGCTATCCCACTCTTGTACATAAAATTAAAAAACTAAAACTGAAAACTGAAAACACTCTCGAAATTCTAAACTCACAACAGAAAGAATTTTACAAAGAAAGTTTATTGTAAGAAGACTAAGGGAAATGTTCGATGTCCTCAGCCTTCTTCAAACTCTGGTTTAAATAGATGTAAGTCCGGATTTCAATTTCGGACTTCAGCTCTTGTTGAAATGTAAGACGTCACTGCTTACATCAAACTCTTGAATTATTGCTTGCTCCCACTTGCAGCAATTAGTTGGCCTTTCCCTTTCTTCACATGGATTGGCCCCATCTTGTCTGGTATCCGAAGTTCTTTATACAAACTTCCAAATCCTGCTGACTCGTCCTTTGTCTTGTAATACTTTGGACGGCATCTTTTATGGACCCACTTTCTGTCTTTTTGTTGAGTGGGTTGTTACCTGTCTGGAATCACATGTCTCCACTAGCTTTGTTGGGGAATCTACTTTTTTGGTGGTCCCCGAAACTTTGGATACTTCTGTGATTTTTCTTCTCCGTCGCCGAGTCTTCTCCGATCGATTTTTGGCCGGAATCCTTTACCAAATTCCGGTTCCTTCTGGTTTTAACATTCGGGACAGACCCGAAGTTCCCAATGGCCGATGTGAGCCATATTGCGATATTCCGTGAGTTTTTACTCCCCGGAGCTTGTTTTCCCACGTAAGATTTCTTTTCTTTTCGAATAAGTCTTCGCAAATCTTGTTGTTTTTCCTGTCATAGTATTCAACAAGAATGATCCGTTCACTGAATTTTGATAAAACTTGAACGGAAACTTGACTTTGTCCATCTCAGTAAGACAGACCCACAATCCCCATGCCCTTCTTGTAGTAATTTGATCTTCGATGAAGGTCATGGCCAATTGTACTTCTTTTCTCGAACTAGCCTCCTTGATATTTTTGAAGGCTCTTTCATCCGTCGCCGGCTTTGATGTAATGGAAGGCTTCATGTCCACCCTTTCCGACGGGCTCTGTTGCTGCACTTATGAAATACAACTCCAATGTATCCCCTCGTTTTAGGCTGTCATTATTGGACCAGCACTCGTATACTGCCTCCTGGATCCACTTTGGCAATTTTGTGATCTCCGGGAAGGCTGGTGAAGTAGTATAGATCGAGGCCAAAGCCCCAAACTCGTACCACCTCTTCACTTCTTCAGGGCTAGAATTTGGTAACATCCAAACCCTTGGATATTTTCCAGAAATATCGATCTTTATTTTTTCGAGATATCCTTGCTGTGTCGGTTCTCCCAATTAAATGCCTGGTATTCCCGCCAAGAAGAAGAAACTTTAATCTCGTTAATATCAACCTTAGAAGTGCCCATCATAGGCCTAAGATTGATCTCTTCGCCCTTTACCCGGACGTCTTTGGGTTGATGTGATAACTCGGGATTTGACTCGAGTATCGCTTTTTCTTGGGCGATATTTACGCGGCTTAGGACTTGTGCTTTAGAGGTCTGGAATCCTGCTACGAGGTTGGAGAGCCTGCGCTCTAAACGCTCCATTTGCTTATTAGCGGCCGGAGGAGTGGCCGCTTGAAATGCCGTTCTCAATCGAGAGTGAGACCGGACACATGCTCGTATACGATCGGTTATTTTGTCCGATCATTCCTTTGTAATTTCTCGCCAAATCGGATTGATGACCAGGGTATCAAATTCTCGGAGTAGCATTTCGGTGGTCTCCAAGATGTCTTGAGGCTATGAGGATGGAATCGGCTTCAATTCCTCCATCTCTTGTTAGAAAATCAAAGAACATTTTCATGAGATTTTATAATGACAATATCATAATCATAATATTCACATTCATCTTGCCATCTAAGTATCCTAGCTTTTTCGGTTTTGATTCAATTTTGTTTTTCGAGAAAAGCTTTGATACTTGAATTATCAATTTTTAAGATAAACTTTTTAGCCAAAAGTAGAAATAAAGGCCATTTTTTGAAAGCCATTCTCGATCGAAAAGAATTCTTTCTCGTTGATATGCCACCGAAGTTGCTTCACGTCTGTAAAAAGACCGCAATATCTACATGGCACTTCTCCGTTTGGTGTGGCTTTTGTAAAACCGCCGCCACCAATAATCACTGCATCCGTAAAGAACCGGCAGTTCATCTTCATCCTGTGGAATTGCAAGTTTGGAAGCTTTTTGCAAACTTCTTTAAGTCGCTTAATTCCTTCTTGATGTTCATTCTCCCATTTGAATCTCGTGCATCTTTTTTAAGCAATGGGCTAAACACTTTCCTATAATGAGCTAGATTGTTTATAAACATCCCAAAGAAAGTTAACAACTCCAAGAAAACTCAAGTCGCTTCTTGTCTTTCGGTGTATCCGAAATCCCGTATCTTTTCTACAATATGACTTTGTAGGATGATTCCAGATTCGTCGATCTCAATTCCTAGGAATTCAATCTGTCTTGTTGCAATAACTGTCTTCTTCTCCGAAAGCACTAATCCTTCCTTGTGACAAACATCTGAAAATATTTCCAAATGTTTGAGATGCTCCTTCATGCTCTTTGATGCGATTAGAATATCATCGATATACCACGAACATGAAATCGAAATAATCTTTGAAGAGATTATCCATCTTCCTTTGATATATCCGGAGTCGTTAGCCAATCCCATAGGCATCATGTTCGAAATATAGTGTCCATGTGGTGTAGAGAAAGCGTGAACTTCTTGCTTTCTTCATCCATCTTAATCTGGTAGAATCCGTTTGCAAATCGAACTTTGAGAATATCTTGGCACCTTTGATACGATTAACTGGATGTTCTCTCGCTTGGAATATAGTATCCATCGAACTCCAAAATGTTATTAATTCCTTGTAATTAATAACAAGTCTTGCTTTCCTCTTTTGATTTCTCCATGGTTTCGACTAAGAACCCTGGATCTGCACATATGGAGAAACTCCTGGTGAAATTAACTTAAGGTCAAGATGTTCCTTAAGTATCTTCTGCATATCCTCACGATCCACCTGGTTCATAAGGATTGGTTTGAATCTTACGAACTCGTACTCCTTTCCAGGTTTAACCTTTAAGGAAGCTTTAAGCTCGTTCTTATCCCACCAAGCCAAAGGATCTTCATTGTAATTCCTTTGGATCTTCTTCTTGATATCCTCGAGTGATATTTGTTCTTCTAGGGTCACGTCACTCTGTGGACTCTCCATTAGACTCATCCATAATTCTGCAATGGCTTCTGGAGTAACTTGTTCTTCTCCTTGTACTCTGAATGAATAAAAGTTATTATCCCATATCTTCTGATCCTTCTGACTGGAACCAAATTGTCTATAGGATAATAAAGCTTCACCAAATTTCCTTCGATCCGCCATTTTTGGATTGCAAAGTTTGGCTTCATCACCACGCTTGCTGCGAAAATTAATAGCCATTTTTCTGTAAAATGCTTCCCGCAGTCGTTGGACAATGATCTTATGATCACATAATGTTGTGAAAATAAGTCTTCTTGTCTCATTCTCCTGTGTGAATCGCTTGAATATTTGTAGGAAATTGTTTTCTAGCAAAACATCTGCACCTGTATCATGGAAATAGATTGGTGGCGTTTTCACTTTGTACCATGGGGTACCGCCTGCGCCTCCGATCATGATTTCTGCTTGTTTAATTCCCCTGTTAAGGATAAGAATCTTTTTTGAGAAATCCCTTCCTGCAATAGCTGGTAAATCTTCTCCAATTTCTTTAGGAAAAACATCCGGCTTTGCAGTACATATTTCGGCACCTCAATCAATATGAGCGGCGAAATACTCGGCCTTATATTCAGCATATAACATTCCGATAGAAATGTATATGGAGAAAGGACTAGTGGTCATCTGATTCTGTATCTTTTATTATCCACTGTGAACTCCATCCCGTCCTGTAATCTTTCCCAAGGTTTGTGATCCTCAAGAAAATCAATTCCCAGTATTAATTGTTCTGGGAATTTTTCGTGCAACTCCTGTGATAGTAAGCTCAATTTCTCCTATCTTCAGCTTCCTTGATACCTTCCAACGATTGGTTGTTGGAGATAATATAGAACATCACAAGGAAAAATATTATCCTTTTGAGTGATGTCGAATATTACTTCTACTTCCCCATCCTTCGGACATTTCGGCTCTCCTCTTGTTTTGAAAACATCTCGGGATATCTTTGGAATCGTATTGGTCTCCTTTCTTCCCAACGGCCGCTACTCATCATTCTCGTCCTTTTGGAAAGACATCCTTCTGGGCTCAACTCTGAGACTTCGACTTTTGTTGAAGACTGGTTGATCTTGTATTTTCATATCGATCTCCTTGATGGTTGGAGACTCAATAATCTCTGGTAAAACCACCCTGGCAAAGTCCTCGAAGATTCTTGGGACTTCAATAAATTCCTTTCTCAAGAATACTTCAATGATGTGTATTCGAGAGAGCATATGATATCTTCTTGTATGTGATCGAGTAGGTCTGCTTCCTTCTTTCATCAACTCGACTCTTTTGAAATCTTGATGAAGGGTTAGGACTCTACTAAAATCTCGATCTCCCGGATTGTATGCAATTCTAGGATAGACATTAAAAGCCATTTCCCAAAGATACAAATTTCCTTGAACCGCTCCAAGGCATGAATCCTTGAGGTTTATGATTCGCTTGTCAAATATCTCTACTCCCATCCTTGTGTTTTTATTGCATGGAATATTGTCGCTCACAACGGATAGTTCTCTTTAACCGGTAAAATTGTTTTGTTTTCAAAATCGACCTCGTTAAAATTGTTTTGGTTTGTAATCATCAAAAAGGGGGAGATTGTTTGATAAATGGTTTTATCATGATTTTGATGATTTTGATTTTACACCAAAACAATGGTTTTAAAGGTTGTCCAAATACTCCTAAATGATTTAAAATGGTTTTAATATTTCCCGGAGTATTTCTTCAAGTTTTATCTTCGACAAAATTGGACAACACTCTTAATGATTTTTTTTTGTCAATGTTTTTTTACACCAAAACAATGTTTCTAAATGTTGTCCTAATACTCCCGATCGGTCTAAAATGTTTTCACTATTTTTCGGAGTATTTCTTGAAGTTTATTTTCGATATAAAATTGGACAACACTTTTGTTTTGAGGTCAACCTCGCCGTATAGGCAACCCGTACTCGAAAGTTGAGAAAAAGCAGAAAAACTTCATGTTTGCGAATGGGTCGTGGCAACCGTCGCCCTATAGGGCAACAAAGGTGCCGTCGGCCGATCGACCCCTAGGCGGCCGTGCACTGGGAGCAAAAATTGAAACAGAACATTTGCCGCCCGTTTTTTGAAGTTGTGCGACCGGTTGAAGTAAGGGGACGACGGCCGAACCCTACGTCGGCCGCCGCCCTGTAAATTTGTATTCTCATTTTCAAACGTCTATTTGTGCGCGACGGTGCCGCTTCGAGTTTGACAAAAAAAATGTAACCGTTGTGCGTGCCAGACATCTTTTCCTTAATTTGTGGGATTGATTTCTAACAGCTCTTTTCTTCAATTGTCTTGCAATTTTTTACAGAATTCATGTCCCCAGAGGAGCCTATCATGTACAAGACATCTTCTATAAATAGAGGAAGAAGAAATCAACAACACTATAAGAGAGAAAACTACAACACAACAAGATACACTCAAGAATACACTTGTTCTTACATTGTCTTATTTCTTGTTGTAATTTGCCTAGCTATTCACTTTCACATTCTTGAGGTCTAGGCTATTCTTGATTACACCTGCACTCAATTGTATTATTCATTATCGAGTTGTAATCTTGAATTTGTGGTTATCATTCAACACAAGATATCCTTGTGAGTGTTCTTGTGGTAAGAACACACTTGGGTGATCTAGGTGTTAGGTGTAAGAAGATTGTGGTAATCTTCTTGTTGAGGTGTTGAAGAATTTGGTATTCTTCAAGGTTGAAGATTGTGGTAATCTTCACAAGGTGCCGTTGGAGATTGTGGTAATCTTCAAGAAGAGATTGTGGTGATCTCAAAGGTGGTGTTGAAGAAGAGTGTGGTGCTCTTCAAGGTGTTGTTGTAAGTTGGTGTTGTATTAATTTGTGGTAAATTAATAAAATCTTTTTCTTTTTGAAATCCATCCCTGATATCTTGGGGTGGTAGAGGATTAGGCCCTAGGTGGGTTGAACCTCTTTAAATCGACGTGTGTTGTTTACATTCCGCACCTTTGTTATTATCTTTGAGCATTCGGTTGGAAAAAGAGGGCGAAATCAAAAAGATGGAGATAATCTATTCACCCCCCCTCTAGATTATCGTAGCCGCTTGGACTTACAAGTGGTATCGAGCCAAACTCTTTGGCAAGCTCGTTTCACATTGCGAGTGAAGAGAAACGATCGACGGCTCTGAACGAAGCTCATCTTTCCTAAGACCTCCACCACCAAGCCACCGATATTTGATTCCAAAAATTTTATATTTTGGAAAGAAAGAATGGAATGCTACTTACAAGGTTGCGGGTTCGACATTTGGAACACCGTCATTAATGGAGAATCCATTCCGATGAAAGATACACCACACACCTCAAAAGGCTTCAAAAAGCTCAATGATGAAGAGAAGAAAATCATCTCTTTAAATGGTAAAGCTCTTAATATTTTACTTTGTTCACTTACCACTTTGGAATTTGATCATGTTGTAGGTATTCAATCGGCACATGAAGTATGGCAAAAATTAGAAGCCATCTATGAAGTATATGCAAATGAAAGGAGCAACTCAAAAGCATCTACTTCACAAATGGATACAACATCAAATCCAACAACATGGGATAAGTATTCTACAACCTCCCATGATGAACAAGTTGAACAATGCCTCATGGGCATCAAAGAAGAAAATGAGGTAAGTTCTAAACCCTCTACTTTTTATGACCATGAATTGCAAAATGAATATAGTGATTTACAAAATGATTATAGTGAGCTACAAGATGAATTCCAAAACTTACTTGTTAAATACAAAAATTTGAAAAAGGAATTCATTGTTTTGAAAAATGATAAGGATAGTTTATTTACTTCCTATGAATCACTATCATGTGCTCACACCACCACTCTTGACAAGGTTAGAAACCTTGAGAAAGAAAATAGTACTCTTGTTGAGGATATAAATTGCTTGAAAAATGATTTATCTAAATCCAACTTGAGTACCGATAGAATAACCAATATTGTTGATTGTTGTGATAATTCGAAACTAGAACTTGATCATAAGCCTAAGGGTGTCAATCACATGAAAAAGAATCAAGTCTCTAAGCACGTTGGTCATTATGCTCCTAGAATTATTGCGGTAAAAAGGGTCATACGGTAAATACTTGTCGGGCTAGAAATAGCTCTAATTATTGTTGGAGACCTAAAAGTCTCAAGACTAATCCCAAAGGACCCAAACACATGAGGGTACCACAAAACAATGTCATATTAGGTACCCGTGAAATAATGATCGAAGAAAATTTATACCGCTAAGAAGACATCAAATGACCGTTTCATTTGATCAAAGAAGGAGAAACTATTTTCGACAAAGCCAATTTCCAAGAAAAGGATATAATCAAAAATGGGAAGAACACAATCCTTGGAAATGGCAAAGACATCATCAACAAGATGATTTTCAAAGAAGAAGAGACTATCAACAATGGGAAGGCAACAAACTTTGGAAATGGAGTAATCAAAGAAGTCATCATCAACAAAGTGACTTCTCAAGGGGAAGATATCATCAACAATGGGAACGGCACAACCCATGGAAATGGCGTAATTGGTAAACCGTATCTCCCCATTTAAAATATGCATTTTATCTAGTTAGTATGCATGTTTTTATTTGTGCCTATATTGCAAATGAGTTTTCAAGTATTTATTTTGTTAATTAAGGTCTTCAATATATATTTGTGCTCTTAAAATTGTTTTTGAAAAAGAAGACCTCATATGATGTTTTTAAAACTCTTGTGCATTTTTGTAGACTAGAGTGTGTTATCATCTCCTATGGATTTTTATGGCATGAGCTTACTTGTGATATCTCTTGCCTTACACTTCTATCATTATGATTTGTGCTTTAGATTTGTTTTAAGAATTGTGTAGGATTTACATATTTTCATAAATGGCCATTTACGTCATTATTTGTCAAGAAAGGCATAAATTATCGAGGTACGTTTACTTGTGTTATTCTTACTCTTATAGACTCGATATATGTATTGCCATGTGCCTATGTGCTTGTTTTTCATAGTATTTCATACAAGTGCCATTAAGAGGATTTTTAGATTTTTTTTAAAAAAGGCACTATTCGATATTTGATTGCACATATTTGCTTTGTCAACTTTTGTTCAAATACTTTTTTAAATGAGGTCTCAATTATATGCTATCGGATTTTCAAATTTCAAAAGAGACCTTTTGTAGCTTTCTTAAGCTAATTTGAACTTGCATGATTTATTAGACTCTTGATGATCTTCTAAATGCATAGTATGTGTTTCTTGCTTCATGGTCTATATATATATAGTGTCTATTCCTACTATGCTCTTTTACAAGATATTTTGTGATTGATGATTGAGGCATGTTTTTACACCTGGCTATTTTTTTGCTTATATAAGCGTGCCGTTAATGAGTTTGTTAAGTTGTGTAGATGAGAAAAAGTACTCCAAATATTAGTTACTTCAAAATATTTGGATGTACATATTCTACTATGAACACCTTAGATCAATTGGATGCCCTATGATGATAGTGATGAAGAAGACAAAATTCCTCAATTGATGCTTCAAGATGAAGATTGGTTTTTAGAATTGCAAGAGGAGCTAAAAGGAAATGATACTTGGAAGTTGATGCCATGTCTTTCATCACAAACGATTATAAATGCAAAATGGGCACTCCGAAACAAACTCGATGACCAAGGCAACATTGGTCGAACTAAGGCGAGGTTAGTAGCTCGAAGGTAATTGATTTTGGTGTAACATTTGCACTCATAGCACATTTTGTAGCTATTTGCATTTTACTTGCCCATTCTTGCTTTAAGAAAATTTCAAGCTTTACCATATGGATGTTGAATCCAATTTTCTAAATGGTTTTATTCAAGAAGAAGTCTATATAAAACAACCTCCGAGGTTTAAAATTTTTTTTCTAGGCCAAATGATTGTTTTTAAGGCCTTGAATGGTTTAAAACAAGTACCCCGTGTATGGTATGATAGACTTAGCTATTTTTGCTAAATTATTTTACAAGAGGTAAAGTTGATACTACTCTCTTTGTTTGTGAAAAAGGGGCAAGATTGTTTAAAATTGTACATATCTATGAAAATATTTTTGGGCTACTAATGAATATTTGTGCAAGATATTTTTCTAAGTTGATACTAGGTGAACTCGAAATGAGCATGATGGGGGAGCTCAATTTATTGGACTTCAAATTATTCAATGCCAAGAAGATGGTTATATTTCAAAAGAACTCTTGAAGGAGTTAGGCATTGAAGAAAGAAGAACTATCTCAACCTCTATGGCTAAAGATTGACAAAGGTTGGGAAAGGCATGTCGGTCGACAAACAAATTCGAGGTATGTTTTCTTGTATTATTCCTATAGACTCGACATTCCATATGCATTATGTCTATATGCTCGATTTCAAAAACTATCCCAACGAATCTCATTAAAGTGCCGTTAAAAGAAATTTTCAAATATTTGAAAGGCACTTCTTCCTATGACTTGTTGTATCCAAAGCTTTAAAATGTTCTTATTTTTCGGGATAACAAGTCCGGTCAAAATTATTCAAACTATGGTTCGTCATAATCGAACTAAACATATTGAGATTCGATATAATTGTTAAGGGATTGCATGTTTTAATAAAAAACTTGAGATGTGTTTAATTAAAATCAAGGATAACTCGCGGATTTTTTTAATCGCTCACCGCCGAGTATTTTACCTCATTTCGAGCTTGATTATGACATAATGTATATTGAATGAGGTATACGTTTGCATTTTGCACGTTTTTAAAACTTAGGGGCGAAAAATCGGATTTTTGGTTGAAAATTCGGATTTTATTAAAATCGCAAGATAGTGGGGCGATGAGGTTGAGGGCAACCGTCGCCCTCAACGCCGACGTCGCCGCCCTCAACCACGACCGGTCGCCCGAGCTATATTTTTGGATTAAAACGGTTCATTCTTCTTGACATTCGCCATTTTACCTTATTTTGACCATTTTTCGTCCCCTTTGCAAATTTCACACACAATTCACTTCAAATGAGTTTTGATGCATGAATTATATATTTTGGGGATTATCTAGCTCGACTATCATCATCATTGCTCGTCTTTACCAATCAAATGGTAAGAATTCTACTTCCTTAATCTCAATTGGGTTGAACCCTTGAGAACTTGGCCTATATGTACTATCGTGATGAAATTATATATGTATGTGATGAGATTATTAATTGTTGATGAATGATATTTATTAAATTGCATTTGATGATGAAAAACTTGGCTTGATTTTATTTACAAGGGCTATATATATCTTTTTCAATTTTTGACGCCCGCCAAGTGTTCGATAAAATGTTTCAATGAAAAATTCATCACCTACATGATTCTCTCGATTTCAAAAATCTTATATATTTATAGAGATCATGTTTTGCTTATCAAATGAATTTTCATAAGCTTCTTCAAGTCGTATGATTCGACTTTTCCCTCCTATTTGGTTTATAAGCTTCAATGTTCAAATTGGCTCGATACATCGGTTTACTTACGCACTTTGCTAAGAATATATGATGTGTTTATCGTGCTAACATTCTTTTTGATGATTCCAAAGGGGGAGAAACAGATTATAAGCTCATTAGCTCATAAAAGCTAAGATAAGCTTAACGAAAAGAAGCTATAAGCTATGGCTTCATAAAGCCATAAGTTGTGGATCATATTTAGTCCACTTGGTGCATTATGGTTATGTATGAATCTTGGTCCATTGGTTGTAGTATGGACTTATATATGTTTCTAATGATGTCTCTTTGACAGGGGGAGCTTTTAAGTTATTGATACTTAAGCTCAATATCGAAAAGCTAATATTTTAGCTTATGTTTAAGTTCTTCTATATAACTCTTGTTGTGCATGTTGATAGGGGAACATTTGCTATATGTGTTTGAATATCTCTACTCCCATCCTCTTGTGTTTTTATTGCATGGAATATTGTCGCTCACAACGGATAGTTCTCTTTAACCTAGAAAAATTGTTTTGTTTTCAAAATCGACCTCGTTAAAATTGTTTTGGTTTGTAATCATCAAAAAGGGGAGATTGTTTGATAAATGGTTTTATCATGATTTTGATTTTACACCAAAACAATGGTTTTAAAGGTTGTCCAAATACTCCTAAATGACTTAAAATGGTTTTAATATTTCCCGGAGTATTTCTTCAAGTTTTATCTTCGACAAAATTGGACAACACTCTTAATGATTTTTTTGTCAATGTTTTTTTACACCAAAACAATGTTTCTAAATGTTGTCCTAATACTCCCGATCGGTCTAAAATGTTTTCACTATTTTTCGGAGTATTTCTTGAAGTTTATTTTCGATATAAAATTGGACAACACTTTTGTTTTGAGGTCAACCGTCGCCGTATAGGCAACCCGTACGAAAGTTGAGAAAAAGCGAAAAACTTCATGTTTGCGAGAAAATGGTCGAGAACCGTCGCCCTATAGGGCAACCGGTCAGGACGTCGGCCGTCGACCTAGGCGGCCGTGCACTGGAGCAAAAATTGAAACAGAACATTTGCCCTTCGTTTTTTGAAGTTGTGCGACGGTTGAAGTAAGGGACGACCGGTCGAACCCTACGTCGACCGGCCGCCTGTAAATTTGTATTCTCATTTTCAAACGTCTATTTGTGCGCGACCTGTCGCCTTGAGTTTGACAAAAAAAATGTAACCGTTGTGCGAAGAGACATCTTTTCCTTAATTTGTGGGATTGATTTCTAACAGACTCTTTTCTTCAATTGTCTTGCAATTTTTTGAGAATTCATGTCCCCAAGAGGAGCCTATCATGTACAAGACATCTTCTATAAATAGAGGAAGAATTGAAGCAACACTATAAGAGAGAAAACTACAACACAACAAGATACACTCAAGAATACACTTGTTCTTACATTGTCTTATTTCTTGTTGTAATTTGCCTAGCTATTCACTTTCACATTCTTGAGGTCTAGGCTATTCTTGATTACACTTGCACTCAATTGTATTATTCATTATCGAGTTGTAATCTTGAATTTGTGGTCATCATTCAACACAAGATATCCTTGTGAGTGTTCTTGTGGTAAGAACACACTTGGGTGATCTAGGTGTTAGGTGTAAGAAGATTGTGGTAATCTTCTTGTTGAGGTGTTGAAGAATTTGGTATTCTTCAAGGTTGAAGATTGTGGTAATCTTCACAAGGTGCCGTTGGAGATTGTGGTAATCTTCAAGAAGAGATTGTGGTAATCTCAAAGGTGGTGTTGAAGAAGAGTGTGGTGCTCTTCAAGGTGTTGTTGTAAGTTGGTGTTGTATTAATTTGTGGTAAATTAATAAAATCTTTTTCTTTTTGAAATCCATCCCTGATATCTTTGGGGTGGTAGAGGATTAGGCCCTAGGTGGGTTGAACCTCTTTAAATCGACGTGTGTTGTTTACATTCCACACCTTTGTTATTATCTTTGAGCATTCGGTTGGAAAAAGAGGGCGAAATCAAAAAGATGGAGATAATCTATTCACCCCCCCTCTAGATTATCGTAGCCGCTTGGACTTACATCTATGATAGTGTATTTGCAACTTCTCTTTAACTCTACTTTTGATTTCTGGATTTCTCTAATAGGGACCAACCGCATCTCGATCGGGTTCCATTAAATTCCATCGGAATGGCAAATTCTCCGGTTGTTACCCTGTGGATAATTTGGTGTTTTCTATTACGAAAACCAATCTTATCCAAAGCCTTTTCCATTGCTCCAATTGTAAATCCATCATAGATTTGAAGCTTTGGATCTTCCTTCATGATTCTCATAAGAGTCTTATGAGACACCGTAGTGTGAGAGAGGAATCGACATATCCTCCCGACCGCCTGTTGAAGAATTTCTTCTTCACTCGATTAATCGATTCACTTCCATCATCGAATAAATCTCTTCTTCATAGATGCTTTCATCCGAGGATATCCTCAAATTGATACACCAGTATTAAATCTAATAATAGACAACGAACTTCTTCGATTTACGTGTTGCCTCGAACTGTCGACTCCTCATTTTTTATTGTCGGGCAATCCGTTGAGATATGCCCTCTTGCTCGCATGTCCAAAATTACATTCTTTGAAGCTTTCATTAGCTCTAGTTTGAGCACGCCCGAAAGTTCTTCTTCCTGGATTTCTTTGGTACTTGCTTGATTAGAACCCGATGATGAGGCTCTACTCCTGCGCCAGTCTTTGGTCTTTGCCCGATTTATAACTTCGGGCTTTTTGTTTTGACGAGAACCTTCTAGGTCTCCATGAAGACCTCTTCTTTTTTCTTGCTTCCTCGGCGGTATGGATGGCTTCGCTCCTTCTTCCTTTTGTGCCGCTTGGTTGACCTCCCACAACCGCTGGGGATATCATTATCCACGCAACATAGAGGAACTGTTTTGTTAATTCCTCTTAATCTTTTGTAATTCTTGTATAGAGTCGCTTGGTAACACCATTCGAGATAACTTGGCCTTTAGGAAAGACATTTTTCCTCGGCTACGCTTCTACTTGACTCCTCCTTGTATTCCCGATAAGCATTTCTCTCCAGGGGACTCGGAATCTTGGCAAAGAATAGTCATGCGAGCTTCTTTTTCCTCAATCTTGATTTCCACCGGTATTCGGTGAACAACTTGATATATTCGTCAATATGACAAATATCCAATAACTTCAAGGCTATAGAGGGCTTGTTTATATCTCTTTCTTTTTTCATCCTCTAATCCTCGAAATAACCTCGTGATGAACCGTATTTTGAATAGTTTTGACATACCATCGACAATTCCTTTAAGTGATTCCCTTGATGTGACCGAACTTTTCGTATTTGCATCGGTCATATCCCAGGCAATCTTCACCGATCCTTCAAGACTCATTTCGAGTAGTAAAATGAATGAATCCTTTGTAAGATCGAGGTTTCCTTTGAAATTCTCATAGTCAAGCCCATTCATCAATGAGGACTTCTCTATTTTTAAAATTTGGGATGTCCGTTTAACATCAACCCATATGGATGTATTGGGTCGAGTGCGATCTTCCATATGGCGTCGATAAACATTCGGCCTTCCAAAGAGGTTGTCTAGTTCTGCAAAGGGTTTCGACCTCCTGTTCCTCGAAAGTGGATCACTCCCGGTCGTGAAATCCCAAAGATGTGGCATCCTCTCGTCCCGAGCTCCATGATGTGAACCCGTCATTTCTTCGACGTTAGGATTAAATGGTGGCGGTGGTGGTGGAATTGGTCTACCTTGTGGGTCATAGGTAACCAAAGCGATTCTCACTGCGTTCATCTTTAAATCTACAATACCTAATCCCGAAGGGATTCTCGCAGTCATGTAGATCTTTAAGATTCATCTTTTCAATATCCATCTTTTTTAATTTTTGATGGATTTTCCTTTGATTAGAGCAATGAGCTTTTCCTCATCTCGTCATCTTTCGTATAACTTCGGTTGGTTTCCTTTTTGGTGTAAATAGGTACCGTTCCAAAATCAATATGTTTACTTCCTCCCGGATGAACTCGGCCTACTCCCTCCGCATTCTTGACTCGTTTGAATATCATGAAGGAGTTCAAGAGTTTTCTTCTCGATATTTCACCATCGTCTCCATCCGTTCTCGATCGATGAACTTGTCTTGTAGATGAATATGACGATTGCCATAATTCTCGCACCGTCTTCCGGACTTCTCTAAGATCTTCTGGAGAACTTAGATTTGTCTCGGAAGATCTCGTTCCCACTCCGGTACTCCATCAAGAATCATTGTTACGATGGGAATTTTCATGAATCAAGCTTGAAGGTTCATCAGTGAACATATAGTGGTCCAGTTAAGCATCCATAATCGCTTATAATATTCTCGCTCGCATTTTGCTTGCTTAGGTTTCCCCGCTCGGCTCCTGCCATTCCTTTTCTTCATGTTGGTATTCCCAATATGAAACCTGGTCAAGTGTTCTTGTGCATACATCGTCAATATTTGACGATATGTCTGTAAAGGGTACATCTCGGACATTGTCCTGATCCATAATCTCGGAGTAATTTCTCCTCACCAATTGTTAATTACATAAATATAATAAATTTAACTAAAAGTTCTTAATAAACCTGCTCGATACCATTTTAAGCAAACACTTAGTCAAATTAGCAATATGTATGAATAAGGGTATAATTGGTATTATGAAAATATTCAATTATCTCATTGGACCAATTTTGCAACAATTCAAAACTTATAGGACATAATTTGCTTAAGTAAAAACTTATAGGACCAATTTTGCCAAATTTTATAAACTTACGGTATATTTTGCCAACTTGATACTTCATCATCTAAAATGCCATCCGCAAAGGATTCTACAGGCATCTTTTGCAATTAAGCTTCTGGTCAATAATTTGAGTTTTTGCAACTCAATTTCTCAAAATTATCAATTGGTCTACGCTTTTGCGTAAGAATGCATAGTACCGTAAGGGTGTTCATTCACCTTTATCAAACTCAACAGAATATTTTTTTAAAAAAAATGGTAGATAATGTTGGATCTTTAATCCAACATTGGGCTTATATGTGAAATAACTATGTATTGTGGATCACAATTAAGGTTAAGCCCATTTTATAAGTGATCAAATAAGGTTTAAGGAATTGGGCTCTAATGTATCTAATAGGGTGTGGGCGCTTTAATGTGTAGATACTTAATGGGCTATTCCTATTTTAATGATGGGCTAAAATAGGGATCCAATATAACATACGCTTATATAAGGGTTATGGTCCCTGGTCATACGCTCACGATATTCTATTCTCGCTATCCCATCGCCGAAAAGAAACCTACGAGAAAACTAAAGGGTTCTCTCAAAAGCTTCGAGACGTGTAGATCTGGGCGCCGCCGATCCCGGATTCAACCGCTATGGATTCGCACGCTCCGCAATCTAGTTTTTGATTTTTGATAATTCGATATGAACGCCCTCGGATTAAAGTGATGTAATTCACTAAAGTTTATTCCAAAAGTGACGTATGAGCCCACTTCATATTGATTTATTGAGAATCGAATTTTTTTCGATCGGTAGTTCTATTCGGTATTACTGTTCATTATTATTGATTGAATTATTGTTTCGGATATTGGGATATATGAATTGTCAAATCACACAATTTGGAATACGGGAAATAATTTTATTTTCTTTTGGATATCTATTAATATTGTTATAGTTATTGATTCTGAGCGATTAATGGGTTTCATAAATCCTTCTGTTGATTCTTTTGTAAACCCCTCTTCGGTTTGTATGTATTCAGATTGTGGTTTATTTTTGGGATTATCAACAATTTCGGAACTGCGCATATATTTAAGAAATGAAAAGAAAGGTTGCAAAATTGAAACCCAGATCTTATTTTCCTCTTCACGTTGAGCCTTCGCAAAGAACCACCACCACCAGGCTTGAATTTGATTATAGATTGATGTGCTTGGTTCTGATTAGTAAAGCCTTTCAATTTATAAAGTTTTGGAATTAGGATTTATTATTAAAAAAAAAAATTGCAGAAACTGAAATCTGTTAAACATGAAATTGGTTGTTTGAGGAAGATGGCCTTTTGGTCAAGAAAAGTTGGACTTTGGGGTTACTTTGGAATTTTCAGAAAATTTAGATTTTTTGTTGTGAAAATGCCTTGACGTTGGGTTCTTTTGCAAATAAAGGATTATTTGAGCCTACCTACTAATAAGATTTATTTTAAGGGCCCATTTATTGTTTAAAGGAAATTAGGGTTTTAAATAAAAAGGTTTTAATTTGGGCTTATTAAAGTTTATTTATTTTTTAAAATTGGCCTCAAATAATATGGAAAACCCTAAATTAAGTTTGATCTTGGAATTTAAATTTTAAATTCGAATAATGGTATGGATTATATATTTTGAGATGAATTAATTGAAACAACATGTCACCAAAGTGACCTCTCTTGTGTAAATTAATTTGTTTTGAAATATAATAGGTTGTCTTGCGTGTAACTTATGTGAATATTAACCTACCCAGCCCGAAGGAAGGTGAATATTTATCGAATTGCACGTGCGTGCAATCGTGGTAATAAACGCGTGATAATTATTCGAGTTTACATATGAACACTAAATCGCCCAAAGGAAGGTTTATTGTTTGATATGGTCTTATTATCGATGTTTGATTACCGCACCAAGATGTCGATTACAAGTTAATATTTTGTCCAAAGATGAAATATTAATGGAGTGTCGGTGTCTTGAGATGGGATTTACCATTATTTGAATTTATTATTAGGATTCCGAGATTTATGTGAGCATGATTTGTGTATTGTTTATTTTCGGAATTTAGTTTTGAATATTCTTGCTTATATTTCTGTCAGCATCAATATAGCTTTTATGTTAAAAGGGCACTTTATCTAGAAAGGTCACAATAGCTAAGGAATTTCTTGCGGATATTGAGAAAATATTTGTCGAGAACGAAAGGCTCAGATTAGTACGCTTTTGACAAACATGATCTCAGTCAGGTATGAGAGTAAAGGCAATATCCATAATAAGTTATAGATATGTCTCGTATTGCTTTGAGGATTTGCTAGTGCATTTAGTTTTTGATATCTCTTTCGGCCGCGCTTTAGCCGCTTTAAGGTGAGTCGACGCTTAAAAGAGTTTTACTCTCTAAATGAGTCATCTCATATCAAGCGCTCGAAAAAAAAAAGGTTAACACAATATGAGACAAAAGGGGCTAACATTGCGCTTTTAACTTCTGCACGAGAATAAAAGGCAAGGAATTAAAAATATAGAAGGATAAGGATGCTTTGCTCGCTTATGGTTTGTTTTGAGGTTAACTTAACTTCGCTTTCTGGCACACATGGTGGAAAGATTTTAGTTCATCAACTCACACCAAAATATCTCAGAAAGAGTTTCCATTGCCAAAAGCTAAATGATGGTGAAAGATACATCAAAATAGGCAAAAGCAAGACAATTATGGTTGAAATAATAGGAAAATATAGATTATTGTTAAGTACTGGATTTTATTTGAATCTTGATGAGACGTTAATTTGGAACTTGACTTCTATTTCTACTTTGGACAAATTCGGTTATTTATGTTCATTCAAAAAATTGAAAATTTAGCTTGTCTCATGATTCAAAATCGGTTAGTTCCAGTTCTTTACAATAACCTTTATTTGACAGATATTATTGTTTCATCCAACAAGTCGCTACTTTTAAGTACTCGAGATTTAAGTAGAAAAACAAACCAACAAAAGATATTTGTAGCCAATTGGATTCCGGCGTCTTAGAACTTATATATACGGATATTTGTGGACCGTCCCCATATGGTTGCTTGGAATGGTCAACAATATATAATAACGTTTATAGACGATATTTTAGATATGGCTACAAGTTATTATTCATGAAAAGTCACAATCACTAGACGTGTTCAAATTCTATAAGGCTGAAGTTGAGAATTAACTCAACAAAAGGATTTAAAACATCACATCTGATCGTGGTGGTGTATGCAACGATAGATATGATGGTTCGTGTGAACAACGCTCCAGATCGCTTTGCTAATTCCTAGAGGAATGCGAAGATCGTCCCATAGTACACTAAATCAGGTTTGCCATTATGAATAGTGTTGCTAAAGGACGAAACAGAATGCTTAAGGATATGGTGAGGAGTATGATTAGTCATTCTACCTTACTAGAATCACTCTATGAAGAAGCACTTAAGGCGACAACATATATCCTTAGTAAGGTTTCCAACTAAAGCGACTAATAAAATCTCTTATGAACTTTGGACGGGCAAAAAGCCTAGTCTGAAACACTTGCACTTTGGGAATGTCCAGCTGAGGCAAGGCCCTACAAGCCTAATGAGAAGAAACTGGACTTAAGGATAGTTAGTTGTTATTTTGTTGGATACTCTGAAAAGTCCAAAGGGTACAAGTTTTATGATCCCACAACTAAGACTATTTTTGAGTCGGTAATGTTGAGTTTGCGGGGGGAGATTGAGTTAAGGACTTTGTCTTTGAAGAGAAATACGTCGATATTCCCACAAGTGTTGTTGGCATTGATCGGAATTTCATTCCTGACCTTGTTCAAGACACAAATAAAGATAATGTCGGAGAACCTCCTGTTTCAGAAATTATTCCAGATGAACAAACTCTACAACCTCAAGAACTCATGCCATTAAGGAGATCCACTACGGAAATAAGAAGTGCAATGCCAGATGATTACATTGTATTTCTCCAAGAAAATGAGGTTGACATTTGAATGATGGAAGATGATCTAATCAACTTCTATCAAGCCATGGAAAGTTCCAACTCTCATTAAGTGGATGGATGCCCATGAATGAATAGATTAAGTCCATGAGGGACAATGACGAGAACTTTTCCTATTGCCTTAAGGTGTGAAACTCATTGGTTGCAAATGGATATTTAATACCAAGAAAGATTCAAGAGGCAATGACGGAAGATACAAAACTCGTCTTGTTGCAAATGGCTTTACACAGAAAGAAGCCATCAACTATAAAGAGACTTTCTCTTCAGTTTCTTTGAAACTCTCTTTCAGGATTATAATGGCATTAGTAGCACACTTTGATCTTGAGTTACATTAGATGGAAATAAAGACGTCGTTTCTCAATGGTGACATTGATGAGGCGATTTATATGGTGTAACCAGAAAACTTTGTATCGGAAGACTCAAAGGATATGGTTTGCAAACTTAAGAAATCCATCTATGGACTCAAGCAAATATCTGGGCAATGGTATTTAGATTTTCATCAAGTGATCATCTTGTTTGGTTTTGAGATGAATTTGGTCGATGAATTCATGTATCATAGTTTCTACGTGGGAGCAAGTATATGTTTCTGGTTTTGTATGTCGATGACATTTTGCTTGTCATCAACGATATAAAGGCTTATTGCACAACACCAAGAGATTTCGATTAAAAATCTTGAGATGAAAGTTTTTGGTGATGTCTATTTTGTATTAGGATATAAACACAATGAGATTATTCTCGAGTACTGGATTATCACAAAAGAGCTATATCGGAAAGGTCCTTCAAATGGCATGCATGATTGTAAACCAAATCATAACCCTATGGCTAAGGGAGACAAGTTCGGTCTCAATTGGTGCCCTAAGAATGATTTAAGGAAAATAAAATGCGAGAAGATTCCGTACGCCACGTCGAATATGGAGTCGATGTATGATCGTATGTCTGTGATTGGACATTGTGTAGGATGCTTGCGATATATAATTAAGTCGAATATGCAATATTTGAAAAGCGACCAAACAAGTCTAAGGTACTTATGGATAAAGAAAAGTTACATGCTCACATATCGAGGTCGGATCGGTTTTGAGATCATTCGGTATCGACTTTGATTTTATTGGATGTCAAGATAACATGGTATTTAAGTCGGACTGGACTATGTATTTCTGCTAGTTGTGGAAGAGTTCTAAACAGTCTACAATATAGACTCTTCTACCATGGTAGGAAAATTCATAGCGTGTTATGGAACATCCAAATCATGGATTATAGTTGCGAAAGTTTGTCATGAGGTCAAGATATGTAGATGGTATTAAAATACCACTAAGTTTGTGACATTGAGTCAGCAACGCTAAATTCCAAACAACAGGAACTCAATGAAGACTAAACATAAAGAGATCAAGTTCCTGGTTGTTAAATAGATAAGTCAAAGTGACAGTGTCATAGAACATCGATACAAACTCCATAATTGCGGATCCGTTTACTAAGGGATTGCCACCCAAAGGGTTTCATGAACTTGTTGTTCATATGGGTGTCAAATCAGTTCAGGATATACAGTTTTAAGGATATTCAGTTCTAGTGGGAGTTTGTAATTATAATGTTCTTTTAAATGTAGACACATTTTTCGATCATTTGATTTAAGGATATATTAAGGTTTTACTCTGCAGAGATAAAGTTTCAAAGATATTAACACTTTGATTCTGGCATATGGTTTGATCTCACTAAGGTAAGGTGGACCAGTTGGAAATAGGCATGTTAAGATCACATTGCATGAAATTTCCATGCTACACATCCACATCATGATCCATGTCTTTAATTGTATTAACATATGTGACCATTGATGGGTCGAGTTACGATAAATGTAACGAAGGCGCTTTGATCCTATGTTCGCATGCGATTAATGGACCGGATTGGTTATAGATACATTTGGTTATGACAAAGAAAGCCGAGCTCATATGGTTATTTTTACAATACATAATTATAAGGTTACACATATAGCCCAGTGGGAGATTGTTGGATCTTTAATCCAACATTGGGCTTATATGTGAAATAACTATGTATTGTGGATCATCAATTAAGTTAAGCCCATTTTATAAGTGATCAAATAAGGTTTAAGGAATTGGGCTCTAATGTATCTAATAGGGTGTGGGCCTTTAATGTGTAGATACTTAATGGGCTATTCCTATTTTAATGATGGGCTAAAATAGGGTATCCAATATAACACAGTTATATAAGGGTTATGGTCCCTAGGTCATACGACTACGATATTATATTCTGCTATCCCATCGTCAGAAAGAAACCTACGGAGAAAACTAAAGGGTTCTCTGAAAAGCTTCGAGACGTGTAGATCTAGAAGGCCAGATCCCAGGATTCAACTGCTATGGATTCAGGTACGCTTCCGCAATCTAGTTTTTGATTCTTGATAATTCGATATGAACGCTCCTGGATTAAAGTGATGTAATTCACTAAAGTTTATTCCAACAGATAACAATGTCATATTCAATATGGAAGAGGATTAGTCGTTCAGTTCGGTTATTACCGAACTTTCTTTCGAATGTTATAAAAAGTGATAGGCGTTAGTCGGGACGGCGGATCCCGGGCCTAGCGTCTAGCGGTTTAGCGGGGTTAAAGCGGCACTTCATGGCGGGATTAGGCGGGGCCTAATTGGAAAAAAAACCGTAGGTGGACAAGAAAAGTCTAGCACCTAGACAGGGACTAATCGGGGCTAGGCTGTGATTTTTACAATAGAGCTTTCGATACATAAAATATTGAATGTTCGATTTCATGCGAGTGTATGTGTCGCCTCTCCTATTATTCCCCAATTGTACTAAAAATTGAATGTTTAAAAAGAAGTATTTAAAATACTAAATATTAAAATTATAATAATAGTTTCTTATAGTTTTATATAACATATAGTCCTTATATGTACATAAATAAAATTTAAAAATAAAATAATAATTCGGTACTTGGTGTGGTTTGATAAATGAAACCAGACCAAACACCAAATATTCTTCAAAATCAAAATTAAGTACCAAATTAATTTGTTTTACTAACTTTGATACTTGTCGAATTTTGCATCTCGATTCTCATAAATCAGTGTACCAAATTTTCAGCACCCCTATTCGTAGTTTTGTATTTTGGTTCAAAGGTACCCACTAACTTTTGGTATTTTCTACTTTCCAAGGTGGGCAAATGATAATTACCAGAGTTTTTAATGCGCTCATATCCTATGACATTAGTAGGAAAATACTTAACGAAGACAAAGAGTATTTAATGTGCATAAAAGCTATTAGCATTAAACTTTTATATCCTTTAAAATTTATAAGACAAACCGATATACTTAATGAATACTGGTGTTTTAAGTATATATCACCAAGTAGTCTAATTAATTACTTAATTTTATATTATGATTTCGCCTTGTTAAAATTATATATGACATTACACTATATATATTGATGTCAAAATACCAGTTGAGATTAAAACATGTTATTATTTTAATGAGATGGTAATTTAAATGGATCTTTTGTAAAAGAAAGAAAAACTCCTCTTTGAATGTCAAAAAATAAAAACTGAGCAATTATAAAGAGAGTACTTAAAAATAACCACTACTAGCTTGTAGCTCAAGTGGTATCACTCACCCTTATAAGGGTATTAACCAGGGTTCGAACCCTATATCTTTCAATTTATTTGAAATATATCTCCTCCCTTCAACCAAGATCTAACTTATTAAAAAAAAAAAAGTACTTAAAAATAATATTCTACCTACTTCCAAACTATATATGGTGCTAATTTGATCTAACACTCAAAATAAAAAGGTATAAGTTTTGTGTGATTTTTTTTTTTCCTTTAATGATCGGGACTTGTAGCCACAACTCTTTGGGTGCATATTGGATGGACTCTCGGGCTTGATGCAAATAGCCTACAAATTACCACGCTAGATAGGCAGGCTATCCTATTAGTTTTTTTGCCTGAGTTGAGCTTTATAATTTGGTCTCTGTTTTCCTTAGAATTAACTTAAAGGCAACATATAAAAAAATAGAATAATATGTATTTAATTCTATAATAGTTAAAATAATATGACATCCATGTTCAAAATCAAAACAATTATTTAAATATAAGTCATTTGACAGCAATAATATTAATCAAATTAGTATAATCAAGTTGATCAATAATATTATGTAAATCGTGATTTTGGCACTTGTGTAATAGCTTTATAATTTCTTGCCATTTCAATTTGAGAAATTTAACTTTAGGGCTTTAAATGAATTAAGCTAAGTGTGATAATTTTGTTACCAAATGCTGCAAAAGATTCGATCTTGGGCCTTCTTTTCGGAGAGCTCAATCACTAGGATGTAATTGAGAACTTTTAATTTCTTTATCAACATATAGAATTAAGAAAAATATATTGTGGGATTCAAGATTTGAACCAAGTCATCTTATAAAGTTTCGAGAGAAGCCCTAGTAAGATTCTTCGCTTTGCATCAAATTAAACCATATGTTTTCAATGTTTTGAAACCCGGACTGGACCGGCCGGTTCAACCGGTTTAACCTGGAACCAGTCACATGTCCGGTTCGGTCTAAATTAAAAATGGGTGGAAAAAAAACCATTTCCACCCGGTCAAATCCGATAAAAAAACTAGAAACTGGTAACCCGGTTAACTCGGTTTATTTTTTTAGCAAATTCTTTTTTTATTTTATTACAAAAATTGAATGGAAAAGTATTCGTAAATTTGCATATAACTTTTCTTTATATTCGATTTATACATATTATTTTTAATAAGTTGGGAGTACTGGTTGGAGGGGAGAGGATAAATTTCAAAGAAACTGAATGATACCGAGTTCGAACCCCGGTCAACTCTCTTAGAAAGGGTGAGCGATGCCACTTGAGCTACAATCTCATGGTGATTTATACATATATTTGGATATTATAATTTATTAAATTTATTTTTATTTGTGTTTGTATTTGTTTTTTTTTACATTAATTTGTACTTATATTTATCTCTTACATTTGTACATATATATAATATATATGTATGTATATGGGTCAACCGATTTTTTTAAAACAGTTTAGCTTGTTGAAACAAAGAACTCTGCGACCCGATTATTAATTCGGTTCAATGTCCAATTTGGATTTAAAAACATTGCATGTTCCACTCTTGTGCGGCCCTCATCAATTCCTTTGAGTTTCATTCTTGCGAATGTCTTGTTAGATAAATGTTTTTATCATGATTTTGATGATTTTGTTCAAATGAGTTTTCAAACCAAAACAATGTCCCTAAATGTTGTCTAAATACTTCCGATCGTTTTAAAATATTTTTACTATTTTTCGGAGTATTTTTTGGAGTTTATTTTCGATAAAAAAATTGGACAACACATTTGTTTCAGAGCTCGACCGGTCGCTCTATAGGGCAACCCGTACCTGAGTTGAGTTTTGAAACAGAAAAATGGACGTAGAAAAAATAAGGAAGGGTGGCTGGTCGACCAGGTGGTCGACCGGTGAGGGCGACCGGTCGACCCCTGGCGGCCGTGCACAGGGAGTGCCCTCTTGAAGCTTTGTCCTCTCTGTTTCGTATTTTAAACACCCCCAACCGGTCATGGTCTGGCGACCGGTCCGCACCCTCCGACCGGTCCCCCCTGTAAAAATCGCGAAATTCAATTTCAATCTTATCTCTGTTGTGACCGGTCGCACCCTGTTTTATCGAAACTATCCGTTGCATTTTTCGGACAACTTTTCCCTATTTTGTGGGATTGATTTCTAACAGCTATATTGATGATTTTAAATGGTTTCTTTTTTGCGAAAATCACTCCCCAATGAGGAGCCTATGTCCGAAATCAAAGTCAAGACCTCTCCTATAAATAGAGGCTTCATTCAAGCAACAAGATACAACACTCTACACAAAGCAAAGAGCAAACAAGCAAACACTTTCATATATCTTGTTGTATTAGCCTTAGCACTTTCACTTGCACAAATTTGAGGTCTAGGCTTTCAATTCTTGATTACACTTGTACTCATATTGTATCATTCATCATTGAGTTGTAATCTTGATTTTTTTGGTCATCATTCAACACAAGACATTCTTGTGAGTATTCTTGTGGTAAGAATACACTTGGGTGATCTAGGTGATAGGTGTTTGAAGGTTGTGGTAATCTTCAAAGGTGTTGTAAGAGGGTTGTGATAATCCTCAAGGTGGTGTAAGAGGGTTGTGGTAATCCTCAAGGTGTTGCAAGAGGGTTGTGGTAATCCTCAAGGTGTTGTATTATTAATTTTGGTAATTAATAAAATCTTTTTTTCTTTTTGAAATCCATCCCGGATATACTGGGGTGGTAGAGGATTAGGCCCTAGGTGGGTTGAACCTCTTTAAATCGAAGTGTGTTATTTAGTTTTCGCACTTAGCATTTCGTCTTTCCTTGAATTTTTGAAAAAGAGGGCAAAATCTGAAAAACCGAGATAATATATTCACCCCCCTCTAGATTATCGTAGCCACTTGGACTAACAAGTGGTATCAAAGCCAAACTCTTTGGCTAGCTCGTTCTGAGTAAAGAGGAAAGATCCATGGCTACAAATGATGCTTATCTCACCACCGTCGCCTCCACCAACAAGCCACCACTATTCGACGCCAACAACTACGCATTTTGGAAAGACCGTATGGAGTGCTTCCTACAAGGGTGCGGATTCGACATTTGGAATGTGGTCATTGAAGGAGTTGATCAACCAACCAAGAAATCAGAGGATGGCACCTCGGCTCCTAAACCTTTCAAGGAGTTCGATGAAAATGACAAAAAGGTTTTCTCTCTAAACGGTAAGGCCTTAAATATTTTGCATTGTTCTCTTACCGCCACCGAGTACAATCGCATAAGAGGCATAAGGTCGGCACATGAGGTTTGGAAAAAATTGAAGACAATCTATGAAGGGACCAAGAAGGTCAAGCAAGCAAGAAAGACCATGCTTGTTAAAGACTTTGAAAACTTTAACATGCATGATGGTGAAAGCATCTCCAAGATGGTGGAAAGACTTGACAATATTGTCAATCCTCTTGTGGCCCTCGGTAAACTCATCTCCGAAGAAGACATGGTGACTAAGGTATTGAATGCTCTTCCCGGCTCATGGTCCAAAAAAGTGACGGCAATCACGGAGGCACAAAATCTTGTGACACTCAAGTTTGACGAGCTTATTGGAAACCTCCTCATCTATGAAGTCTATCTCAAGGAGAAGAAAAATTCCAAACCATCCATAAATCAATCGGGTATGCAAATTATTCCTAAAGGTCTTGCTTCTTCTTCTAATAATGCATATTATGATAATGATGATGATGAGGAGGAGACGGCCGCACTTGTTCGAAAATTTGCAAAATTTGTGAATAAAAATAAAGCAAGAAAACCAAGAGATAATGCTTGCTTTAAATGCAGAAAACCCGGGCACTTCATTGCCGATTGCCCAAAACTCGATGAAGAGGAACAAAAGAAAAAGAAGCCTTTTATGAAAAAGAAGGCTCTAAATGCGGAGGTCAAAACGTGGGATGAACTACTCGAAACAACCGACGAGGAAGGAGAGACCGAACATGGTCTCATGGCCATAGACGATGAAAATAATGAGGTACGCTCTAATTCTTCTACTTCCTCCATAGTTGATGATTTGCAATGTGATTTTGATGAATTGCAAATTGAGTTTCAAAATTTAATTGTTAAATACAAAAATTTGAAAAAGGAGCATAAAGAGCTTAAGGTTAAAAAAGAAAAATTATTTACCTCTTATGAATCTCTAGACAAAGCTCATACACTTAGTCTTAATAGAGTTCACTCTCTTGAAACCGAAAAGGAATTGCTCACAAAAGATATTTAATGTTTGAAAATTGATGTGCATCGTTTCAACATAAGCACGGATAAAGTCACAAAAATTTTAGATGCACAAAGAGGTGAGTATTCCAAATTGGGACTTGGTTATAAGCCATTTCAAAGTGTTTTTAAGAAAAATAACCAAGGTTCGACTTTTGTACGTGCTAGTAGTTCTAATACTCCTACTTGTTTTTATTGTGGCAAAGTTGGACATTATGCTAATAATTGCAAATTGAGAAATAGCTCTAGACATGTTTGGAGACCCAAAGATCTCAAGACTAACCCCCATGGACCCAAAAATTATAGGGTACCTAAAAGAAATTCTTTTGTAGGTAATAGGGGCTATAACAACAATGGAAGATTCAAAATGGCTCGTGGACAGCGGATGTTCACGCCATATGACCGGGAGGAGAGAACTTTTTACCAACATCAAGCTCCAAGAAGAGGGTACGGTCATGTTCGGCAATGGCAAAGGAAGAATTCTTGGAAATGGAGAAATTGGTAACTCTTCTTTCTCTCTTAGTAATGTTCTTTTAGTAGAAGGGCTTAAGTTTAATTTGATAAGTGTTAGCCAACTTTGTGATTCAAATTATGATGTTTCCTTCAATAAAGAAAAATGCCTTATACTTAAAAATGGTGAAATTATTTGTGAAGCAAATAGAAAAGGCAATCTTTACAAAATTTGTACAAGTGATTTGGTTAGTCAAAATATTTCTTGTTTAGTCGCCAATAATGATTTAACTAGTTTATGGCATAGGCGACTTGGACATGTTGGATACAAGAATTTGAAAATATTTACAAAAACCAACATGTGAAAGGACTACCCAAATTGAATTTTGAAAATCTTGGCTTATGTGACACTTGTCAAAAGAACAAATTAGTTAAAAGTAGTTTTAAGCCCAAAAATGAAATTTCCACAACCAAACCCCTACAATTGCTTCACCTTGATTTGTATGGGGATATTGGTACGACAAGTCTAAGTGGAAAATATTACACTTTCGTTATTGTCGATGATTTTTCTAGATATACTTGGGCTCTTTTTCTTACCAATAAAAGCGATGCCGTTAATGAGTTTGTTAAGTTGTGTAGACTTATTGAGAATGAAAAGGAAGACACTATTAAGTCTATTCAAAGTGATCGAGGTGGAGAATTTGATGGTGAATTTAGAGTCTTTTGTGAAACTAAGGGATATGCTCATAATTTTTGGCTCCAAGGACTCCTCAACAAAATGGAGTAGCCGAAAAAGAAAAATCGGACACTACAAGAGATGAGTCGATCCATGCTCAATGAATTTTCACTTCCAAAATATTTTTGGACCGAAGCGTAAGTAAGCTTGTTGCTATGTTATTAATCGGGTTTATATTCATCCTAAAATGAATAAAACTCCATATGAGCTTTGGAAAGGTAGAACTCTAAATATTAGTTATTTCAAGATATTTGGTTGTAAATGCTTTATTTTGAATACCAAAGATCAATTGGACAAACTTGATCCTAAGGCCGATGAAGGGATATTTATGGGATATTCAACAAAAAGCAAAGCATATCGGGTTTACAATAAGACTAGTGGAGTTGTTGAAGAATCCATCCATGTCAAATTCAATGAAGCTTCGGGTGTTGAAAGAATACCCAATGATGAAAGTGATGAAGAGGATATTATTGAACCAATTGTTCAAGTTGATGATCAACCGTCTACATCAAATGATCAACCGTCCACTTCAAATGGTCCTCAAGAAGATAGAGGTGATACTCGGATCTTCTCGTTGCATTGAAATTTAAAGGAGATCACCCAAAAGATCTTATTATTGGTGATCCCCTTGACAAAGTGATGACCCAAAGAAAATTTGCCGAGAAAGCTCTTATTTCTCAAAAGGAGCCCAAAAATGCTAAGGATGCTATTGAATGTGAGGATTGGTTCTTAGAGATGCAAGAGGAGTTGAATCAATTTGAAAGAAATGATGTATGGGAATTGGTACCTTGTCCTCCATCTCAAACTATTATTGGTACAAAATGGGTATTCAAAACAAACTTGATGATCAAGGCAACATTGTTCGAAATAAGGCAAGGTTAGTAGGCAAGGGTATTGTCAAGAAAGAAGGTATTGACTATGATGAAACTTTTGCACCCGTAGCACGTTTAGAAGCTATTCGTATTTTACTTGTCTATTCTTGTTATAAAAATTTCAAACTTTACCAAATGGATGTGAAATCCGTTTTCTTAAATGGTATTATTCAAGAAGAAGTCTATGTAAAACAACCTCCGAGGTTTGAAAATTTTTCTAGGCCTAATGATGTTTATAAACTTAAAAAGGCCTTGTATGGTTTAAAGCAAGCACCCCGTGCATGGTATGATAGACTTAGCTCTTTTCTTTTGCAAAATGGTTTTATAAGAGGTAAAGTTGATACAACTCTCTTTGTTTTTGAAAAAGGGCAAGATTGCTTACTTGTGCAAATTTATGTTGATGATATTATCTTTGGTGCTACTAATGATTCTTTGTGCAAGAAATTCTCTAAGTTGATGCAAGGTAAATTGAGATGAGTATGATGGGGGAGCTCAACTTCTTTCTTGGACTCCAAATTAAGCAATGCCAAGAAGGCATATACATTTCACAATCAAAATATACAAAAGAACTTTTGAAAAAGTTTGGCATTGAAGAAGGAAGAACCATTTCTACTCCCATGGCAACAAATGTCAAAATTGACAAAGATGAAAAAAGCAAGTCCGTGGATGAATCAAAGTATCGAGGTATGATTGGTAGTTTACTTTATTTAACCGCTAGTAGACCGGACATTCTTCATGCCGTATGCCTATGTGCTCATTTTCAAAGCAATCCCAAAGAATCTCATATGAGTGCCGTTAAAAGGATTTTTCGATATTTGAAAGGACTATTCAATATGGTTTATTCTATCCAAAGGTTATAGTGATTCGGATTATGCGGGAAATATTGATGATCGGAAAAGTACTTCCGGATCATGTCAATTTTTGGGCGATTGCCTAGTTTCTTGATTTTCAAAGAAGCAAAATTGTGTTTCACTTTCAACGGCCGAAGCCGAATATATTTCCGCAGCTTTTTGTTGTACTCAACTTCTTTGGATGAAACAAACCTTAGCGGATTACAAATGCTCTTTTGAAAACGTTCCTATCTTTTGTGACAATATATCCGCTATAAACATTGCTCAAAACCCGGTTCATCATAACCGTACTAAACATATTGAGATTCGACATCATTTTCTAAGGGATTATGTTTCTAAATGAAAAATTGAGATATCTTTTGTACCATCTCAAGATCAATTGGCGGACATTTTTATAAAACCGCTATCTTCCGAGACTTTTGCGTCCATACGAGCTCGGTTAGGCATAATGCATATTGAATGAGGTTTACGTTTGCATTTTGCATGTTTTTAAAACTTAGGGGCGAAAAATCGGATTTTTGGTTGAAAATTCGGATTTTGTTAAAACTGGCAAAACAGTGGGCTGAAGGGGTTGAGGGCAACCGGTCGCCCTCAACGTCGACCGGTCGCCCTAAGCAAAATTTTGGATTAAAACCGTCATGTCTCATGCCTTAGTCATTTTAACCCATTTTTGCCATTTTTCATCCCTTTTGCCAAATTCACACAAATTTCACTCAAAATTTGTTTTCATGCATTCAATTCATATCTTGGACCTTATATAGCATGTTTATCATCATCATCGCTCATCTTTACCGATCGAATGATAAGAATTTTATTTTCTTTGCTCAATTGGGTTGAACACTTGAGCTTGTGGCTTTCTTGTATATTTCTTGATGAAATTATCTTATGATCATGATGAGCTTAGTTGTTATATTGTATTGTATGATGTTTGATGTGAATTGGTGATGAAATGTTTTGGCTTGATTCATTTACAAGGGCTCTATACAACCTCTTTTAATTTTTACGCCCACAAAGTGTTCGATGAAATGTCACAATGAAAATTTCAACTTCTACATGATTCTCTTGCTTCCAAAAGTCTTAAATACTTATTGAGATCATGTCTTGGCATATAAAACGAGCGTATGAACTCTTCATGATACATTTCTCCCATTTTCTTTGGATTTTAAGCCTAAATTGTTCAAAGGTTGATAAACCGTTTCTTTGGCGCACTTTGATATAATTGTATGATGTTTTTATCTTCCTAACATTCTTTTTTATGATTCCAATGGGGGAGAAACATGAAATTGGCTCGTTAGCTAAAAGAATCTAATAAAAGCTCGCAATAAAAGCTATAAGTTATGGCTTCCTAAAGCCAAGTATACCTAGTCCATGGCTTGTATTATGGACTTAATTGCAAAAGATTATAGTATTTTGACAGGGGGAGCTTCATAGCTTATGATATTTTTGTGCATCTTATAAAAGCTTGTTATAGCTTGTGCTTCTAGCTTATGCAATATCTCTTGTTCATATGCTCATAGATAGGGGGAGCTTTGTATGAAATGCTTTTTAATGGATAGTTCACTCGTAAAACCGGAAAATTTATTTGTTTTCAAAATCGTCCTCGAGAAAATTATTTTGGTTTGTAATCATCAAAAAGGGGGAGTTTGTTAGATAAATGTTTTTATTATGATTTTGATGATTTTGTTCAAATGAGTTTTCAAACCAAAACAATGTCCCTAAATATTGTCTAAATACTCCGATCGTTTTACAATGTTTTTACTATTTTTCGAAGTATTTTTTGGAGTTTATTTTCGATAAAAAATTGGACAACACATTTGTTTCAGGCTCGACCGGTCGCCCTATAGGGCAACCCGTACCTGAGTTGAGTTTTGAAACAGAAAAAGGAACGTAGAAAAAATAAGGGAGGGCGACCGGTCGACCAGGTGGTCGATCGGTGAGGGCGGCCGGTCGACCCCGGGCGGCCAGGTGCACAGGAGTGCCCTCTTGAAGCTTGTTTTCTCTGTTTCGTATTTTAAACACCCCCAACCGGTCATGGTCAGGGCGACCGGTCGCACCCCCTCCGACCGGTCCCCCGTAAAAAATCGCAAAATTCAATTTCAATCTTATCTCTGCGCGACCGGTCGCACTCGTTTTATCATCAAACTATCCGTTGCATTTTCGCATGACTTTTCCTATTTTGTGGGATTGATTTCTAACAGGTATATTGATGATTTTAAATGGTTTCTTTTTAAAGAAATCACTCCCCGAGGAGGAGCCTATGTCTGAAATCAAAGCCAAGACCTCTCCTATAAATAGAGGCTTCATTCAAGCAACAAGATACAACACTCTACACAAGCAAAGAGCAAACAAGCAAACATTTTCATATATCTTGTTGTATTAGCCTTAGCACTTTCACTTGCACAAATTTGAGGTCTAGACTTTCAATTCTTGATTACACTTATACTCATATTGTATCATTCATCATTGAGTTGTAATCTTGATGTTTTTGGTCATCATTCAACACAAGACATTCTTGTGAGTATTCTTGTGGTAAGAATACACTAGGGTGATCTAGGTGATAGGTGTTTGAAGGTTGTGGTAATCTTCAAAGGTGTTGTAAGAGGATTGTGGTAATCCTCGAGGTGGTGTAAGAGGGTTGTGGTAATCCTCAAGGTGTTGCAAGAGGGTTGTGGTAATCCTCAAGGTGTTGTATTATTAATTTTGGTAATTAATAAAATCTTTTTTTTCTTTTTGAAATCCATCCCTGGATATCTTTGGGGTGGTAGAGGATTAGGCTCTAGGTGGGTTGAACCTCTTTAAATCGAAGTGTGTTATTTAGTTTCCACACTTAGCATTTCGTCTTTGCTTGAATTTTGGGTACCTAAACTTCATAATTTTATCGGGCGAGTCGATCGACGACTCCTTTGCCAAAGGCAAAGAACGGCCTATGAGAAAAGTAAGTTGTACTAGGTAAGCTCGTACATAAGTTTTGACCAAGTGACCCATATATGGGGATTTAAACTTGAGATAGCACCTGCAAAAACACATCTTACTCCACTAGGCATATCATGAGGGACAAGTTTTGTGTGATTTGATAATATTACCCTTGAAAGCATCCTTTTAGAAAAACAATCAAAGTGAGGATTGAGGCGAAATTCTTTACCTGTAGATTTACAAAATCAAATCATACAATGTATCCAATACAATTATCTCATCAAGGCGGGAAAAAATAAAAAATAAAAAGACTAATAATAAAAAGAAATCATATCCTTTCGAAATCTAAACCTATGGGTAATCTAGTTGACCCAACCTGAATGATGAAAGCGGGAATTACAATGTTGTATCCTCATGATAAAAATGAGTGCGGCCTTGTACTACAATACCTAAACCTGCCAGATGATAAGATGGTGATTTCTCTCTCTGTGAATATGGGAAATCGAATAGTGTAATCTAACTTCCTGACGGGTTATAGTATGTTCAATCTGCCAGAAACCATGACTATTTTAGATGATAAGATCAACAACAACAGTTGCATCCAACTTGATCCAAACATATAACGAGAACTATTGAACATAATCTAATCATGTCTGTAAAGCCTGTAAATCTGCGTGGAAACTCGACATGGTCGGTAGACCAAAACAAGCCAATCACAATATCGCGAATCAATTCTCCTCCAATAATAATCAGAGTCTCACGATCAACAAACCATTGGTATTCAGTTTGATCTGAAGAAGCTTAGGAGAACTCCAAATCACCATCAGAGGTCTACATGGAACACATGAAATGTCACTCCCCTAAAGGAAGTCCATTGAAGGACTGTAATCAGTCCATTTTTAGGGGCTCAGCTTGTTACCTAAAATAAGAAGCTTAAGATATCACTCCACCAACTAGACAATGTGGGATGCCAATAAATAAATGCGTTGATGCTTGATATTATTCCTTTTAGTTCATGAAACATAATATCAATCAAGGAACAATAAAGCTCAAGTGCCTCGTATTTGATATGTGCATGCGATTCTTCCAAAAATTGAAGAATAATATCATATCAGTGGTGTGTGAAATTTAGAATCAAACCAAGTGATTCCACACAGGTTGTACAACAACATCTATCAAAAATAGGTGAGAAATAGATTCTACCTGAGGAGTGGAATGCAACAAATGAGAGCAACAAGAACAAAGCTAGGTGAATACCTCGAGCCTGAAGCTTGACATCTATAGGGATCCTATTCTGAATAAGATGCCAAAGGAAGATGGAAATAGTGAGAGTGAGAGTATCGTCCCAAATGGTACTAAATAAAAGATTATTTGATTTTCTAACATGATAGAATTTGAGGCAGTCAGAAAACCTGCCACGAGGGGTAAACATCCAATGCATAATAACATCACACTACAAGAAAAAAAGAAAATTCCAACAGAAAAAATCTGTTGGAATTTGGCGAATTGCCGTTGGAATTATCCAACGAAAATTCCAATAGAAAATGTATCGTTGGTAAAATGGTTGTTGAATTAACAAAATTCTAATAGAAATTCCAATGAAAAAAATATTCCAATGAACTTCCAATGGTATTTATCCATTGGTATATACAACCGTTGGAAAACACTCCAATATTTTTTCCAATACTAATTCCAACAGAGTTATACCATTGGAATTTAGTCCAACGGTATATCCGTTGGAATATATATAATTGTTGGGAAAAAAAACTCTAATGGTTATTCCAACGGAGTTATGCCATTGGAATTTAGTCCAATGGTATATATCCATTGGAATATTCAATCATTTTATCTCATTATCTAATACCTTTAACTTCCCAGTAGGTCATTAATCATCAATTTGTCCTAAGTCAAGCACATTTAACTATATAGATTCAATATGATTGACTCCAGAAGAGAAGATATAATTTATCGATATAGATAATACTATCAAATTTTTTAACCCCTGTTGAAATTTTCCAATGGTATTGGAATTTCCAATGGAATTTTCCAACAACCTGTTGTACCATTGGAATTTTAAAAACTCTAACGAAAATTCCAACGATTCCAACATTTTGTTTACCGTTGAATTTTTGTTGGAATTTTCCAATGGGATGTTTTGGAGATGGAATTTCTGTTGGAATTTTTAAAATTCCAATAGTATTTCCAATGGTTTATTCTAATGATTTTATTACTATTGGAATTTTCCAACAGTTTGTTGTGGTGTTGGAATTTCCGTTGAAATTTTAAATTCCAACGGTTTTGTTTATCGTTGGAATCTTTATTGGAATTTTCCAGCGGTATAATGTAGCATTGGAATTTCCGTTGGAATTTTAAAAATTCTAACAATTTTCTATTTTATTGAAATTATTTTGTTGGAATTGATTGTTTTCTTGTTGTATCACCATCAGTAATAATGGGTACTCTCAATCGACTGCAAAGGAATAAATTGGGAAAAAATGGAATTTCATATATTACTAATTAAAACTTTTCTAATATCATTAATATAAGAAATTAGTCGAAGAGATTAGATAATCCATTTTTGCGTTGTAGCTTGTGAACATACTACTTAGTATTTTCTTTTCTTTTTTTTTATTTATTTTCAAAAGAACTACGTAGTATTTTCTAAAGTGTATAATTCATTTTAAAATATTGGATGAAAGGAAACAGGTGGAACATGCATGTTCACTCACCCCCATATAATGAAATTGGACTCTAATGAATTGGATACATTTCACCCGATTCAATATAAAAAAATCCAAAAAAGTCTAGCAATTACAGTCAACAACATATCATCAGTAGTCAACAAATCTGCTAGAGTTTTTAATTAATAGCATTTCATTCTTGTACGAAATATAAATTACATTAATTTGTGGGGAAACCTTTTTGTTTAATGAAATTTAAGGATATGGGTAATACAGATGGCATCCGAATTTCCGCTTTGCAAATAATTCTGCGCAAAGTGCTTTCATCGATTTGGAAAAACAAAAATATCGCTCACTTAAATAATATTCACGTGGGAGATAAGATTACAAATTATTGGATATATAAGAACATAATAATGGCATAAAATAAGATGTTGATATTATTATAATATGTATAATATAACAGTGTACAATCACATAATGGTATTAATAGTTGACTCTCTGAATCGCGAAAAAATGTTAGGACTGTTCTGGTGAAAAACCCTTTGATACTCAGTCAATGTTAAAGAATTAATGGGATCAATTATGTGCTACAGTGGTAAAATCTTGTGTTGTACGTAAGAGCGTTCAACTCGGGTTCGATCTCATACGAGTGTACATCCCCTCCATTACTGTTATCCCCCAATTGTACTAAAAAAAATTAAAAAAAATTACAGAATTAATGAGGCAGACAAATAGAGAGTAGTTTTTTTTTAATAAATGTAAATATATAAAAAAAAAGGAAAAAGTCATGATCACAAGACGATCAGGTAGCAAAAGAAAAATATTGTTAAACTACAGAAAAAAACAACAAAAATAACTTAAAGACGCATTTTAAATGAAGGGCGTCTAATTTTAGAGGATTTTCGAATGACATTGTCATTTATTTTTTTAGCACGTGCTCGAGTATCATCTTGGTGGTCTAATGTATCTTCTGGAATGTCGGCCCAGGATCCTCGGGCCGCTATGTCCATGACATTCATAGCTTTTGAGAAATCATATGAGGGAAAGACAAGCGGACTAGTTGAGAAATCGTCTAGCTTGGTCTTTAAAGCTTCCAACTTATCTGCATCAACTTGAAAATCAAAGTTAAGAGTATAACTTGATATTGGAGATGTTGAAGCATGAGTTGAAGTCAAAGCCGTTTGATCACTCTCTTTTAGATTCGAATTTGATTCAACAACATGGGAGTAAACCACAATAGCTAGCGGATTATCTTGCGTCGTTGGTATGATGTGATCATTTGTAGGCGTTTCAACATACTTATCTGAACTGAGGCCCGAATTACAATCTTTTTTCTGTAGAGCCTCAAACAGATTGCGAGTAGAGATGTTTTGTTGAGTGGGTGAAGGGCTAGTATTTTTACCGTTACTAGCTGATTTTTTGTTGACGCCACAAATCCGTCATTGTCCATCTGAACAACTGGCGGTTGGACCATACCAAAAGATTTCCCAGTAGGAGGTTGGTCCTCAGCACTAAGTTGGTCTTCCTCAACATAGTCCGCCCACCGTTTGCTGGCAGTAGCCTTTGCAAAATCAAGATTATCCCCGTCCACCTCATCGAGAATGGCAAACTGGTTAGAAGAAGGAATAGTTGAATTAGCCCGTGGTGGAGAATGAGTCAATTCGACAACCTTCTGAACAACAACATTTGATCCAACCTGAACAGTCCCATCCAAACCCGAGGGATCCAAGGCAGGCTTCTTGGGTTGCGTACCAGCTGGGATTCCAAGAGCGATTGCAGCCTCTAATAGTCGAATGTCCATCTGAAATTTTCCAGCAAGAGGCTGCCAAATGACCAATGATTTGACAATAGTGACAAAAATCCGGGAGATGTTCGTAACGGAAGAAAATGAATCCTGAATGACTCGTTCGTTCAATCATCATCTTTTTGGGGAAATTAATACTCAAGTGGTTTTTCAAACATTGTGGCTATTTTCAAACATCTTCATTATACTTGCACAGGCATTCAAGTTCTTGAAATTGAATAGAGAGTAGTTGATTGCATATTGCCTACCTTTGATAAATTAAAGAAAATTAGGGGTGTTTATAGTGTTGGGATAACACTTCAACTAAGTCTATTAAATTTAGGGTTAATTACAAAAAATACCTTTGAGGTTTAGTGTAGTTATAAAAAAATCTAATTGTTTTTCAAATTTATAAATATTCCAAAGATAGTTGTTTGTATTTTGCAAATTGTACCTTCAAAAGGAGTGTATGTATTAAGCAAATACATGCAAACCTTAAGGGGTTATTTGATATTTTTAAAAATAACTATGTTTTTTTTTTAATTAGGTTAAATTACTATAGGAATATTTTTTATGATTTAACCTTAAACTTGTTTGGGGCCATCTCCCATCAAATGACAATTATAATTTAGAGCTCAACCAAAAGTGATTCGCCTTTTTTTTCGGAAAAAAAAATAGAAGTGATTCGCTTTCGATCTATTTCTTATTAGCTTCATCCTTCTCAAAACATAGCTCCATTGCTATTATTGAGACTGAGAGTCATTGATTAGTCAAATAATAAGTTAATTTAAAATAATAGTTGAATAATAAATAACATAACTTATTAAGATTCGAAATTTGACAATGTGAAAAGTACCAAAAAAATAGTAATAAGATAAGTTAGTCAAACAAGATGACGAGGAATAGATGATGATAAGTTATTAAGAATGGAGTAGTAGATTTTGAAAAGGTAATAATAAAGATGAAAAGAGTATGCAGTCCATTGAAATTCAACAGAGATTATTGATTTGGCATATATATTTGATTTAGTAAATGGAAGTATTACAAAATTTGATTTTTAGGTTTCTTTGACCAAACTAACACTAGCTCGGAAAACGGCCAAATTGTCTCGTGGGCGTACTGCTGCTCCTTGTTAGAGTTATTTATCAAAAAAAAAAAATATTCTTTTTGATATATAAGATTTTACACGGAGTAATTTAATTGTGGCATCATAGGCAATTAGGCACTTCAATAGATTTTTTGGTTCATACTTCTCTTGGAGGAAGTTATATAGTATATACGGTTTTTTACGGAATCTCTCCACCCCATTATCGAGGATTCAAATTAACTTCACGCGTTGTGGAGTCTTGTGAAACAAATAACACGTCACTCAGGTTTTTACCAGTTGAGCAGGGGCGGATCAGGGGGCCCCCACGGGCCCCTCCCCCAATTTTTTTTTTTCATTTTTATAAAGTAAAAGAATTTAAAAAAATTATATGTTTTTTTGAATGGGAAAAAAATAGCTGAGCTAGGAGAAAAAATTTTTGGGCTAGGGGTAATAGACCCGCCTGCTACGCCGCTGCCGGGGGCATTTTTTATCCCTTACAAATTATCTTTTCATGATTGTTCATGTATTGATATAGTAATTGTTTGTTGTTCTTTTCTTTTTCCCCCTTGATTCTTTTGTTTGCTATTCCTTCTAACATTATAATTATATGGATTATGAGAAGACAATTGATCTTGTTCGTACTCTTATTGCAGTTACATCAACTAATCAATAATATATAACCTGAGATGCATTCTATCCTTATTGCATTTGCAGCATTACTCTTATTGTCGTTATTTTTCCTTTCTTGTAGATTGAAAACTTGTTAAAATTTAGTAAAACTTGATTCCAATTTTTCATTTTTTCAAGTTGTCAAACCTCCGAAGTTTCTAGCGGCCGCAAAAGCTTCGCATCATTTGTTGGAAATTGATTTAATAGTTGGGTTCTGATTAATCAATAGTTCGATCAACTGCTTTTTTTTTTAAAAAAAAAAAGCAATAATAAAACAACAAAATGATGAATTACGGCAAATTGTCAATTTTTATTTTTAGTTTTTAAGTAGAAAATTTAAAAAATATTAAGATAAGAAATAAGAATTATAAATATATGTATATAAGTATTTATCGTTGAACCAAATATTCAGCATTAAAGAAACCGAACTTGATACCTATTATCTGTAAAATTAATTGAAACCGAACTTGATACCTAATATCTGTAAAAATGGATTTTCAATTGAAACTGAACTTGATATCTTACATCTATAAAGATGACTTCATTTCCATTGTCAAATGTTCGCCTGATGATGCCATTGGCTTTAACTGTGATTACTGTACTTGGAATCATTCCTACAAATATTCCATATAAACATAGATCAAAGGGCATAAACAATTGGGTACGTTCAAATATGTTCTTCAAGTTTGTTCGACCTTTTATCAAGTTTTAAAAATTGTATTTGAATTTGGTTTGATTATTAATCAAACGGAACTTGAACGAATTCTAGTCGAGCTAGACACGAATCGAGTTAAATTAAGTAGTTTGATTTTTTTCCACATATTTTATAGATTTTTTCACTATAATGTAGTCGAGCTTAAATCATGGTTCACATCTTGCCTAAAGGAAAATATGTCAAAGTTTGGTTCAGGATATAAACAAACTACGCTCAAACAAGAATTATAATAATCGATCATCTCATGTTCGGGTATCGAATAAATTTGTTTATGATACAAATCATTCATACCATTCCATTATTTGTAAAAATACAAGAAATTCTCCAAAAGTTGTGATACATATCATTCATAAATCTAATCAGTGTGTGGAATGTGACATGTAAAATGTCTGCAAAAACAATTCCAAACTCTAGCTTTCATACTAAGGAGGAACTTGTGTTCTATTGATTCAACTTGATTGATGCTGATATGGCATTAGATACACCACATGAGCAGATCGGGTTCACTTGGCATGTCAGGTTGAGCCAACCTAAAGTATTCCTGGAGTAGTACAACACGGACACAGTGTGCGAGACCTGGACTCGGAAGATATGGGGATTGTCTTTAACGAAAGTCTAGGATTTCTGTGAGAAAATCCTAGATTTGCTAGATCGTTTTGGATAAAGAAAATAGATCTTGGAACATATGTACTTTTCCTACAATATCGAGAAATGCCATATCTTATTAGGAACCCGAATCCTACCATGACACAGACTTATCTTATAGGGTGGGTTTTTTTTTTTACCCTATTTGGATAATGAAACAATTTTTCTACCCATTTTTATAAAAAAACATCTTTTTTACCCACAAAGACAAAAATACCCTTACTAAAGTAGCACTATCGTGTTGCCCCCATAGGGTTGCACGATCGTGCTCACATTTAAGGTGGCACGATCGTGCTCACCTTTTTGGTGGTACGATCGTGCTCATGTTTATGGTGGCACGATCGTCCTCACATGGTGGCACGATCGTACCATGTTGAACATTCCAGTTTTTTTTTCTCTTCTCGAAAATAAGCAAATTTCCCGCATTATACATAATATTTGAAGCAAGAATACATTAATTTAGTTCAAGTGACTTAAACTTGTTTTCAATCGTGTCTTGAATCTTTAAAAATTGAAAACATGAAAGGGAAAAAAAGAGAAGATTCTTATCTTTGGAAAAAAGAAGAAAAGAGGAAAGAAATATTTTTAAACCAAGAAAGAGAGAGTGAGAGGATAAGGGCATTTATGACCTTTCATTGAAAAAGTGGGTAGACTAGTGGTTTTTATGAAAGTTTGATAAAAAAAAAGTGTTTTCCTATCTCAAAAAGGGTAAAAATGGGCATTTTCCTTATATTTAAATGTGTATTCAGGTTCAAATTTAAGGTATTGAATCATTATTACTTTTATGTGATATATCATCTTAATATCTCCTCTAAGTGTCAACGTCGAGATCCCGACGCATTGTTGATACTGCTCGTGGATTGAGGCGAGAAGTTCCAGTACATTCAAGAAGTTCTTGTTGGTTGATCCATTCAAGCACACTGGGTGCATTGATATTTGGAGGCCATGTAAATGCCCTTTCTGTTGCATTAATATAATATTGTTGAGGTGAACTGGAATCCAATTTTTGCTTTAATCTACTCATGAAGATAGTAATTATGGGTGTGAACGGAATGAGATGCTGCAGAAAAATCTGTTTTTGAGCTTCTTAATGTTGTGAAAATATGGTGAAGTTCGAAAACAAACGGATTCGTTCCTGAGGCGTGCGAAGTTAGCACTGTCCTTAAGGATTTATTTGTGTAATCCCCGGATTCAACAGGATTTTAGAACGACAATGTTTCACTTGAAACCCAAATAAAATAAAGCGGAAAAGATGGAAATAAGTTTTTGTTCTTCTGCCGTTTTTCTACAAAAATGAAGTGCTTCATTAAAGGACTCAAGCCAACTTATGCTTTTATAAAATGAGGGAGCACTCATTGTAAAAGCCCTCAGCCCATCACGTTTTTCTTAGCATAAAAGTAGGAATATGTATTTGAAAATTTAGAAAAGGATGATAAAGTAGAGCATGACACATGTGCCATGTTCATAAAGAGAGAAAGATACCCTCCTAATTAGCTACCTCAAATTTGAGCCGAAAGGCTACACAAGAATTAAAATTAATTTTAAGGTGGCAAAATTAATTTATCTTTTAAAACACTTATTTTATACAACAATCCCCCACATGTTTTAAAAGATTTAAAGAGAATGGGATAATTTGTTGGGTTACAAAAATGAGTATAGAATGCATCGAATCAATTGTCTTTTGGGTATGAACCAGGAGCACCTAGAAAGATAAGATTTAACGTACAGAGTTATGGTGAAACTTGTAGCTTCTATGAACCAAGAACTCATTATTGTAAGTTAAAATCTTACCAAACACATTACACCCTCTCAATAATTTGTCGTTCAATGCGGTTTTGCGCTAATAGGCCATGCGCGTGCCTGGTATTCATGAGTGCTCTAGAAACATGCCAAAGTCTCATAGGAGCGGCCCCACTCCACACTCATATAGGTGAATTTCATCAAATATATTTTGCAAGTAAATATACTACCCTTAAGGGATATGAAATTCATTAAGAGTTTATCAACTCATCCATCCATACTTGCATTCTAGCACTTCTCACACCATAGGAATGGACAATCAATTGTTGTGCTAGCAGAATTAACAAGTGACTTGTTATTACCCATATGAACCTCATTCATGGGATCTCCAATCACAGAGGTTAGGTTTCCATCACTGTTAATTTCTTAAATTGGCTTAAGTCTCATTCCCCTCGATGTTTCAACAATAATTTTCTTCCCAAAAGTTTAGTCAGATGATTGGCCAAATTCTCTTCTGACTTCACATAATCAATGGATATTACTCCATCTTTTAACAGTTGTTTGATCAAACCACATCTCAGACGATTATGTCTATCTTTTTTTTTTTTTTTTTTATTCTTCACAATTTGCAATTGTTATTCGACAATCACAATGCATAAACACTGAAGGTGTTGGTTTTGAATCCAACATAACATCATGCTAAGAAATTTCTCAACCACTGAGCCTCATTGTCAGTTTTAAGTACAAGGCAATAAACATAAACTCTATAGTAGATTTAGCTATGCTAGTTTGTTTAGTTGACTTCCAAATAATTTCACCCCCACCAAAGGTGAATATATAACCACTAGCGGATTTTATCTTATCTGAATCAGAGATTCAGTTATCATCACCAATCACTCTAACACAGAGTGAAATCCACTGTAAAGAATGCCATAATTCATGGTACCTCTCAAGTATTTCATTAGTCTGACTAAGACAGTCCAATGATCACGATTGGGATTATATGTATATATGCTCAATCGATACACAACACAAGTTATGTCAACGTAAAAAATTCATCAAATGCAACAGACTCCCAATAATCTGTGCATACTCAAATTGAGCCACATGATCAACAAGATTTTCCTTTAATTGAGTATTGACATCATAAGAAGTACTCACAGGTTTGACATTGAAATGTCCAAACTTCTTAAGAAGTTTCTCAACATAATGTTCCTGAGTTAACATTATGATATCATCCTTTCTTATGATTTTAAGACTCAATATTGCACTTGCTTCGCCCATATCCCTCACATCAAATTTAGAAGCAACTCTTTAGTTTTCTATATCAAATAAATTTTAGTACCAAATGAGAGCATGTATTCCACAAAAGAAAAAAATTATTACATATTCAAAGATCATCAAGTTTTGTATAAACACATCTATTTACTTCAATAGAAGTAAAATCATCAAACAACAAAACTTTGATTAGGCACCCCCACATTTTTAAATATTCAAGGCTATTATTAGATCAATAGCTTAATGAATTCATTTTGTACATAATGATAAGTGTTTTTATTTTTGAGTCTATAAGCACTTAACACTTAACATGATACGTGTTGGGCCAAACATATGAGCTTATGATGCACACTTGAAATAACTTTTCTACCTGTGCAAATTCACCAATTTTTCTATTTGCAGTTTTGCCATAACATTGACTTCGGGCTTTTTTCTATTAAGTATTAACTACGATCTCTAACCAAGCAAAACATAGCTACAGAAATGGCAATTTAAATTCACTACATATATTTTCCATTTTTTTATTGACCACAAAAAGAGTCCATAAAGAAACCAATGGTCAAAATAAAATAATCAATACAGTTCAATGATGACTCTACAATAGTACCACACCTTAAGAAATTGCTGAGTTCACCAAACTTCACATGTCTTCCAAATTTTTCTACCATGACAACAGAAAAAAAAAAATCCAAATGGGTAAAGTAAAAATCATCATTGTATTTCTGCAATTTTATGACCACATGCATAATCAACTATATTATATGAATTATAGACATACCTAATAATAATCACAAACAATATCAACCAATTAGGAGCAAACAATCCATCATGATAGTTGCAGACTTTTATATACTTAAGTTGTAGTACTGATATATTGTGTTATACATGTTGTAACTATCGCCCAAATATTTATGTATAATGTCAGAATATTTTAAAAATAAATTAATTCAACATTTATCTCACAAGCATATAACCAAACACCTATGGGCATAACCTAAAACTCAATAACTAATATAACATGAGGCATTTATGTTACCTTGAATTGCAGCCAAACAGAGAGACACCTTAGGACTCACGCAGTGAAGGAGGAAAAGTAAAGCAGGTGGAGAATATTTCTCTCGTCTTGAATCGGCAAGATTTCCCAGGTCTGTTTCTGCGCCGCTGCCGCAGCAGCGTGTTCAGCCCACTCCTCATTTGTCCATTTTGAGAATACAAAACTAACCCACCATCACCACTGATGTTCGAACCCGACAATCCAGATAATCCGTCGTCCTGCCACCACTGTTCTTGGCATCAACGCGGACAACTGTCATTTGCGGGTTCGTGCCATAATCAATAATTTCTTTCTCCATCTGAAAATTATCTGACGACTGATTTTCGGCCTCTCACAGTTGAGAAATCCAAGGTGTAGGCCTAAAAGACGGAGAACCCACGAAGTCCCCAAGCCCCTTGTTCACAAAGAATTGAACACGAAGTTACGAGAATCCACCACGGAGATCCTCTCACGGCACCGCTCGAGAAAACCCACTTTTCAATCGGTTGACATCACAAAGATGGAACCGATATCACCGCCTAAATCTCAACACTCAACAACCTCTCAAATTCATAGTATAATATAGAGAGGAGATAAGAGATTTTTGGAGAACAAGAGGAGTGTTATGCAGCGCAACTCCTGGGAGAAATATAAATGGGTCTGCTCCTCTAGGGTGCCAGGTGAGATTAATTTTTTTATTCAATGGGAACAAGTCGGCTGGGGCTTTATTAAAAAGAGTTGTGCCAAACAAACCCAACAATGAGCAGATGAAAAGGACTGCTCCTTTGGTTTGTGAACTTTGTTGCATTTTGTTTGAACTACGAATAAATCCTTAAGATTGTTGTGAAAATATGGTGAAGTTCGAAAACAAACGGATTCGTTCCTGGGCGTGCGAAGTTAGACTGTCCCCATGATTTATTTGTGTAATCCCCTGGATTCAACGGGATTTTAAACGACAATGTTTCACTTGAAACCCAAAGAAAATAAAGCAGTAGAAAGATGGAAATAAGTTTTTGTTCTTCTGCCATTTTTCTACAAAAATGAAGTGCTTCATTAAAGGACTCAAGCCAACTTATGCTTTTATAAAATGAGGGAGCACTCATTGTAAAAGCCCTCAGCCCATCACGTTTTTCTTAGCATAAAAGTAGGAATATGTATTTGAAAATTTAGAAAAGGATGATAAAGTAGGCGTAATGACACATGTCATGTTTCATAAAGAAGAAAGATACCCTCCTAATTAGCTACCTCAAATTTGAGCCGAAAGGCTACACAAGAATTAAAATTAATTTTAAGGTGGCAAAATTAATTTATCTTTTAAAACACTTATTTTATACAACACTTAATTCTCATAATATTTTCAAATGTATAGAGGAGACTCATAGTCTCGTAGAGGAGAGAATGTTTTTCATGATGAGACGGAAAAGCATGCTCCCATCCACTAAATTTGGCTCTGACCTTGTTAATTAAATCCTCAAAAAATATTTTTCCAATAGAGAGGCAACACACGTAGGTTAAGGGCCAATTTTGATATCTATTTCAAATGGAGTTTCATCACTTAATTTAATAACATTAGCATATGCCAAGTATGTATGCGCTATAATTCGGAAATGCCCAATATGCCAAGTCCAAAGAAATCATCCGAATTATGATCTAAAGATAAGAAAGACCGAATAGAATTAATTATATTTGTAATATTTGTTATTAATTAATTTTGGTAATAACACCAAATTAGGCCCATTGCTCTAAGTCTGAAAAGCCCACGAAGACTCACTTTCAAGAAGTACCCAGTTTAATCTGCAATTACTAGCTGTCAAGTTTTTGAATTTTCTCTTTGTTTTGGAACTGACTTGAACATCCAATGTTCTTCGTCGGGAAAACCCCCAACACTCCCAATGCTTGTTTGTAACACAGACAGCGATTCAATGAGCATTTCGTATTTATAAAAGTTCAGTTACTCGAAATGATATAACATCAATACGGGGAATATTATTTTATACACTTCGCGTATATTTGTGATATTGGAATAAGAAGAAATAAATATTCAAATAAAGGATCTAACTTAGTTGTTTAACTTGGTTAGTTGGTTAAAGGGTCTACAGTAAAGGTTCTGAGTCTATTTGACAACTTGGTCAGTTTTTTCTCCACACAAAGGAAATTTTTTATCAACATAATCATCAGTCTATCAGATTAAGTGGTAAGTCGATGCTACCCAAGCGGATTCTATACCGTTGGATTAGCACACACCCATGTGGATGTGTGTGTATATGTATTGATCCAACGGCATACAGCCCAGACTAAGATAATATGTCACGATTTCTTTAGAAAACTATTCACAACGAAAAGTCAAATAATCACTCAATTTTTCCAAATAATTTCTCTTCCTTTTCAATAGTTTTTGGTAATTTCCAATGTTTTCGTACATTGTATTAATTAAAGAAGTGAACTCCAGAAGAATCACTCAATTTTCCAAATACCTGTTTCTCCTTTTTTTTTTTTTTTGCTTTTTCTTTTTTGTAATTTTAAATGTATTCATTCCTCCATTATATTACAGAACTGAACTTGAAAAGAGATTGGCTTTAAATTTATAAAACTACTGTAAATCTACAGTAAGAAAACTACCAAGAAGTAAATATAAGTAGTGACAATATATGTAAATGTATTTAACTTTATTAAATTGAAAGTGTTCTTTCTCCTTTTTACAATAACAGGAAATATTACCTGATCATTCCTAACTTGTTATGACTTCAAGATTATCACAATCCTTTGTCTACTACAATGTGCTATTGAATATTGACTACCATAAAAAGTCAGATTATTTTCTCTTTTAACAGTAATTTATTAGAGAGTTTCATTTCTAATTTTATGAAACTTTGAAATTGTAATATCTTCATTATTGCTGTAATATTTGTTATAAATCAACTGATCACCAAATTCACTAAATTTAACTGCATTATCTACACAATTATGGTCAAGTGAAAAATAAAACAGCAGTAATCAATTCCACAAGCCTCTCCTCTAAAATGCACCTCATTGTATAAATATTAAACTCAACAAATAAAATTACATAATAAATTACAAAATATACCAAAAAAATTCCCTTCATCTCCCCCTCAATAGAGCCTTCTCAGCAGTGTCCATCTCTTCCAATATCCTCTGCTTCCTCTTTGCCGGAATCGGAGCAGTCGGCCCAAAACTAATATAATGGCCCGAAACAGCATTAAGGGCCGAGTACATATCGCGGAACGAGGCCCGGCCCAAAAGGGCTTTCTCCCTCCTGTACTTAGCCACCCAAGCGTTGGACGTTTCCCGGAGCTCCGCCACCGCGGCGGCGACGTTGGGGTCGGTTTTATCCAGAGTGATGGTGTTTCTGACCTTGTTGATCACCTCCGACGTCTCCTTCACGTAGTCCTCGTCGGAAGATGCCCACGCGTATGTGACGGGGGATAATAACAGGGTACCGGCTGATAGGGAGAGAAAGTGGCGGCGAGTGGTGGAGGAGGCGGTGGTGGGAATGGTGGTGGTGGTGGTGAGAGTGGCGGTGATTTTTGATCTGATGGGCGGAGTGGATTTGGGGGTGGTGGGTGTGGGGGTTATGAGAGTTGGGGAAGCCATGGTTGGGGGAGTGTTTGGGGATGTGGGTAAAGGAAGTGAAATAGGATTTGGTATTTGGTAGATGGGCTTATCATCTTATCTTGATCTTGTGGTTTATGGATGAGAAGGATCCAAACAGATTCTGCTCTCACATGAACTGTCTTAAGTTACACCTCAAAAATCCAGAGACTATAATATAGACATGTAAAAAGAAATAAAATAATAAAATATTGAGCTAATTCCAAAAATACCCAATATTTCGGGAGAATAGAACTAAATATGTTCCCGACTCTTTTTTGACATTTTTACGGTCCTGCACTTTCTTTTAACATTGTTACGCTTTTTTCAATTTTGTTTTGTTTATGGATTATTTTTTATGTTATTTCTATTGTTTCGTATTTGTTTCTATGTTATTTCTATTGTTTCGTATTTGTTTCTATGTTGTTTATTTTGTTTCTTGATTGTTTTTATGTTGTTTCGATGCCACTTTACATATTTTTTACGTCTTTTTTTGTTCACATGTTGTTTTATATATTGTTTTTGTTGTTCATAGGTTGTTTCTATACTGTTTTTAATGTGTTTCTGATTTTTTTTATTGTTTTTATATTGTATTCGATATTTTAATGCATCCTTTTATCTATTTTTAAACTTTCTCTGTTCATGTGTTGTTTTTTATATTGTTTCGGGTTGTTCCTATATAGTTTTTAATGTTGTTAGGTTGTTTCTTGATTATTTTTATGTGTTTTTTACGTTTTCAATACAGATAAAAAAAAAGTGAGTTGTGTTTTTCTATTCATGTATTGTTTCTATATTGTTTTCAATGTGATTTTTTTAAGATGTGTTGTTTTATGTGTATATTTTTGATTTTTTTCAATGAAATGAAAATATATAAAAAGAAAGGAAAAGTCCGATCGATCATGCCGTCGATCATGTAGCAAAGGAAAAACAATGCAAAATTCAAAAAAACCACAAAATAACTTAAAACGCACTGAGTGAAGGGCGTTTACTGTCTCAAAGATTTTCGAGTTATATTGTCATTTGTTGTGTTTGCACGTGCTCGAGTATCGTCTTGATGGTCTGATGGACCTTGTGGAATGTCGGCCCAGGATCCTCTAGCTACAATGTCCAAATTCTTCATAGTTTCTGAGGAAGCACATGAGTGAATGACAAGCGGAGTAGTTGAAAAGACGCATAGCTTGGTCTTTAAAGCTTCTAATTTGTTTTGTTCTTCTTCATCTTGCTCTTCGTCTTCCGCCATATCGGACCACTTCTTTGGGACTATTGCCGCCATGGCTTGAAAGCTCTCCGAATGACGTAATTACTAAGTGTTAACACGTAATTACTAAGTGTTAACACGTAATTACTAATATAGTTATTGTTATTCACGGTCTCAACGGCCTTATTTAAGTCAGCCTTATTCCTTGTCAACTAACCGATCGATCTGCGCTGATTATGAACAGTATTTGATGGTTGCGGTTAGTAGACCACCAAAACGCTCTTTGTTTTCTTGAGCGTTTTATCATTGTTCTTAATCGCGTCTTTGCTTGTCTCCATTGCCATGCAATTTCCCACCATCAAAATTGGTATGATTTTCCTCTTTGCTGCTGACGATTAACATCAAGCTCCTCAAAGATATCGAACGAGTTCCAGGTTGCAATACCCGATGTAAAGCTCTGTTATCCGGGTTGTCTTTCGAGGGTAGTCCCTTTTTGTTTTTCATTTGTACCTAAATTTCACCCATCTCCTTATCCTTTTTAGCGAGACCTCCCCTATTATAATGTCTCCGCATCACGAGCGACTATGAGGACGCACCCCGACATCCGCTGTTTTACCTCTCTTGAGTTGTGGATTATGCCTGCACTGATTAATGTGTAGGTCCCAATGGGTGTGAGTAAGGTTTAGAAGGGGTGGGTTGAATAAACCTTACCAACTTTTCGATTTTAGTCCTTTTAGAATACGAGTTAATTTCACAAATTATATCTCGAGGGGACACTAAGTTAGTTAACCAAATAGTTAGCCACTCAACACTTTCGATTGAGTTTGTTGATAGAATAACTCGTTGTTTAGTCTAATACTTAACTTGGTCATGATGAGATTTTCAAATTGGAAGACTTAACACCCCCGAATTTGGTTTAAGTTTGTTTTAACACTTGGTTTTAGCATTTTGTTAATTATCGATTGAAAAAAATTATCAATGAGATATAAAATGATATGCGAAATAAAAATCTTTGAAATGTAAATAACACATTAATTTTTATAGAGGTTCGAAGATGGGGTAATTCTTCTACCCTCTCTTCTCCAACTCCCGGAGGAATCCACTAAGTATTGATCGTAGTACAAAGTGGTTAATGGTCCCAGGATCTGTGATCACACAAATGACTTGCTCCTTTGGGACTCGATCTGAGATGCCTTGATCACTCACCGCTTCTCGTCCGACTCGGCCTTCTTGAGAGGGCTACGCTTCGCTTGCTACTTCAAACTAACTTGCTCAAGCTTCTTGGATTTGATCACGAAACCCTCCAATAACTTGAGACTGGTTCGATCTTGAACCTTTCTACAATCCTCCTTGGAAAGTAGACCCTTTTGCTTCTTCAAAAGTTTTCTCTTCAACAAATTTGAAGTTGTCTTTCCTTCACAACGTAGTGTTGGATCGATTTCCTTCGAGAGTTAAAGCTTGAGGATTTGCTTGAATAACTTGAGAATATTTTTGCAAATTCTGATTCTAATAATTTCTTGATTGTTCGTGGTTCAGGTAACTTTCTCTCAGAGTGATTCTCAGCCTTTTATAGTGAACTTTCGAAAATCTGCCCGTTGAAGAGATAGGCTGATTTTCAAAAGTCACTTGTGTTCGTTGGCTTGTCTTTTCTTGGTCTTCAATATTGAGATGTAGATCTTTCCTCGTATTAAATGAATATCCACACCAGGTTACGATACGAGGTGCGATCTTCCCATTGGTTTATTCCTTTTGCACGCTTCGCACTCGAGCACTTTAAGACATGCGGCATGGAAGTATTACTTGTTTAGGTAATATTCTTGACATTTGTGCAACGATTCTTTTGATTAACTCCTCTTTGCACGCTTTTCCCCAGGTGACTTGAGTCCGCTCCAATGATTGAAAGACTCGTTTGTCACTTCAACTCGACTTGCTTGGCTTCTTTGGTTGACTTGACTGACTCTTCTTCATACAATTGTGTCACCGGTGATACTCCTTCATCGAGTCCTTGACATTTCTTTCATGCCATACTCACCGCTTCACAATGAGTCTTCATCCTAGTCTTGATTGACTTCTTGTATATCCAGCATAGTCGACTTGACTCAAAATTGTCTGACAAATTTATCTATTATAATACAAATTACAAGGAAAATGGGGTGCCAACTTTCTAGTCTAAGTTTTACAAGGCATTTATCAAAATCTAGACAATAAATTCCCCAACATAATGTTATGACATACAATCCGACAATGAACACAATATTATGGAATATTTTCATATACGATAGAAACAAAAGAGCCATGTCCTGCTCGTTCAACCATTATGCATTCATGAAAAGGGGAGCTAAGATCTATTTCACAAGAACATGAACAAAGTGACCCACCTCACCCGTTAAAGAACGGCTATCAATTTGCATGAGAGTACCTATGGCGCAAGCCAATTTCGTAATCAACGAAGGATGTCAATATTCCAAACTAAGCTCATAAATATGAACCCAAACCTGAGCTTTGGACGTGTTAATCTTGTACGGATTGAAATTGGGGATCCAGTTCATAATGCAAATTGAACGTAGATAAATACCATGTAGATTTTTGAAAAAGTCGATTATTTTCATTCAAATCCAAAAATTGAATATTGTAATATCCCTTTCCCAGGGGAATGAACTTCCAAGGGGATTTGATATTCTATAGCAAAGCCAATTTCTTCCCGAGCTCTTCCCAAGATGAGGTTTTGTGCCGTTCGGGAAAATCACACGACCGATTAGAGAATTTTTGAGTTAGTAATTTTTTGTTGATACAAATCCTCGTCCATCGTAACATAAAAGTAATCGCCTTTTTTACCGGTTTATAAGATTCCTTCCGGCGAGAGAGTTTGGGCAAAAAGAGCGCTTACTTGTCGGCCAAGATACGTCAAAATTTTGTTGAACCGCATGAGATGAAGAACATAGAATCCCAAAGAGTTGCTTTGATTCGGTGTGTGGTTATGAGAAATCCCCGCACCATCGCTTTTGGAGCCCAACAATTCCCCATGCAAGTGCGGGGGACGGAATAGGGTTAGGGTTTGAATCAACCCTATCGTAAACCCTAGCGTGAGAAAGAACAAATCGAGATTCTTAAAGGGGACACCGGCGTTGGGTACCTACTCCGAGAGGATCATCTACCCTTGCGTTGACCTTCAAGGCGTATGTTGTCATAAATCCCGATGAGTTGTAAAATTGCACGTCGACTTGCATCGAGTCGAAGGAGGTCGCTTGGAAGCATTGTGTTCAAGTTCAGGAAATAGTATCTGATCGAAATCCATGAGAGGGGTATTCCTCAGTCCTCACCGGTGGCGATCGAGAGTTAATATTGATCGGTGGAGTGGAAGGGAACGACGCACATTGGCTAATTCCGATTTTTTAGGAGCATATTTTAGGGTTCCCATCCCCTGTGATAAAATATAAATGGAACTTGACGAGCTTTCGTGTATATTTTTTGATTGTTTATAAGATGTTGTGTACAAAATTGATTATTTATGGAGGCAAAAATTATATTTTTACCGAAATTTTATTAGATGAAACATGTTCGAAACAATTTTGAATCAACAACATAAAAAATTCGGAAAATTGGCGATAGCGTAACAAGATCCGGAAAAAAAAAGACGGAAGCATATAAATGTCCAGAAAAAGAACCGAGAGCATAAAAGAGTTCTTTTTTCAGAAATATTGGGTTATCCCTAATATATATATATATATATATATATATATGTGTGTGTGTGTGTGTGTGTGTGTGTGTGTGTTTATATTTAGGTTGGGCTAAAATTGGGTAAAGCAAGTTGAAATAATTGGGCCAAAAATATTAGAGATGTGCGATTGGAACTAGCTAGCTAAGGGGAAAGAAAAACTTCTTCATTTTATGAATTTGTTGAAGTTACGACGAAAAAAAATAGAAACAAAAAATATGAACGTGATTAATATACTTGTTGGCATATTAGGAAAATATGAATATTAAAAAAAAGTATTTTAAAGTAAAATTACTACTTGAATTTATATGAATGTCACTTCATGACATTCTTATTTAGAATATAAATCAAAACGCTAAATTAAAGTAATGGATAAAGTAAATAAACGAGAATTGTGTGCATAACCATAGTTGTTTGGTAAAGTTAAACACTCAAGGATGATGATGATGTAAATAAGAAAAGTATTTATGTTGTCAAAGAAACATCTGTTAGTTAATACGCCGATCATATCATGATAGTACTGCATGCATGCGAATAATTGAAAAATACTTCTTCTCGTACACATTCTGAAGCGGCGTTAAATACTCCGTACCTTTCAAATAAAACGTTTAATACTCGTATTATAGTTATCTCTATAATACTTGGTGAATAAAGCTTCATTTTAATATTTTTATAATATTTAAATAAATCAAAAAATCATTAAAAAATTATTTATAAGTATAATTATAATATTATAAAATAATAAATAAGAATATTAATAATATATAAATATAGTAATTATTATTAAATAATTATCTTGGATTTATGTTAAGTTATAATTTAATATAATAAAAAACTATATATTAAGTTTTATATAATCTAAGTATAAATACAATTCACTTAAAAACTCACTAACTATTATTAAATAATTATTTTCAATTTGTGTTATAATTTAAAGTAAATTAATAAAGTACCTAAAATTAATTTTAATATAATCTAAACATAAGTATGAATTACAATCTATGTAAATATAATGTTAAAATAAGTCGTATTATTACTCCCGGACAACTATATTATATTTGTATAACCCGTACGTCTACGGTTCGTATATTAAATATTTCCATATTTTTTGCCGATTTTTTCGCCGTAACTTTCAGAAAATATTCATAATATACTAAATGCGTAATAAATAATGAACTTTTCCGTTAAAATATTTAATTAACAGAGCAAAAAACAAATGAAAATTATTTACTGTAAAAGGGCAATAAAAGATCGATATAGAATATTATAATTACTCCCTCCGTCCCAATTATATAGTCCAGTATTCTTTTTTGGGATGTCCCAAATATATAGTCCACGTTTCCTATTTAATAGTACTTTTTCCATTCTTTTACTATTATAACCCTATTTAATATGCATTTTGTAACCCACACTATCCATTAAATGAGGGCATATCAAGTAATTTTTTTACACATTTGTAATTTCCAATACTTTTTCTTAATCGGTGTGAAAAGTCCAATTTGAACTATATGATTGAGACGGAGGGATTATATACTTTTAAAAAATAGCTGGGTAGCGGCCAGCGGTATAGCTCGATTTACCTCCGGCTAACCATGACGGACTTTTGGATAAATAGTTCGGGTCAAAACAGATCTGGATTTAAATCGATCTGCCAAAATTAGTTTAGCTCTAACTCTTTGTTTTTTTTTTGCCAGTTTAAATGGCCGGCCATCAAGTTGTGACATGTTTAAAATCGCTTTGGTTAGAACAAACAATCTTTTGAGGAACGTTCATTTGCTTAATAAAGCTTATTAGGCCCATTAATGTGATGGGCATAACAATCCAAGTCCAATGTTTAGAAGATCAATCTAGCAGGCCAAGCCCAAAAGCTTTTGGAAACTCTTCTGCTAGAGCAACGATGGATTCGCCAACTAATACAATCCAAGATGATCAGATTTGCCACTTTTGAATGAAATGGTAATAGTAACTGATGCTCTAAAATCTCGAAACCAACCAAAGCTTCGGAAAGCTCCACAAAGCAAGTTCTAACTTCTAATTCTTCAAATGAAAACTGGCCTACAATATGAGCAAATGTTAGAAAGGCTCTATGGTTATTCCATGAAACCTTTTTGATGCTTAAGTCAACAAAATGATTCTAAAGAAAATTTAAAATGATTAGATATGATTATGTACCTTACAAATGAGATGAGATGAGATGAGATGTGCTATTTATAGTGGGGACGTGGACTTGTATAATGGTTTGGATCCCGTGGGTCGATGATTTGAGAATATAATAATTTTTAGGGCGAATTGATAATTATGTCATAATCGAATAATCGAAGAATCAGTGAACACACATCACTAATATGAATTACAACAACAACAAACTAAAACTTTTTTCCACTACGTGAGATTGGTTATATGAATCATATCATGCTATAATTTGCGGTCAAAGGCCATATAATCATTTATTGTGTTGTCCGTATAGTCTATTTGGTATTCTGTTGGAGAAGCGCAAAATGAATTGGATGAAGCTAAGATGAGGTTTGTGCTGCTGAGGTGTTTTTCTTTTTTAATAAGCATGCATCATATGTAGTTGGTCCCAAGCCCGAATAAAAGAGGAGGGTTGCATTAGGTCAATAACTAGCGCAAAATATTTGTCTATCTCACCATGATATGAATCATATAGAAGCTAACCACTTGATCTATATTGCGAAATTCTTGAGATAAAACAAACCTTTTAGACGTCTATTCGATTTTTTTCTTAAAAAGACCAAATAATTTTTTTTATTACCAATACAAAGTTTATTTTGAAATAAATATAGAAAAATTGAAAATTGGAGATTCATACGTGTGCATAAACTTATAGGTGGATTATTAAATTTCTTATTATGATTTATTTCTTACATTTTCTTTTGTTGGAAGGACATTAATCTTAATTAATTTGGTTTCCTTTTACAAAACAAAAGAATCTTCTTAAAAGGTATAAATAACATTTTACCTCAGTGGGATGCAAGTGGTTTAATATTTAATTTTCCAGGTTTTCATCTTGGTTCGATCCCCACCACACTCACCCTTATTAGGATTTTTTATTCTTTTAGGATTGCACTAAGAAAAAATTATATTATTTACTTTTTATTATTAGATATATTTAATATTTTTTAAAAATTGATATTAAGATATTTAAAAAAATTATTACTAAATACTTATAAATATTTGCACTAACATTCAAAAAGTAAATAAAATCTACTAGTGGTCAGGCGTTAGCACGAACAAAACAATCTTTTCGGGAACGTTTATTGGCCTAAAAGAGCATATAAGGCCCATTAGTGTGAATGGGCATCACAATCCAAGTCCAATGTTTAGAAAGGTCAATCTAATAGGCCAAGCCCAATATCTTTTGGAAACTCTACTGCTAGAGAACTATAAATATGCCAAATGTCTTAATCGGTTTTCACTCCTGTCTAAGACAAGTTTCTAGTAACTATATTAATCAAGAAAGTAAGATCAAATTTGCTACTTTTTGAATTAAATGGCAATAGTAACTGATGTCGCTAAAATTTTACGATCACCCAAAGCTTCAGAAAGCTCCAAAACAACAAGTTTGGAGTGAATTCTTTCGGATGAAAACTGGTCTACAACACGAGCAAATGTTAGAAATGTTCACGGTTTTCCCATGAAAGTCTATTCGATGATTAAGTCAGCAATAATTCTAAAAACAATCCTAAGGACTAGAGCGTAGAGTATGACAGCGTACCTTTGAAATAAAATGAGATGTGCTATTTATAGTCGGGACTTGGGCCTCACGGGCCTTGTATATGGTTTGGGTCTCGTGGGTCGATAATTTAAGAAATAGTATAATTTTGAGGCCGAATTGATAATTATACCATAATCAAATAATTAGAAATTTGTTAATAATTAAATTTTAAATTACCCACATCAGTACCATATATTACATGTTTTTAATCAATTAGCAAAAACCCTAGCCCTTTAGTTTTTAGGGTAATACATAAAAAGTAACTACCTAATTTATCTTGAAATAAAACAAAACTTTTAGACATCTATTCAATTTTTTTTCTTAAAAAGACCAAATAAATTATTGGACTACCAATAAAAAAATTATTTTGAAATAAATGCGAAGAATTAAAAATTGGAGATGATTTGTGTGCATAAAATTATAGGTCGGTTATTGAATTTCTTATTATGATTTATTTCTTACATTTTCTTTTGTCGGAAGGACATTAATCTCAATTAATTTGGTTTCTTTTTACAAAACAAAAGAATCTTCTTTAAAAGGTATAACATTTTTTTTTTTGAGAAAGTAAAAGGTATAACATTTTATTTCTTGTTCAATTGGCTAAGAAAACATAAATTTCTCAAACAATAAAATGATTACAAATAAAATGTAAAAAATAAAGTTCCGATATTACTATGTAAATCCATTGGCACAATCAAATAGGTCGGCCAAAACCGACCAATCTTGACTTGCCAACCAGGATAGCAAAATCCGATTAGGTCGAGCCATCCCGAAATTCCATTGGTCCAATATTTTCATGGTCCAATTTGCCCATATAGTATAATTTGCTTCGAGCTAGCCGGACCATTAGTAAAACACGGTTTTCTTCAGACTTTCAAATTTAGGGCACAATCTAGCCTTATGACCGGGCCGTTTGAGCTAGCCCACTGTACCGAACCCAAATTGTTAGCTCTATCCATTGGATCTGAATCCAAGAGTTTTAAATTTGCAAAAAGAAAAAAGCCACCAAAAAGAGAAAACACAGCCTTTAAACCCACCGCAGAAACGCGCCTGAAAAAGAGCGTGGGGCTACTTTATCACAAGAATAATAAACTAGGAAAAGGTAACAGAAAAGAAAGATATGTCCATGTCCACCATCATCATTTCAGCCGGGCACTTTGCTCTTTCAAAACCACCCTATTATCCCCTAATATACACACACATACCACCGCTTACTTATTACACCCCATCTCTCTCTCTATTTCTCTCTCTTGCCAACTCATTCTCTCTCACATACACACACTTTTCATGCATTCGCAATTAATGCACCATCTTCTACCCCCCAACAACAGTGTTTCTGCTCCACTGCTTTCTCTTTCTCTCTCTCCCCAAACATACTTCTCAGATAATTTTACAGTTGGTTGGTCTTCGCTTTTTTTTTTTTATATGTATGTTCATGCAGAAACTGAAAACTTGAATCTGCCCATCAAGAACACAAGGTAACTTCTTCACATGTTTTCTCTCTGTCTCTGCTCTTCCATTTTTCTTGGCTTTTCAAATTGTTACTAAAGATTTGATCTTTTTGCTTGGGTTTGCAGAGGTCTCAAACTTTCATTTCCTTACAATTGTTCTTTCGTTTTGTTTTTCTTGTTTCTAAAGCGAATTTGAAATTTCGTTCTTTTTCTTGGTGCTATTGCTTGATCTGCTGTTTGCTTTGCCTCTTCATGTTTCTATTAAATATATTTTGTGTTGACGAATTTACATTCTTTTTTCTCTTTCTTTTTGCTGCTTTTTGCTTTTCTATTTTATTCCGTAAGTCAAGAAAATAAAGAAATTCCAACGTTGAACAAAACCATCTTTCTTCATTGCCTGCTTTCCCTTTTTCCTGTTCTTTATTTTGGTTTACTAGCAGTAAGGCAAATATACGGTTCATGCTCTTATCTTTTTGGATAACATTGTGAGCCAAGATTCTTAGGAACCCGAGAATAGATTTTATTTTTATATTTCTTTTAACTTTTTGTGTCTTTTTTTTTAGATCTATGGGTACCACAAAGTTCTTAATTTTAGCTGTTTACCAATAAAGCATTAATCTTTTCGGTAACTGAAATTAATTCCTTAAGTTTACCTCGGTGGATGTGAATTCAGTCATGGCAAAAAATACTTAAGAAAATGCCGGTATTTTAAATTATTTGGATTTGCTTAAAGGTTTATCTTGTTTTATGCTTGTGTTTTGTGGTGGGTTATGTGATAACAATTCCATGATTACCCTCTGTCTTCGTTGGCTTCAGTTTTATATTGGAAAATTATTGTATGGTAGCATGAAATCTTCAGACATAGTTTAAATATGAGAGATTCCCGAAGAAGGACAAACAGTCAAGACAGCCTTGTTATAGTTTTATATTCCCACTTCACATGCTAAATCTGAAAAACTCAGAATTGTTTGATTTTTGGAGTTTTACTTCATGCATCTGTCACCGTATTTTTTTATATATATGTTGAAATTCTAAATAATCAAATGCAATTGATTAATTAATCTCTTTTCTACTCCTTTTAGCTGGCTATGGTTATCAGTATACGTCTTCATCAGCGAATTCAACATTTGACTGAGAGAAAACGGAATCTAATTTACTATAATTAGTCTTAAACTGCCCTGGTCTGCTGTATTAGAATCTTGTTTCAACTGTTTTATCTGGTTATCCTCTGAGATCTGTTTACCGAGAAGAAGAAGCTCGTTTTTCTCGATTTTAAACCAGATGGTCTGTTTCTTGATCTGAGAAAAATGGGGGGTTGTGTCTCAATTAGCAGTCAGAGTACTTGTAGTAGCAGGAGTAATGGAGAGAGAATATCTCCGTCATGTTTGTGGATAGATATGTTTCGGCGTAAGAGAAGTAGGCGAACATTTTCCGACCATGTCACCACTTTGCATCATCTCTCGTCGGCTCGTAATCGGATATTCGCCAACGGGAGGAGCAGTAGTTCTTGCATATTCACTCAGCAGGGCCGTAAAGGCATAAACCAGGATGCAATGATTGTGTGGGAAGTAAGTCCTCCATTATTTTCTGTTTTTTGAGATTATCTTTTGTCGAATATTGAACGTAACGTGTTCGATGTTTTGTCTGTGTAGGATTTTATGGCTGAAGATGTTACCTTTTGTGGTGTTTTTGATGGCCATGGTCCGCACGGACATCTGGTGGCTCGTAAAGTTAGGGATACGCTGCCGCTAAAACTATCGTCTTTCGTGAACTCCTTTGAGTCGAAGAGAAACGGATCTAGTGCAAATTGTTGCAATGGAGATGTGAAATCGGATGTCGTGGATTCTGTAAAGGATACCTCTGTGGAGAATAAAGTGGAGTCGTCGTGGAGAGAAGCTTTTCTTAAATCGTATAAGGCCATGGACAAAGAATTGAGGTCCCATCCTAATGTGGATTGTTTTTGCAGTGGTAGCACTGCTGTGACTGTAGTAAAACAGGTACTTATAGAAGACAATTCTGTGTTGGTCTCATATTTGATTTCCTCATGTATATATGCTAAGATTTTTTCGAATTATTGAAGGGTTCAAATCTTTTCATGGGCAATATTGGTGATTCAAGAGCAATATTGGGATCTAAAGATAGCAATGATTCAATGGTGGCAATACAATTGACAGTTGATCTAAAGCCTGATCTGCCCAGTATGTTCTCATGTGATAGAATTTGTGATTGCACGACTTTTCTTGCTTCATTTTCTTTTTTCCCTTATTTTTCGTTTTTTGTTTCGTTTTGATTAAGTGCAAATTTTAAGATTACTGCAGTGTATACTAGCATACTAGCTGTATTTATGTTCATTATTATTTGAACAGGGGAGGCAGAAAGGATAAAACGGTGTAAGGGTCGAGTATTTGCTTTGCAAGATGAGCCTGAGGTGCCTAGGGTTTGGTTGCCATTTGATGATGCCCCCGGTTTAGCAATGGCTCGAGCATTTGGCGATTTTTGTTTGAAGGAGTACGGAGTGATCTCCATTCCTGAATTCTCTCATCGGATTCTCAGTGACCGAGATAAATTCGTTGTTCTTGCTTCAGACGGGTCGCCTTTCAGTTTTATAACCTCTGCGTCTTCATGTGGTTAATTTTATCCTATAATATCCATTTTATTTTATCATAGTTAATTTGTCATTACTGGAAATTGTTAGGATCTGTCTCTGAATGTGAATAATTTTAGGATTTTTCAGTTTTCATCTTTAATTATCCAAATTAGCGTGTCTCCTGTCCAATGAGATTCATCAAGTCCATCATTTTTGTTGATTTAAACCATTGAAGCCGTGCATATGATGAATAATGGTTTTCTCTGACATCCGTAAAACCCATAAGAACTTACCAATTTGCACACCTAATGTCGGAGTTGAAAAAGCTGTCAGAAATCTAATGAGGTCTTAAACTTCATGTATGAATGAAATCATCCTATAAATACACTATGTCCATTTCATGTTTTAAAGAAAATAAGATTAAAGTGTTACTGTTTAAACAGTGGAATTTTAAATTACTGAGAATATCAATTGTTTCACAACTAATGCAATGCAATGAGCCTTTCGTATAAACCATAGTTTCTGACCTACCAAAAAGATTACTAAGAAACAGGTTCTATATCGCATGACTAAGTGTTAAGCAAGCAACTATAAAACGGCAAATTATTGTGTTCTTAAGCAGTAGTGTTCTCCTTTAGTTCCCTCTATACTTTATTGATGTAATAAAGCTCTTCAAAATGAGTCCTTGTAAATAATTTTGACAATGACACATTTCTTGATGTTTCTATTATGGTTGCTTAGGCACAGAGGGTAAAACCTTGATAGTTGGTGAGAAAGCTTGAGCTATGTGTAATTTTAGACGTCATCCCTGGTTATGGATGACAAAGCCTAACAATGGCTCCTTTTATATTTGCAATATATGCATATTCAATGTTTGTTCTTGTAGATAAATAAATTTTACCCACAATCTAATGCATCTTAGTTCAGCATTCCCAATTTCCCACACAATAGTGTTCCAATCAATCACTTTTAACTCCGTGCATGACTGTCAGTCGAGCTGTGCAACTCTTTTCCTATATGATTGCCCCTTTTACAGGCCTTGTCTTTTGAATGAAGTGAATCTGAATTTTCCACTGGCCTAACTCGAGCAAATTCCATTTATCACGTTCACCTAAGAGAGAGTCCTAGTTTCCATAGGTTAGGCCATATTATTCCTCTTGCAGCAATCAGAGAAACTAGGATTTTTACAAGGTTTCAGTAAAGCCATACGTGATCCCTGGATATGATTGTGGTAGAACATCTGATGATTCTTTAAAATAGTCGCTACAGTGCACATCTTTTATGTTCGTACTTTGATGTGAAATTCTTGGATGGACTGGGTTCAACACATATGGTTTATCTTTTGCCATTATATCGAGGAGTGGGTAAGATGTGAAATCCGCCCACATCATATGTTCCTATGGCCATTAATGGAACGGGTGCATTGCACTCCATCCACTGTTGAACGACCCGTACTTTTTTTATTGCATTCTGCTGTACTAGATTGCATGACTAATAAACCATTAATGAGGAAAAACTTCATACTACCTGGTTTGAGATGTTTTGGGGAAGATTGAAACATCTCCCATCAACCTGCCCGCTAGAAGAGTAAACGAAAATGGAGAAAAAAAATAAAAAAAACGATAGAATATACAGAGAGAAAATAAAACGAATAACGGGAGTACAAAAGAAAATCAAGTTTTGCCTTGTAGTCCTTGGTTTCTTGTTTGGAAAGTCCATTGAAATGCTCCTGTTCCAAATATACTTCGGTATCTATTATCTTTTTTTTCTTCTTTGTGGCCAAGCCAACCTGAGTCGAATAAATTTCTGTTTCTGAATCTTTATAAAGTTCAACAGGATTACTAGTACTTCTATTTGATTAAATGCTTGAGCAATTAATTTTCTTTTCGAGTTTTGTCTTTTAAATGGGATTTTGCTCGTATGAAGCTGAATTCAAGGGGGAAAATAAGGCTGAGGTCTCAGCTAAATGTTATGGCAAGTAATGTCGTATTATTTCCTTGATATATAACCACATATTAAAGGGGAGTCTCTGCAGGTTTGGGATGTCCTAAGCAACGAAGAAGTGGTCGAAATCGTCTCATCGGCTCCAACAAGATCGTCAGCCGCTAGAATCGTGGTCGAGTCCGCCGCTCGTGAATGGAAAACCAAATATCCGACGTCAAAGATGGACGATTGTGCTGTAGTTTGCTTATTTTTGGACGGTAAAATGGACGCCGAGTCTGACTATGAAGAACAAGGCTTTTCTTCTGCTACCCTTCAAAGCAATCATTCTGGTAATGCCGTGGAATCGGACGATGGACAGAACTCGAGCCTTGTCTCCAGAGAAACTACACCGTCCGATCATCCGAGGAGAATGATCATTACAGTAAGGTGGCCGTTGGCGTAGAAAGGCGGAGAAAACGGTGCTGCGACTGAGGATCAGAATTGGTCGGGTTTGGAAGGCGTCACGAGAGTGAACTCGTTGGTTCAACTTCCGAGATTCTCCGAGGAAAGGCCGAGGCCTTGATAGAAAAACATCATCATTTGATCGTGTTTCGTGTAATATTACTGTTTTATGTGTCTCGGAAATCCAAGAAAGAAGTTGTTCCTGGATTTGATCGAATCTTGTTTATGGTTTTCCTTGCTTATCTATTTAGCCAGTGTTGTTCATATAGGCATTTGCATTAAATTTCTGTTTCATGATCACCATGTTTGAAGCTGATATAGTACAGAAGGAAGTGAACCATCCTCAATGGTATTAATTTCACCAGCATTTTACTATAAATCGAACAACCTTCGGTCAATGTTTTAAAAATCGGACCAGTAAGTTAGTCTTGCTACAGGTTTAGGGTTCAACTGGTCCGATCAGTTCAATAGGTGCTGATCCACTTGGTTTAATGAAAATTAATAATGTTTTTTATTGTATCCTATAAAATGATAATGTATACATAGATTATTATGTAATGCATTTTGCAAATGACTAATATATAAATACCTAATTTTAAAAAATTCTAACATAACTCAAAAATTCAAATATTCACATAATTGTAACAAAATACTGAGTTTAGAATTATAAGTTAATATAAATAATATTTTTGAAAAAAACAACTAAACCTTAGAAATAAATTGAAAATCGGTTTTTGACCTATTCAACGCTCACAAAAACGATTTTTTAGGGACTTGTTGGACCGGTTTGGCCACCGGTTCCTGGTTGAACTGGTCAGACCAGCCAGTCCAATTTGAATTTAAAAACTTCAGGAATTTGTACTACAAATCTATTGCACTAATTATTTTACTTTACGTCCTCTATTAAACTTCAAATAATTGTCATTATCTGTACACTTTACAGATAATAAAATTTTTACATATGGCGCATAATCCAAAACATTACATCACGTAATAGGATTTGCAATGAAGGATTTAGTGCCCTTTTTGCACCTCATGATACTGAAATTCAGGTATTAATAGTCACCAGAAATTGGTGGAAGGAAGATTTATCACCAGAAAAGAGTGGCTCTAACAGAAAGACGTAAATGAACAAGTGAACTGAAAGGTCGGTTCATTTATTTGGAGAGCATAATTTGCTGTTTTTTATATATAATAAGTATAAAATAAAAAGGAAATTAATAAACATTGTAGCAAAAAGTGTCCCTCTCATGCTACCAACCCAAGTGGGCTGTTTGATGTGTGTTGCAAATTTGAAATATTTAAATTGTGTCTTGTCTATAATCTTGGTGTTCAGCTGCATGCCAGAAACAATCGGTTTCACAAGAAAACTGGAACAGCACATTCGAAAGGGACCTGGCACAGTTTGTTGTGTGAACTCCATTGGTATTTTTAATTTTAGGGTTAATTACAAAAAGTGCCCTTGAAATTTAACCTAATTACAAAAAGCTCCACCTAAAATTACAAAAAATACCCCGAGGTTTTATTTTGCCTAACATTTATCCCCTTCATAAGCAAAAAAGTATATCAAAATCTCCCCTCATATTTATAAAAATGTTACGGTTTACCCTTAGTTTTAACACTCGAATCAAACCTCGAGTCTTTTTGTAATTTTGAAAGTTAGCTTGGTTTTTTTGTGTAATTAGGTCAAACCTCGGGTACTTTTTGTAATTGTCCTAAATTTTATACATGTGTATCAAATCAGATTTACAACATAAAAAAGTAATCTAGTATTATTTGTTTATAATCTTTGCGATCATTTCAAGTTAAGGTTTTACTCATATAGTCCAAAAGTTTTCTTCTCCTAAAGTTGAAAATCTTCTACTAGAAACTTATCTGCAACACCAGCAAACATTAGACGAACCATGTGGTTGTCCTAGGGAGGCCTCTCCGACTCTCAAGTCAACACGGTGAACGAGAGAATAATATACAAAACGAATCTCAATATGAATTAAGTGAGATTATGAGAGATTAACTTACAAAAAAGCGGATGGGCCTTTATATACCCTTAGCGGGCCATATGGGCCACATAGGAAAAAAATGGCTCGTCGGCTGGATGCGGACCTCGTGGGCGGTTATTCCATATGTAGCCCACTAATTAATAGATAATTAATGGGATAAAATCAATATATAAATTGAATAGTATATTAATAATAAAAGGATATATTTGCCCCCAACAATTTATTTAGAAAAGAAAATTAATTAAAATCTTTTAAGTGTCCATTTAAGATTGCTGATAAATTTAGTAGAGAAAATTAAGATTTGAAAAATATTCCAATTTTTTGGAAAAAGAAATGGAGATAGAGAAAATAGGTGTGGTGGAAAATTAAAGAAACTAATATGCATTTCTATTACATGTCAATTACTGTGGCACATTATGCCAAATCAAGTGCGAGGAGCACTCTTCCATTCTATATGTTAAAAATTCAATATTTGCTTGGGTCTACTTTATACTATTTTCCTTTTCTATTTTTAAGATGCATACTATTTTTCTCTGATATATAACAAAATGATACGGAATTTTAAATGATTTTTTTTAAAGAAATTTATAATTTAATGTATTTTTACATTATTGCTCTCATAAGTAGGGCTGAAAACTAGGTGGTGTCACGGTATAAATAAGATGGTATTTTAGGAATTAAAACTTTATAATATATATTAGATCCTTGAGAAAAGAAAATATAAGTCATAAATATGGAGAAACAGAATAATAATAATCCTTTTGGACCACATGAATAGTAGGCTTTGACGTGTCCTCAACATAATCATTTAATTCATTGCCATTAATTGAAACAATGATCAATTCCCGGATTGTTTGTTGATACCATCACACAATGAAAAGTTGTCTTAATTAATACAGAAGAATTTAAGATATACTTTCATTAATACATATTATGCTCAAGTTAAGGTTAGCTGAAGTATCTAATGCATTTAATATTGGCCGTTCATTCCAGGTTTGCTAAAGGGTTTGTGTGGCTTCATTAATCTATTTCCTTTCAGTTGCATTTGCAATTTTGAGATGATTTAGATTCGAGAATTTGGGGAGGTCAAACAACCCCACGTAAAATGAATTTGAAATCCATCGGAATAACTCAAAAAGTAACTTAAAATATAAGCTTAAAATTTGAAATTCATTGTAACCAAACAAAATATAATTAATTTGTTATTATCAATTTAAAATCATTAGTTTCAATTCCTTCCATCCAAATACATCATTAATGAACAACAACTTTGTTTTTAGTCCGACCCTTATATTTTATCTCATATTTTATTTTATCAATATACACACACATACACAATATACTCGTTAATAACACATATCACTAATATGCATGTGGCGCATATTAATAACTTGAAATACGAGATAGCATATGAAGCGGGACGGATAATTGGAAGCAAAATAATATTTGAAAGAAAGAAAAGTTTTTATTGATAATGCGAATTATGGTTCAACTAATTGCAAATAAAGACCTAAAAATTATTTAAAAGAAGTCAACAACCCTAAACAAATCCAAATCAAATAGAATGCTGAAATATTTAGATGCACAAAAAAGTGAAAAACAAGCTAGACGAAGAAATTTCGGACTTGAACACATTATGTCCTTTGAGAAAATGGGTTTTAATAAAATTGGACATCGTCCCAAAAAGTTACAGTTTTACTATTTTTCTCATCTTATATCGATACATTGTAGCCCAAAATACGTCTGTGACTCGTTCCACATGAATTGCCCATCTGAGAAGAACTCATCCTCGAGTAATTCGGATAAATAGAAGGTTCAACAGGATGATAACCCGATAAATCAGCAATACTTAAAGTATGTGAAATGCCCATTGATTCAGAAAAATCCACCACATATGCATTATCATTGACCTTGTGATTAATCTTTTACGGATCATATTTCTTCGGTTGCAACTTATGATATTGACCTATTGAAAACCGTTCACTGCAAATGAAAACGATCACATTATCACCAACTTCAAACAGATTAACTCGTTAGTGCTTATCCGCTACCATTTTAAATTTCTGATTCATCTCTAGCAACTTTTGACGAACTTCAGCCTGAACAATCTGTGCATCCTTAGCCATATATATTAGCCACTGCAACACTAAACCCAGTGCCTTTAGGTAATTTCACCAAGTCAATAACTTGTCTTGGCGGCCTTTGGTACACGACATAGAAAGACGACTTTCCCGTACAACTGTGAACAACACTATTAAAAGCAAACTTTGCCTAAGGTAAAACTTGATCTCACTGTCTCCGTTTATCAGCACAAATACAACGAATAAGATTACCTAGAGACCGATTGACAACTTCCGTCTGACCATCAGTCTATGAGTGAGTTTTGTGCTGCTGAGATTCAAACAAGTATCAAACATCCTCCATAAAATAATCCAGAAGTGACTAAGAAATTGTGTCGCGATCCGCAGTAATGAATTTAGTAATGCAAAGATAATTTACAACCTACGGAGATAAAATAAAATACGAGATAAAATACCATTTTGCGTTAGATAATTCAAATTGCTTTATTACGGCCCATCATGCATAGGGGTGTAAACGATCCGAGCCGAGCCGAGCTTTAACTTGTTTGCCATATGTTCGTTTAATTTTATACATGTTCAAGCTTGGCTTGAGCTTGATTCGATTTTAAAAAAACTTGTTCGTGTTCGGCTTGATAAAAAATTTAATGCTTGAATGTGTTTGTGAACATGTTCGTGAACGTGTTCGTTTTGAGTTCGTGTTCAATATGTTCGTGAACAGTTAATAACTTTGTTCGCGAACAACAAATAAACAAAAAAATTAACTTTTTTGGTGAACGATAAACAAACAAATATTTTTCAAACTTATCGATGAAAATACATATAAATTATTGTCAAAAAATAAACACACATAAACTAAGTAACTAACCAAACAATTGGCAAGTCTGCCAAAAACTATATTTTAGAAATAGTGAAAAAATATGGGCCAGAGATTATTTAATGAGAATTATCATTATTACGTATTAGGATAGGGTTTAGGGAGTATTATGTATCTTAAGGGCTTTAAGTCTTTTTAATTTTATTAAAATAAAATATTTTTAATTCTTTATTTAAAATAATCAAGCTATTAGTCGAGCCTTTAACAAGTTTGTTCACGAACAAGTCTAAAAATATATTATACGAGCTTGTTCTTGAACATTTATAAACGAACACTAAACAAACTTGTTCACGAGCTTTTAGTAAACGAGTATAGAATTGTTCAAACTCTGTTCGTTTATTACACGAGCCTCAAAATGTGTTCATTTATGCTCACTTAACTAAATAAACGAACATAAACGAACGTTATCCGAGCATATTCACGAGCTATTTGTCGAACGCTCTGTTCACTTACATCCCTAATCATGCATACATTCGTTTTGGTATAAAAAAATGCACAGATACCACCTTCATAATCATAGTTCAAAATTAATTCTCTGTAATACAAATGTGTAATTGCACATCTTCATTTACACAACGATCAATGCATGCAAATAAATACTCTACAACAAACATTACAAGTACACAATCCTTTTAACTCACCGCCAAAAGAGTCATCAGCTTGAACTATAAAAGCCCCTCCAAATCCTCCCACACTTTCACCATCACCAATTTAGCAACTAACAATTTCCCTATAAAAACATTAATCTTCCTCTCATTTCCTCGCCACATTCTAAGGCAATGGCTTCCACCCCTCAAACCTTCCTCACTTTCTTCGTCTTCTTCGTCCTCTCTTTAACCTTTCGTGCAAATCGCGGCTTAAACGTTCCGACAGACGCCAAATTACACCCCGAGTGGCTCGGGCATTTTGATGGCTCGGTGCTCATTCCGGGCATCGGCCGTGTCATGGTCCCCAAGAAAGGTTCCCATTTTCCCTACAATCCCATAACCGGTGCCCCAGGCGAATCGGTGTATCAATCCCCGGTGTTGGTGGTTCGACCGGGCGGTGCAAGCAGACGCAACTATGTTCCTGGCGGCGATGACACATTTTTGCCCAACCCTGGTGTGGAGGTGCCTAACCCTATTGGTGGAGGGGTTTCTCCACCATCTGGCCCTTGAGTTTTTTTGCTAAGCTTTTCTATTTGAGTTTTCAAGTGAAATAAGTAAGAATGATGGGAATGTGTGTTTTCTATTCAATCTTTGAGATGGGCTTGCACCATTTTTATGTTTCAGTCTTTAATATTCTAGTTGTACCATGTTTGCCATCAATAAAGAAAACTTGTTTTCTGCCCCTTGAGTTGTGTTTGGACCTTCGGTCTTAGTGAGTGGAATTGCACGCTTCAAAAGTATATGTAACTTTAATTCATCAACTAGTGATAAAACTTGTTTTTATCAGTGATTAGAAACTTTATTGTTTTAGCATGAAATAAATGCGCCAAGGTTTGCCTTATAAACCATATGGAGGGACATGTCCACCAAACAAGCTAGTGCTACTAGCAAACTTTTGAAGCATAATAATGATTGCACAAGAATACGATGCATAATTTATGGGCAAGTACCTAATCTCTCTTCATTACCTAGAATCACATTAATCCATCAAGTATCAGGTTCCACAACCATTAAGCATGCATTTCTTACAGTTTCTTCTAACCTAATTCAAAAGGGCAAACTCAAATAACTAGCAAAACTGGACCGAGGCTGAAAAATAAAAAATCACTGTCGGAATATTCATCAAACAAAGCACTTGTAAGAATTGCATTGTCAATCGGTTCATTCTACCCACACACAAAAAAAAAAAAAAAAAAACAGTACGACCACCAGCACGAGAGTTCACTTTGAGCATGTCATTACAGCAAATTGCGAATTGTCTATGCCACGTCTGTAAATCACCTTTTGGGAACTTGAACAAAGATGTAATTGATTATCCTGCGGAACAGGGGAAAGACAAACCAAGGTGAGACGGCAGATTAAAAATTCCAAGAAAAATAGGGTAAATACAGGCAATGCAATGCAGTTTCAGCAGAGTTATTTTCAGCATTGGAATATCTTAAAAGTCAGCATGTACAATCAGATACTTATAATTTGTTAAAACAGTTCCATTTTTGTTTTTTTTATTGAGAACAGCGTCATACCAATATAATATAAGAGAAGTCCAAAAAATTACATTTTTTGTGGGGGGAAAAAAAGAGTAAATGGCTAAGCAGCATTCACGCCATATAAATTTTCACACCGTTTTGGGAAAAAAAATAGAACACTCAAAACTTGGACAAAACAGTCAACCCCCAGCATCCCATCAACGAGCTTCATGGAAAACTAAACTTATAAAAAACAAATAATCTACATGAGAGATCACTTAGGTAAGGTTATGTGAAGAAAAATCTATATAAAGACTGCATTCAAAGTGAGGCATATCTTTATAGCTAGAAATAATTCAATTCTTCAAGAATAAAAGGAAAAAAAAAAGAAAAATATTCCCAGGCACTTTCTGAAATGATTCAGCTCTCAATTAGACATCTTTTTCGGCGATCCCTAGTCCAACTATCAGGGTTGTGGCAACAAAAGTCATTCACATGTCATGAGTAATTTGTTGATCGCCAGCCACTTATTCATGTCTCGTCCTCCTTTTCTTCTGTCTCTGAGAGTGTTTTCATGATATATTATAAGGATAATTACAAAAAAACCACCCTAAGGTTTAGCCTAATTACAAGAAACTCCATTTATCATTCAAAATTACAAATAACCCATTAAAGTGTTACAAAACCCCCTTGAGGTTTGTATTTACCTAACAAATACTCCTTCTTGCAGGTGCAGTTTGTAAGAAAGAAACAAATGTCAAGGGGGTATATGTAATTTTGAAAGATAACTGGGTTTTTTTTTAGTTAGACTAAAACTCAGGGGTAGTTTTTGTAATTAACCCCATATTTTATCCAGGTCAGTAGAAGGCAAGTAATATAGACTCCAACAAATCCAGGTCTCACTGAGGATTAGTCATAGAATATTTTATTTACAAGAAAAAATAACAACAGAACTTGGCATAAACGACCACCTCGTAAAAACGGAAAGATAAAGATGGGTTGCTCCTTCACACTAAAACTTGTAGAAAAGATAGTAAGAAGACAGCAGGATATACTTCGTGCCAAGATTAGTTAAAACCTTCTATTTTAGACCAATGGCTATCTCCCCTCTTATGTCTTCTCATTCTTTTTGATGTTTCCACGCTGAACATACACTGAAAGCTTTACAATTAATAGCAACTGATAAAGGAAATTTGCTAATTTGTAACTGCAACTATTCCAAGCATCCTAGAATCAAGGTTCTTTTAATGATGGGAAACCCTAGCTTCTCATATTGATGCCGAAAATAAACATGTTAACATATTTTGAACTAAGAATCCTAGCCATTAGTAACGAGAAAAGCATGAAAAGAGTTTTCTCATTTTTACAAAACTTAGATGCTCTACAATTCTTAACCTTTATCCACCCCACAACTGCTACCAACTGATCAACTACACTTCTGTAAAAATCACCATTTCAATTCCACTTGACAATACAGATTCGTCATTTCAAATTTTAACTATCTACATATAAGCATTAAAAAGTGTGAATTTCATTGGTAAAGGGCTCGATGTTGCTTGGGATAGTAATCAATCACACAAATTGCAAAGTGCGGGGTCCTTGACTTAAATGATTTCTCTTCACAGTAACAGGTATAATAACTTGACAGTGTTTAATGCCATGCTCCCTTTCGTCCTGACTCCATTTCTCTTTTTTCATATACATTAAAAATATTAACTATAACTTTCTTCCTTAATCATCCACTACCTCCAATTTGGAGATGTACAATACAATGTTTTGCATCGGGTATAAACATAGTTCTTTCTTTTAAATGAAATCATATCCAAGTTGCATACAAAAACCATAAACATACTTCAAGATCAAAGTATAAGGTACGGATATAGATATAGACGGAACTGAACAAGTTGAACAAATGAATGCTGAATTGCTGGCTGACCCAAAGATTCGCTGACCTAATTTCAAGTCTCTAAAATTTTCATTTTCTGGAAATGATCCAAGAAGCTTCAAGTAGCAAGAATAGTAGCATGAGGTTCAAGAAAATATTTTCTGTGGTGTGCACCTTATTTTTCTTGGCTTGTGAAATCTCAATATTTGACTACTTTAAAATATTTTCATATACTTTTATTTATCCATTTGACATGATATAACAAAAAACACAAGTGACGAGGAAAAATCTAGATTTGAAAATCCCGTGTTCCACTTGCGCTCACATTTAGGTTAAACTCCAAAGCCATTACTGAATTAACAGATGAAATAGAGAAATGGACATCCCACATTTCACACTTAATTTACCTTCGGTTTTCAGAAATGAATCCCACATGCCCATAAAAATTGACTGATCATGAATACCCTGCACAGTTCTAATTAGTCTTTTGCATTCAACTCATCAAAATTAACTGCCTCCCAGTGAAAACTGAAACTGTTCGACTTTTAAGATACTTCACACTGTGTAGAACCTCAGAATTTCAGGTCCAATACAAGTACATTCGAAAAAGTCAGGCACGAATGCTTCAAGCAAATGAATGTACCAAAAAGATTCAACAAGTGGAGTCTGGTGAGAGGAAAACTAACAGATTTTGGATCCAGCAGGACATAAACAAAGTTAGTGGATCTATAGGAGAACTAGAAAAGCAGGAAACCTTTCTTTCTAGGATGAAGTAAAGAAATCGAACCCATAAATCAAAACATTGCCATTCTCTGTGGAATATTTTCATGGTGCCGAAATAAAACCATTTTCTCCAAAAAGAATATGCTACTTATTACGCTCCAAAATATCTTCAAAATAAAACCAAACGTACATTTAAATTTCCTTAATACATTTTCCCAAAACACCCAAAATAATACCAAACATTTCCGGCCATTTTTTAACAACCATACTTGATTCATATAATGTCCGTAATTCTATTCCCTACTGCAAAATAAATCCAACATCCATTTAAAATTCTCATTCTACACTCACACACAGAAAAAAAAAATGGGGAAAAAAACAGAACAGTAGCAGAGGGAAGCCATCGATTTAAAAATGAGAAATTCGAAAATATATACATACATAACGAAAGATCAGGACCAAAAATGAGAAAATGAATCGTCAAAAAGATACCTTCTTGAATCAAAATCCGACCAATTTGAAGAGAATGAAGCAGAGGAAACAGAAGAAGATGCCCAAGAAAAGGTAATCTACAAAGACGAAAAATATTTGCGATCCATGGTTCTTGTTTACGGCTTTTTTCTTGTTGGTTTGCTGCTTTGATACTGTTTCTTGTTCTGCATTGAGTTCAAGTTTCGCCATTGTTTTCTTTGATGTATTCAGCTGTAATAAGCAGATCTCTCTTCCTCTTCAACAAGTTTCCGGGTTTATTTTTGCTGGTCGTTCGTTTTGTATCCTGCGCTTTGTTGTCTGTTTCTACTTTTTCTCTTCATTTTCATTTCTTTCTTATTTGTTTTGGAGGTGGAGAAAATGACAAAGTTAGCCTTGGGTATGACAATAAATAAAACTAGTACCCAAGGTTATTTTCAGTTTTAGTACCTCAATTATATCTAGTTTTCGGTTTTGATCCTGGGTTTCGCTTAATCGCTTTTAGTACCCAACGTTTTGAGTTTTAATCAATTCGATACTGTTAAAAATCATTAAAACCTAATTGGCTGGTTATTTGGTTGTAGAAGGTTTTCCAAACTTTCGAATGTATCATTTTTGGTACCCTATGTTTACTGGTTTATCAAATTTGGTCCCTAGATATTTCAATTTTTATTCAAAGGACCTGATCTTTTCATACTCCAACTCTTTAACTTTGGGCAACGAAAATGGTATCGAGCGCAGGTTTTATTAAGAACTTTTAGTTAAATTTATTATATTTATGTAATTAACAATTGGTGAGGAGAAATTACTCCGAGATTATGGATCCGGACCGATGTCCGAGATGTACCCTTACAGACATATCGTCAAATATTGACGATGTATGCACAAGAACACCTTGATCGGGTGTCATATCGGGAATACCAACATGAAGAAAATGAAGGCGCAAGAGCCGACGGGAAACCTTAAGCAATGCAAAATGCGAGCGAGAATATTATAAGCGCTTCGGATGTTTAACTAGACCCTATATGTTCACTTGATGAACCTTCAGAAACGGTTCATGAAAATTCCCATCGAACAATGATTCCCGATGGAGTACCAGAGAGTGGACGCAGATACTTCCAGACAAATCTAAGATCTCCGAAGATCTTAGAGAAATCCGTAAGACGGTGCGGGAATTATGGCAACCGCCATATTCATTTACTTAAGACAAGTTCATCGATCCAAAACCGGATGGAAACGATGGTGAAATATCGTAAAGAAACTCTTGAACTCCTTCATGATATTCGAACGAGTCAAGAAACCGGAGGATGGCCAAGTTCATCCTAGGAAGGAAACGTATTGATTTTGGGGATCGGTACCTATTTACACCAAAAGGGGAAACCAAATCAAGTCATACGAAAAATGACGACGAGGAAAAGCTCATTGCTCTAATCAAAGGAAAATCCATCAAAAATTAAAAAAGATGGATATTGAAAAGATGAATCTTAAAGATCTACATGACCTGGTAGAATCCTTCATGGGATTAGGTATTGTAGATTTAAAGATGAACGCAGTGAGGAATCGCTTTGGTTACCTATGACCCACAAGGTAGTAGACCAATTCCTCCACCACCGCCACCGCTAATCCTAACGTCGAAGAAAGCACGGGTTCACATCATGGAGCTCGGGGCGAGAGGATGCCACATGTCGGGGATTTCACGACCGGGAGTGATCCACTTTCGGGACAGGAGGTCGAAACCTCTCGGGAACTGCAAACCTACCCAAGGCCGAATGTTTATCGACGCCTTATGGAAGATCGCACCTCGACCCAATACATCCGTATGGGTTGATGTTAAATCTGGACATCCTGCATTTTAAAAACAGAGAAGTTCTCATTGATGAATGGGCTTCACTATGAGAATTTCAAGAGAACCCTCGATCTTACAAAGGATTCATTCATTTTACTCCTTGAAATGAGTCTTGAAGGATCGGTGAAGATTGCTCGATATGACCGATGCTAGTACGAAAAGTTCGGTCACATCGGGGAATCACTTAAAGGAATTGTTGATGGTATGGCAAAACTATTCAAAATCCAATTCATCGGCGGGTTATTTCGAGGGATTAGAGGATGAAAAAAGAAAGAAATATAAACAAGCCCTCTATAGCTTTTCGAGTTCTTTGGATATTTGTCATATTGACGAATATATCAAGTTGTTCACCGAATACCGTGGAAATCCAAGATTGAAGAAAAAGAAGTCCGCATTGCCTATTCCTTTGCCAAGATCCCGAGTCCCCGGAGAGAAATGCTTATCGGGGAATACAAGGGTGGAAGTAGAAAATCGTGGCTTAAAAAATGTCTTTCCTAAAGGCCAAGTTATCGAATGGTGCTTTATCAAGCGACTCTGCGCACAGAATTACAAGATATTAAGAGGAATTAACAAAGCGCTTCCTCTATGTTGCGTGGATAATGATATCCCAACAGTTGTGGGAGGTCAACCAAGGCGGCACAAGAAGAAGAAGGAGAGAAGCCATCCATACCGCCGAGGAAGCAACAACAAAAGAAGCGGGTCTTCATGGAGACCTAGAAGGTTCGTCAAAACAAAACAAAAGCCCGGGTTATAAATCGGGACAAAGACCAAAGCACTGCAGGAGTAGAGCCTCATCATCGGGTTCTAATCAAGCAGGTACCAGCAGAAATCCAGGGAGAAGAACTTTCAGGCGTGCTCACACTAGAGCTAATGAAAGTTTCAAAGACTGTAATTGCTGGACATGCGGAGCAAGAGGGCATATCTCAACGGATTGCCCAGGCAATCAAAAACGAGGAGTCGAGACAGTTCGAGGCCACACCGAAATCGAAGAAGTTTGTCTATTATCGGGATTTAATACGGTGTATCAATTCGAGGATATTCCCTCGAGATGAAAGCATCTATGAAGAAGAGATCTATTCTGATGATGGAAGTGACTCCAACTCGTAATCGTGAGTGAAGAAGAAATTCTTCAGCAGACAACCAGGAGGATATGTCAGGATTCCTCTCTCACACGACGGTTTCTCATAAAACTCTTATGAGAATCATGAAGGAAGATCCAAAGCTTCAAGTCTATGATGGATTTACAATTGGAGCTATGGAAAAAGCATTGGATAAAATTGGGTTTCGTATGAAAAACACCAAATTATCCACAGGGTAACAACCGAGAATTTGCTATTCCGATGGAGTTTACCAAGAACCTGATCGAGATGCAATTGGTCCCTATTAGAGAAATACAAGAGATCAAAAGCAAAGTTAAAAGAGAAGTTGCAAATACACTCTCATGGATTCATATCGGAGCTATAAGAGTAATTATTAAAGCAACATTCAAAGAAGGAATAGATTCGCCTCTTAATCTTGCTTGTCTTTGACAAGCGAATCTCGCATCTCAAGGATTCATGCCTTGGAGCGGTTCTGAAATTTGTATGCAGGAAATTGGCATTTAATGTCTATCCTAGAATTGCATACAATTTGGGAGATCGAGACTTGATGAGAGTCCTAACCCTTCATCAAGATTTCAAAAGAGTCGATTTGATGAAAGAAAGAAACAGCCACAGGGTTTGCAGAAGAACTTACCGGAAATTCTGCGAATGGATCTGATCGAGATGCCTTGGACAAAGTCAAATATCCATTCAAGTTCTTCCAAAATTCGGCGAATGGATCTTTCCTTTTGAATTCGATGACGGATCAACCACGGGTTTGTAGAAGAACTCTTGAGACCAAAAGAATTCTCTGGGAAAACAAGATTCCTAAGAAGCAAAGAAACTTACCTAAATTCTGTAACATGGCGCATGTTGGCCGTTGGGTCGACCGGATCTGGATTCCGCTCAAGATGCCCCGAACAAAAGAAACCCGAGCTTGGGAAAGGATTCCGACCCAAACTCGACCGATAAGATCATGCAGCTGGAAAGGATAAGGGCCCAGCTCACAAGACGCGTTATCCTTGGGGACCACGTAAACCAAATTTTTAAAAGATTCCCGACAAACATCACATGGGTTGAGTCACGCGGAGAAAAAGAAAACCAAATGGCGAGGCAATAATGTGGATATGACATAAGCGGTGACGTCATATATATCGGCAAAGATTTGAAGTCCGCCTTTGAAGTCCTGGACTTACCTCTATAAAATGCAGGATTTGAAGGAAGCTGAGGACATCGAACATTTCCCTTAGTTTTCTTACAATAAAATCTGAGTGAAAATTTGTAATAAGTTTGAGTGTTTAGTTTTAAATTTATGTATTTTCGAGTGCAAGCCTCAATAATGAGAGGCTAAACAAGTTTTCTCCTCCCAAAAGGAGATTACTAATGTAATAAATTTGTCTTTAAGTTCTTAATAAAATAAAGGCTTTTGTTCAACATGTGTTCATAGTGTTCTATTGATCTATCCCTTTGAAGAAATACTTTTACGCCTGGAGTAGGAAACGAACCAAGGCTTTGGCTTTGCCGAGTCTTTGAAGGGTGGGGCCGGATAACTTGCGATCATCTTCCCCGAGGGTGAGGTTGAACAATGAGGAGCCGTTTGTCAAACGATCTGGGGGCAGTAATTTTCCGACTGGTGGCGTTGCGAACCACTTAACCCGAAAGTGTTTCGGTCAAAAGAGGTATGAATTTTAAGGGATCTATTAATTTTACGGAAGCATGTTGGGCCTGATATGGTCGTAATGGACTATTTCCATTATTGTAGCAGAAGTAAAGTATGGGTAATTGGAAGAGATTATTCATAAAATATTAGGTACCAAATTGAAAGGTTGTTCTAAGAAGGAAACCTGCTATAACAGGTTAAACTGTTAGAGTTAACGGAGAGTTAACGGAAAGGTACAAAATATGATTAATTTTGGGAACATTAGGTACCAATCTTGATTAGGTTGAAAACAGGGTTATCAAAAGTGAAATTAGGGTATAGATTGGGTATGAAAAATGAAATTATCCCATAAAAACTAATTCAGTCTATTTTCTTTAGCATCAAAATTTCATTCATTAAAAAAAGCTTACAACTAATTACAACAAAGAAATTGTGATTGTGCGGCAGTTTCCTTCCTCTCTACCTTTTTTTTCTCCTTTCTATCTAAAAACACCTCCTAAAACCTTAATCCCTTTTTTCTTCTCCGTCACCCACACCAGCCGCCCCCTTTCCTTCCCCTATCATCCCCTTCCATCTCTTGCTTGTGGTCGGTGATGGCCGAAAATTTCTGGTCGCCGACCAGAACCCCCTCTATGATGTTTTTCTTCTTTGGTTCAAGATCCGGGCTTTGGAAGTTTTTTTATGATGGCAGGCCAACGGTGGGGCGATGGCGGCGACGATCGATAATGTCTAATGTCTAGTCGTCAGGTCTCGTCCTCCACCGGCGATGTTTTTTTTTTACTCTAGATTCGGATGGTCTTTGATGCTAGTGTTCAGATCTGGGCTTTGGGAGAATCTCATGGAGACGGACATCGGTGGTCCAGCCATGGCTCAGAGGCGGATGCGGTGGTGGACGACGACAGATCGAGTGGGGGAGAGGTTTTTTCGGGTTTTGTCTTCTTTTAGATAGTTTGGTTTTTAGGGTGTTGTTGATTTTTTGTTTGTGGTTTTTTATTGTGAAAATCTTTTCACTATACCGCAAGTGTACGGTGTAGCTAGCAGAAAGTAGCGACCGAAACACATAAAGTACAGTAAATATCGTATTTCAATTTTATTGAAGCGGCCGAAAATCAAGAGTTGTTACTTAAACTAATCCTAAGTTATCAAATAAAATATCTAAAAGTTTTTAAAGACCCGAACTTCACAAGATTTCAACAAATACGAAAGCATACCTAGGAACATAATCTCAACATGCTTCATCAATATTAATTCCAATTAACGTTTCATCAAAACTAGTTTATGTGTATCTATGGGTTCAATTCCTAAAGTAGTTTATTTCCTTTCTCAAGTGGCGCATAAACAATTGATTGATAAGAATTGAAGATATCCCTACTCAATAATTAATATTAACTCCCAGAAGATCTGAAAATTGAAGTACTCCGCACAAACAGTTATAGGTCTCCCGACTCAATCTACGTTTATGTTATGAATTCGTTTTTCGTAAGTTAGATCACATCTCCCGAATTTTGACCTAACAAATAAGACATGTAAATTATTGACCAGATAATCTACAAGAAACAAGCAGTCGGATTTATAAATAGAACACAAGAAACCAATTAAGAAGAAACAATCAAATTAGAATTAACATGATTCCACAGTTTTGATCATGCCCTTGGTTAGCCTAATATATTTGAAAACAAATTCATAGACAAAATTGAAATCAAATAAGTTGGCATCGAATTAATTACAAAACAAATGATCTAAACTATAATGATAGAACCCTTATTGTTAGGATGGATCCTTCTTCAAAGTCTTAAACTTTTGCGCCTTCGTAGATGCGAAAGGTCTTGTTGAAGTGTAATTTTGCCCTAGAAGTATGTAATTTCGTATCTTGTGGTGTAAAAATCGTCTCTCTTGATGTATGGCTTGGTCTTCCTTTTATAGATATTTTGAGAGACCACTGGTAGAGTCCCGATGAAATTAGGAAACAAAATCCACCGTCATACGAAGTACACGACTGTGTATTAATACACGGTCCAGTCGTGTATTTAGTTTTGTCTCTATTTTTTCTCTGAATCAAAATACACGACCGTGTACTATTACACGGTTGAGTCGTGTATTCCATCTCTGAAATTCTTCCCTCAAACAAGTCGCACGGGCGTGTAAAATCACACGGTTGCAAAATACACGGTCGTGTATTATTACACGAGCAGATCATGTTTTCTATTCTTCGTTGTTTTCTTTGTGTATTTGATCGTCTCTTTGCATTCGGCATTTTTTTCTGAGCCTTCCTACTGATATCTTTGCAAATTGAGCTCTGTTTCCTGTAAAAATCACAAGAATACGCAGTATCACGCCCAACAAAGAAAACCAACTAAAACACACTAAATATACATGCAAATGTATCAAATATGCACAAAAATAAGCCCCTAAATGCACATATATTTTACACGTATCAAATTTAAACTATTGCTCGTCCTCAAGCAAACTAAGAAAAATTACCACATGTAATGTGGTAGATAGAACAACACAAGAACATTATAAACACATAATATCAATCAAATCAACACTTTAGTAAACATGTAACTCATCATAAAAAAGCTATTAATTTCAAATTCGTCATAATTAATACTCATTCGGGTATTCGACATCGCGACTCACAAGATAAAGTGTATCACTCAACTTTCAAACTAAATAGGAAGTGTATACGCTCAAATCAATTCAGTGAAATAGAACTACCACATGCTTGCAAATCGTCTAAATCTCTACTACTCGAGTGTGCATAATTCAAGAATCAAAAAGGACTTTTTCTTTGATTGTAACGTAGGCTCTTTGGTTAGGGTAGGAAAAATATGGATTAAGTGACTTGACTTTAACAAATTAAATTTAAAGCACATAGACTTTCAACTCACCAACCCAATTTCATCTCAAGAAACCCTTTTTCAAATTATTTCCTTTTTCAACTCATACTCTTCTTCCACTCTTTTTTCTTCTTTTTCATTCTTAGGTCATTGTCTTCTTTCTTTTTGCCTTAAGCTCTCAATTTTTCTCAATTTTTCAGAATTTCTTTTGGTTTCTTTCTTTTCTCTTTTGCTCGATTTTTCTCATTTTTTTTATTCAAAATCTTTACAAGCTTCATCTTTCATTCACCTATTAACTGTTCATCTCTGTTTGCCAACATTTTTTTTCAAGATTAAACCACATCTCCCTCAAAATAAACATCTATATAAGCTCAAGTTTTAGGGATAAAATATTTTAAGTTAAAGCTCAAAATGTGGCTATCAATAAACAAATTTAAGGCTCAAAGTGTCTCACTAGGGAATCATGAGTTCATAGGTGGCTTTTTAGGCTAAGTAGGCTAAAACAAAAATAGCCTTAAATCATCTTCAAAAATTGCACACACATGTGGTTTCAATAAAGATACCAATGTAAGTTCTAGAGTTCTAACAACATGAATGACACACTCAACAAATATATAAGACTGCACAAGATAAAAGTAGTTATAGGCACAAAAGCTCGAAAACTGGCTTATATTTCACATCATGCTCAAATACCCAATTTTCTCAATCAACCAAACAAGTAAAACACATCTTTTCAAAATTTCATCACATATTCACCAAGTATTTCTTTTCATGAAACCAAATGTTCATAGTAAATCATACGAATGCTTTCTATACTAATTCAAACTTCTAAATCTAACTCACAAAAGCAATAAACATGCTAAAGCAATAAACATGCTAAAAAATCGAATTTTTTTATGTAAATTTATATGCTTCTGCATGCAACCTAAATGCAATGCAAACATGCAACATTACAAAATCATGCATTCTTGACAATCCCCGCAAACTTAAATCATGTTTCATCCCAAAATCATAAAGAAATTATCAAAAAGAAGATAAATGCGTGATAAGTACTTACGTGGATCACTATGATGGAGGAGGTGGAGAATAGTGGTCTTGCTAGATATGCCACTGATCCATACGAGAAATCATTTTGTACATTTACTGCTATTGTTGGGTGATTGTACCAAAGTGTTGCAAGTACTCGGTGTGATATTCATCCACCGCAGTCAACAACTGGTATGTATCGTCCATCAAAGAGTCCACATGGACCTCCAACTGCTCAATCCTCTCACTTTAATCCCCATGTCGCCTACCTCTCTGTCTAGATGATTCCGGCCTATCTGTCTCATCTTGTGGCTCATCTTGCTCATCATGAGAGGCAGCAACTTGTTCCCCCCTCATTAGCCAATTACCTCTATCCCGAATTGAGGTAGCATCCGGATTTGGGAGTTTAATTTTAGTCCTATCCACATGAAAAAACCAATAATCACGCCCATCATACCTGATCATCTTCATTGCGGACAAGACATTCAAATCGATTTTTGTCCCACCATTCGCACGTTCATATCCACTAAAACTAACATTAAAGTGTTCGGTGATAGGTGTAATCAACCCCCAAGACAAATCCCCTTTTTCACCTGATTCTTAACCCTGTCAAACTGACGAGCGATGAATACCCCAGCATTGAGCACCACCTCAGTTCCCGAGGCCATACACCACAAAATAAACAATTCATCAGTACAAATCACCCCTTGCTATCTTCTCTAAACTAATTCATCAGTATGAATACCACCACAGTAAATATCGTATTTCAATTTTATTGAAGCGACCGAAAATCAAGAATTGTTATTTAAACTAATCATAAATTATCAAATAAAATATCTAAAAATTGTTAAAGACCCGAACTTCATACGATTTCAACAAATACGAAAGCATACCTAGGAACATAATCTCAACATGCTTCATCAATATCAGTTCCAATTAACATTTCATCAAAACCAGTTTCTGTGTATCTATGGGTTCAATTGCTAAAGTAGTTTATTTCCTTTCTCGAGTGGCGCATAAACAGTTGATTAATAAGAATTGAAGGTATCCCTACTCAACAATTAATATCAACTCCCAAAAGATCTTAAAATTGAAGTACTCCCCACAAATAGTTATAGGTCTCCCGACTCAATCCACGTTTATGTTATGAATTCGTTTTTCGTAAGTTAGATCACATCTCCCAAATTTTGACCTAACAAATAAGACATGCAAATTATTGGCCAGATAATCTACAAGAAATAAGCACTCAGATTCATAAATAGAACACAAGAAACCAATTAAAAAGAAACAATCAAATTAGAATTACCATAATTCCACAGTTTTGATCATGCCCTATGATCAAGAAGTTTAGTCTAACATATTTGAAAACAAATTCATAGACAAACTTGAAATCAAATAAGTTGACATCGAATTAAGTACAGAACAAAAGATCTAAACTATGATGATAGAACCCTTCTTGTCATGATGGATCCTTCTTCAAAGTCTTGAAATCTTGTGTCTTCATAGATGCGAAAGGTCTTGTGTAGTTCTTTGTTGAAGTGTAATTTTGCTCTAGAAATGTGTAATTTCGTATCTTGTGGTGCAAAAATCATCTCTCTTGATGTAGGGCTTGATCTTCATTTTATAGATGTTTTGAGAGATCACTGGTAAAGTCCCGACGGAATTAGGAAATAAGATCCACCGTCAGACGAAGTATACGAACGTGTATTAATACACGGTCCGTCCGTGTAATTGGTTTTTGTCTCTATTTTTTCTCTGAAGCAAAGTGCACGACCGTGTGCTATTACACGGTTGAGTCGTCTATTCCGTCTCTAAAATTCTTTAGAACAAGTCGCATGGGCATGTAAAATTACATAGTTGCATAATACACGGTTGTGTATTCAGGTAGACTGTGTTTTCTATTATTCGTAGTTTTCTTCGCGTATTTGATCATCTCTTTCGGCATTTTTGTCTGGGCCGTCCTACTGATATCTTTGCAAATTAAGTTTCGTTTTCTGTAAAAATCACAAGAATATGCAGTATCATGCCCAACAAAGAAAACCAACCAAAACACACTAAATATACATGCAAATGTATTCAATATGTACAAAATATAAGCCCCTAAATGCACGTATATTTTACATGTATCAGTTTTGTACTTTATTTTTATTTTTTTGTTTTTTCCGGTTGAAGGGCAAAGCATAAGCGAGTCAGTGGTGTCTGATTTGTAGTTTGTGGTAGTTGTCGGTGCCAGACTTTTGTGTGTGTATGTTTGTATTTTGCTGTTTGAGTCTTCTTTTGGGAGTGCTTAATTTAGTCATCCTTGGGACGGGTTGAGTTTTTGTTTTTTTCGGTGTGTCGATCTCCTCTTACCATTGTCTATGCAATGTAGTTGTTTGCGAGTGGGCACGGTTTGTTTGTGTGTGTGAGTTTGTATTTGCAATAAAATATTTCGTTTTTTGGTATAAACAAAAAATGACATTGTGATTGTGTGTCAGTTCCCATTCTTCTCTCTACCTTTTTTTATTTCCCTTCTATCCAAAAAAAAAAAATCCCAAATCCTTAATCCATTTTTTCTTCTCCCTCACCCACACCAACCGCCCCCTTCCCTTCCCATCCCATCCCCTCCCCTTCCACCTTTTGCTTCTGGCTGATGATGACCGAAAATTTCTGGTCGCCAGTCAGAACCTCCTCTATGATGTTTTTCTTCTTTGGTTCAAGATCCGGGCTTTGATGTTTTTTCATGGTGGTGGGCCAATGGTGGGTGGGTGGCAGATTAGTGGGGAGTGGTGGCGTTGGGATGTGGCTGTGGATTTGGGGAAGGGAGAGACCCATTTTCATTTATTTTTTTGGTTTTCCGGTTGTTCGTTTTGGTTTTTTGTGAATTCAGTGTTCTAAAAAGCGTTAGGCACTAGTGGAGCGGCCGACTAGGGTCTAGCGCCTAGGCAGATATTGGTCAGGGTTAGGCGGGACTTGGGTGGGATTAGACGGGGCCTAATTAGAAAAATAACATAGGTGGACAAAGGGGGCCTAGCGCCTATGTGGGGACTAATCGGGGCTGGACGGGGATTTTTAAAACAGTTGCTATAATTATCTTTTCATGTTTTTGTTGGTGTCTTTGTTTTCTCGGTTAATTTGAGAAACTCGTAGGCATGTTAGTAGTTTCTGTCTTGAAGTGCATAATGTAGCTTGTGCCCGAATTATTCCAATTTGAGAATATGATGGTGCGAGCGGGGGCGACGAAAATCTCCAGCTGATACGGGTGGAGTGACGGGCGGCGATGGACGAAATGATGGGCGGCAATGGGTGGTGTGACCGAAATGAGAAACGAGTTTGAGAAAATTTGTGAATTTTCTGAATTTAGCTTTCTAACTAATGTTGAGAAAATGAATGTTGGAATAAACAGCATGTGGAGAAAATCTAACTTCAGAAATTGTTTGCAAAATAGAAGCAGAAGTTGTTTGCAAAATCACTTTTTTTGAAAGAGAGTGGAGACTTTCAGTCTTTGTTTTTTGTCTGTGAAATGTGTTTGCAAGCCTAGAAAAAAGGACTTTAGTTTTTTAATTAAAGTTGCTATTGAACCTAAAGTTGTTGTTTTCTAACTTGCTATTGAAGTAGTTGCTATTGAACCTAATTCAGTAAATATAATATATATATATATATATATATTTCGGTTATTCGGTTCGATTAACCGAAATTTTAGAGGGGAACCGAACTGAATAACCAAAATTATAAAAAGTAAAAACCGAACCAAAATTTTCGGCTCGGTTTCGATTCGAACTGATTTTTCGATTTTGGTTCGGTTTGGCCGTTTAACCGAAATGTGCACAATTCTGTTTATTCCAACGATTTTGTTTATCACTTGAATTAGTGTTGCAAATTTTCCAACGATTTATTATGATATTAGAATTTAATATTCCAACAAAAATTCCAACATTTTATTCCAATAGTCTTGTCTACTGTTGGAATTTATGGTGGAATTTTTCCAATGGTATGATGCAACGTTGGAATCTCCATTGAAATTGTAAAAATTCTAATAGTATTTCCAATGGTTTATTCCAACTATTTTATTTACCATTGGAATTACTATTGGAATTTTCCAATGGTTTATTTTGGTGTTGGAATTTTCGTTGGAATTTTAATTCCAACGGACATTCCAATAGTTTATTCCAATGGTTTTGTATACCGTTGGAATTATTGTTGGAACATTCCAACGATTTATTGTGGTGTTGGAATTTTCATTGAAATTTCTAAAATTCCAACAATTTTTTTTCGTTGGAATTGTTCCGTTGGAATTTGAGTGTTTTCTTGTAGTGGTGGTTTAGTCACCGGTCGGAGTGATATGTTTTTATTTTGTTTTGTTGGTTTTAGTTTGTTTTCTTTGAGTCTTGTTTTACTCCCTCGATAAATGATTGTTTTTATCTCTTCCGGAGCTTTCCTATTGACATCTATGTCTGTTGATGGCTCAAAAGCTACCTTTAAAACCGTAGGCAAGTGCACATATCGTTTTATAGTATAGATTATTGAGTACCGAGTGTCATTCCCACGAGGATTGTAAGTGCTAATAATTACCGTCTTTTTGTTATTTAATCTAACAATTTTCAGAGTTTTTGTTTGATGAAAAAGGAAAACAAATTATAAATTGTAAAAATGAAGGAAGATTTGTAAAATAAGAAATCAAGAGATAGAAATGTGTTTGAATGTAAATCCCTCTAATGTTTTTGTGATTTGACAAGTTAAAAATACAACCGTAAGCCCCTTAAGCAAAAACCAACCTCTTTTAATAAAATCTCATGTCTTGTGGACCGTAGAAATTCCCAATTTAAGTTAAACCCTTTCTCAAGGCGAAAAACTTCTAATCTCAAGTTGATTAACTCAAATCTCTTTCCATTAAAACCCCTAAGACAAACATTATAACAATTTGTGAATTCCCATATTAGGTTTGACCCTAATCCGAATATGTATGTCGTCCCATATCTAGGATTGCATGCAACTCTTTTCACTTATATAGTTCTATTTCACCATGAATCTCTCGATTTCCTGGATGAAAAATAAACTTCAAATCAATATTGCGCATATATCAATTCGAATGAACGAAACATAATATAAGTGAATCACACAAAATATGAAGATTTTATTAAAAACATACACACCTTAATCACAAATCCATTCTAGAGTTCATTACATTCAAACACTAGGAGTTTAGCTACACATGATTTTGACCAAAGAATAAATTACACAAGAAGATTTAAGTATTGTAGACATGGTGTACTTATCTTTCTCAAAATCTCAATTGACTTCTTTCTTGATTGATGATGTTGCTCCAAGCTTTCTTCTCCAATATTGCCCCAAGCTTTCTCCTCCAAGACCCCTTGATCCCAATTCTACTTAATGAAATGAATACAATGAATATTTCCGAAAGTATCTAATCAATGCCTCTCCCAACTTCAACCCTTGGCTTTTATAGGCAACCAATACATTGATAGATCTCTCTTTGTTAAACAATCACCCCACTTTTATTGTTGGTTGGTGAATTCTTGTATTCAAGTGATGAGGAGGGAATATGAGGACATGTTGCAAAGAAATTGGGTGTTAAAGGTGTATAAAAGTGGTCAATAAGCTTGGTAGGTGAGTTTTCCATAATTCATGGAAAAGTTGCGAAAAGTGCCGGACACGCCCGTGTCGCCCGAACGGCCGGGCCGTGGCTGTTTTTTATCAAACAGGAATCGGGGAGACATGGCGTGCTTCCCAACACGGCCAGGCCGTGTCTCGACACGGCCGTGTTGGGGAACACGGATTGGCCCGCTTGAGGCTGTTTTATGCGAAAAAAATCGAGTTTTTAGCTCCCGTGAAACACGGCCGTGTTGCCCGACACCCCGCCCGTGTTGGACCAAAAAGGCCCCGAAATGACGCGCTTGGCTTGGAATTTCGAGCGTTTTGCATCCTTAAATTCCCGGTATGTTTTGACATGAATCCATGGTCCGAAATTCACCAAAATTAGCCCCGAATGGTCAATCTACATCAATAAAAGCACCTCGGAGTAATATGAATTATGTACAATCAAGAATTTACAAAACTAACAATAAAATCACTCGGATTCTACTCAAATATACACATAAAACATGCATAAAAAGACCCTTATCAAACCACCTCCAACTTTGAATTTTGCTTGTCCTCAAGCAAAACATTATATCAAAAAGAGGGATTCAATAAATCACAACACACAATTTTTTTAACACATTGAACACAAGCAAATCAAGTTCTTAGCCTTCAAACCCGAATTAACCATTCAAGAAAAAAACATTGTTTTGCAAAGCGATCGATTGTCAAAGAAAGACCGTAATATCGCAGAGCATTATTGAGACTTGAAATCATCACTCCACAAATATTGATAGTTATGAACAACTTCAATTCAATAATGCTATGAAAATACAAGAACTAAATAGATCTTTGTAGTTAGCCTACTAGTTATATAACCAAGCTTCGTGAACTTTATTGGGATGAGAAGTCAAGGAGTATACATTCCCCTTTTTTTTCGTTTTTTTTTTAGGACCTTTCGAAGCATGCTTCCACTAGGTTTAAATTTTGAATTTCTGTTCAAACCCTCCTAGGGTGGTTTCCCATACTCATATTTGTGTCGCCGTTTTACGTAAAAGACAAACATGGGGCTCATGAATGCTCCTAGTTACTAAGCAACAACAAATAGAGGAGTATAACCTCGATTGGTCCATTTTTTTCTTCTTTTTCTTTTTTTTTCATTTTTCTCTTTCTCTTTTTTTTTATTCGCAAGCTTGGTTTAACAACTAGTTAACCACTACTAAATCACGAGTTCTCAGACGTTCATAGCGCTAGGTATCGTTATATATGCATTAACACATCAAGCATTTATGTTGTTAGAAATCTCATCAAAATTTTGCCTGCACCCACATCAATCTATCCTAGACAATCAATTGCTTCACCTTGAAAACACAAATTAACAAGTTAGTGTAGGTATAATTGGGCCAAGTTATTGACTAGCAACATTCAATTTGTTAAAAATAAAAAATAAGAAACACATCTCTCACAAACAAGCATACAAGCATTCCGAAAATGTTATTGTACCTACCTCCAACTTTTAAAATTCACATTGTCCTCAATGTGAAACAAAGAAATTGACAAACACACACCAAACACTCAAAAAGCAAAGAAATTAGAATGATATAAAAGAGGTGGAAAAAGAAAAATACGACCTTACTACAATAGTGGAATCGGTGTTGGGCGATCATTGGGTTGTTTTGCACGGGACCTTCAACCGCATCTTCATACCTAATCAAAGTTAAGCAACACACAACTCAAATACCGTGAAATCTCAAATATTCCCAATTAGGACAACCAAGAAGATGTTCAAGAGTTTTTTTTTTTTTTTGATTTGAAAATGACTCTAAGGACTTGTGATTATTTTGAAAAAATAAAATAAAATAAAAAAATTGAAAAAAATAAAAACAATTGCACACAAACATCGGGTTGCCTCCCGGTAAGCGCTTTTTAACGTCAGTATAGTTGGACCATTTCACCTAAATGTGAAGATTTAATCGGGCGAGCTCAACTTATGAAAAATTTTATCTCTTTGAACAACATCGCCACCCGTATCGATTTTCGAACAATTGACCTTCATGGTCCTATTTTTCTCGCATGTTATTCTCAAAATGGGATTTATCTCAGTGGAAACTTTTGCACATTGAACATCACATACTTTCAAGGATTTATTAGAAGACATATCAAGCAAAGAATCATTTATCCTTGTCTCAATCAAGTTTATAGGAAAACAAGTATCATTTATAGGATTTCTCAAAGGAATTTTAAAGATAACTTGTTCACCCCTACTACTCAAAAGTAAGCTTTCCATCATGCACATCAATGAGAGATTTAGCGGTAGCGAAAGGACGCCCAAGAATTAGAGGAACATCAATCAATATCATCATGCATGTCAAGAATAACAAAATTAATCGGGAACATGAATTTATCAATCTTGACTATCACATCATTAATAATACCTCTAGATGTTTAATCGATTTATCTACCAATTGAATGTCCATCCTAATAGGTTTAAGTTCACCTAATCCCGCATGCTTGAATGTTTCATAAGACATCACATTGATACTAGCTCCCAAGTCGGCTAGTGCTCTATCAACAGGTAAACCATCAATTGTACAAGGGATAATAAAACTTCCTGGATCATTAAATTTTTTTGGTAGTTTTTTGGAAGAACATTTATCATTCAATTGCACATTTGATAGTTCGCTAAGCTTATTTTCATTAGAAATGATGTCATTTAGATCCCTAGCATGCTTTGAAAGAGGTTGAACAAATGGAATATTAGTATGTAATTGCTTGAATGACTCAAGGTACTTACCAAATTTGTCCTCCCTTCTATCTTCTTCAGTTAAACTCCGGTAAGGGATCTTGGGCTTGTATTCAGCGACCACCTTTTTCATGGGCTTTTCTTCGTGTTTGTCGTCCTCCACATATTTCTGCATGGTGGCGTTGGCATAATCATGCTCACGTGGAAAACTGATGGTGATTGCCTTTACGTGCTCTCTTGGTTTGGCCTCGGTGTTACCCTAAGAAACTTCCTTGTGGCCTTTCGAAATCATTTTCATAATCCGCCTATTTGGATTTCCAAATTATGGATAGATGCCTCTTGATTTCTTAAGGATGTTTTGACCGCCGAATCGGGCATCCGTGATTACAAACTTTCCCATAAGTTCCTCCAAGTTAGGCTTTCCTTGGGTCTACCGGAATCCAAGAGGCGTGTGTAGATTAGGATTGGGATTAGGTCGTGGTTGACCTTGGTTACTCCAACCTCAAGTTCGGTCTTGCCAACCTGGATTATAGGTGTTCTTGAAAGGATTATTTTGAGAGGGTCGAGATTGATTACCTAGATAATCCACTTATTCATGCGGTGGTATCGCATGGGCACTTCTTGGTGGTTGTGCGATCCTCCACAAGTATCACATGAGAAGACTTGTTTTGGAACCGCCAACCCGTCAATTTTCTTTCGAGTCGAGCTTCGACTGCGCGCTAGTGTAACTACTGTCCGCATTGTATACACCCACCGTCCCTGTTGGATTTACCTCGCACGGATTGCAATTGATATCCATTCATGGCCATTCCCTCTCTATTAGATCTTGGCGGCGGCAGGGTGTTTTATTGTTCAATGTTCCCCCCGCCGCCGCATCAATCATTTGCCACGTCGATGAGAGTAGCCCATTGTAAAACGTTTGGACTTGCATCCAAACGGGGAGGCCATGATGTGGGCATTTCCGCAGCAATTCCTTGAATCTCTCCCAAGTGTCGCATAATGTCTCATCATCCTCTTGAGTGAATGAAGAGATCTCATTCCTCAATCGTGCGGTCTTTGCTTTGGTGGGAAATACTTCAAAAGGAATTTTTCGCCATAATATTCCATGTTGTAATCGTTCCTTTTTGGCAAAGTATTTAACCATTGTTTTGCTCGTCCCCAAGAGAGAATGGGAATAAGCGTGACGGATGGCATCATCGGAGACCCCGTTGATTTTGAAAGTGTCGCAAATTTCAAGAAAATTCGCGATGTGATTATTGGGATCTTCATCCGGTAGACCGTCAAATTGGACAAGCTATTGCACCATTTGAATAACGTTGGGTTCAATTTCAAAATTGTTGGCGGCAACAACGGGCTTTACAATGCTTGACGTCGTGCCATCCATGGATGGCTTGGCGTAATCGTACATAGTTCTTTGTTCATCCGCCATGGCAAAATCTTTGATTTCGTCTATATCCTCCTCGTAGTCCGTATTAATGCTTTTCTCCGTGTTTCTATCGGCGATTTCGTCATTTCCTACCTCGACGACGAGTAGGCATGCACGCGATAAATAAAGATGATAAGAATAATACAAGACTTACAAATATAGATAAAAAGAAAGATAATGTAAAAATAAAAAAATGATTAAATTAACAAAAATAAGGCGTTCTTAATATTACAATCCCGAAACGGCGCCAAAAACTTGATGGCTCAAAAGCTACCTTTAAAACCGTAGGCAAGTGCACCTATCGTTTTATAGTATAGATTATTGAGTCCGAGTGTCATTCCCACGAGGATTGTAAGTACTAATAATTACCGTCTTTTTGTTATTTAATCTAACAATTTTCGAGTTTTTGTTTGATGAAAAAGGAAAAAAATTATAAATTGTAAAAATGAAGGAAGATTTGTAAAATAAGAAATCAAGAGATAGAAATGTGTTTGAATGTAAATCCTCTAGAATGTTTTTGTGATTTGACAAGTTAAAAATACAACCGTAAGCCCTTACAAAACCAACCTCTTTTAATAAAATCTCATGTCTTGTGGACCGTAGAAATTCCCAATTTAAGTTAAACCCTTTCTCAAGGCGAAAAACTTCTAATCTCAAGTTGATTAACTCAAATCTCTTTCCAGTTAAAACCCCCAAGACAAAGACGTTATAACGATTTGTGAATTCCCATATTAGGTTTGACCCTAATCCAGAAGATTTATGTTGTCCTATATCTAGGATTGCATGCAACTCTTTTCACTTATATAGGTTCTATTTCACCATGAATCTCTCGATTTCCCGGATGAAAAATAAACTTCAAATCAATATTGCGCATATATCAATTGGAATGAACGAAGCATAATATAAGTGAATCACACAAAATATGAAGATTTTATTAAAAACATACACACCTTAATCACAAATCCATTCTAGAGTTCATTACATTCAAACACTAGGAGTTTAGCTACACATGATTTTGACCAAAGAATAAATTACACAAGAAGATTTAAGTATTGTAGACATGGTATACTTATCTTTCTCAAAATCTCAATTGACTTCTTTCTTGATTGATGATGTTGCTCCAAGCCTTCTTCTCCAATATTGCCCCAAGCTTTCTCCTCCAAGACCCCTTGATCCCAATTCTACTTAATGAAATGAATACAATGAATATTTCATGAGTATCTAATCAATGCCACTCCCAACTTCAACCCTTGGCTTTTATAGCAAACCAATACATTGATAGATTCTCTTTTGTTAAACAATCACCCCCACTTTCATTGTTGGTTGGTGAATTCTTGTATTCAAGTGATGAGGGAGGGAATATGGGGACATGTTGCAGCAAAATTGGGTATTAAAGGTGTATAAAAGTGGTCAAAAAGCTTGGTAGGTGAGTTTTCCATAATTCTCGCATGGAAAAGTTGCGAGAAAAAGTGCCCTGACACGCCGTGTCGCCCCGTAACGGCGGGCGTGGCTGTTTTTATCAAACAGGAATCGGGAGACATGGTCGTGCTTCCCAACACGGCCAGGCCGTGTCTCCGTACACTGGCCGTGTTGGGGAACATGGCCTGGCCCTCGCTGTCGGAGGTCAATTGTGCGAAAAAATCGAGTTTTTAGCTCCCGTGAACACGGCCGTGTTGCCCGACACCCCTGCCCGTGTTGGACCAAAAAGGCCCCGAAATGACGCTTTTGGCTTGGAATTTCAAGCGTTTTTGCATCCTTAAATTCCCCGGTATGTTTTGACATGAATCCATGGTCCGAAATTCACCAAAATTAGCCCCGAATGGTCAATCTACATCAATAAAAGCACCTCGGAGTAATATGAACTATGTACAATCAAGAATTTACAAAACTAACAATAAAATAACTCGAATTCTACTCAAATATACACATAAAACATGCATAAAAAGACCCTTATCATCTGTTCAATGTGGCCCTTTTGCTGTTGGCAATGTAATTTTGTTCTCTAGTTTTGAATATATTTGCTATCGTTTCGATAAAAAAAGAAATTGTTGTACGGTCTACGGATCATAAACCTATACATATTTAAAACCAAATTTTAAATCTAGACAGATTTGATCTACAACGATGGACAAAACATGTACCAATGAATTTGGTCTCGCTTCTATCACAAGTATTCTCTAGTATTGAGAGGTGTGAGTTAGTCAAAGATTTGTAAGAGTGTTGGGGTACTGGGGCTGGGAGAGAGAATGTATGCGTGATTGTAAAAATATTTCACACATTTCTTTCTCTGTGGGTCGTGCTTTTTCTCTTGTTTCGAGTTTTCCACGTAAAGGTTTGGAGTTTTCGCGTAAATTATTGTATTGTGTATTGTGGTTATTGTCCATTTTATTTCTCAGTTACTCTTGCTTGTCTCTAGGGGGAGAATGTAAGATCTGATTTTCCCAATAATTACTACATTACACATAGAATGAGGGAAGAAATGGAGGAATACGACGGAGAAGGAGAAGACGGCTACGGTATAGAGAGTTTCTGAAAGTATTTTATTTTTCATAGTCCTATTTGAATTTAAATTGGCTATAAAACTATATATTTATTAAAAAATTCAATTAAAATCATAATATAGCATGAAATCTAAACATATATTAGACACAAATTATTTACATTCTAATGTATTAAAGCTTTCTAAATATATAATTTTTTATTAAAATATAAATTGCACCATAATCTATAATAAGTAACAATCCAAGTTGAACTTCCTCAATATAAACCATAATCTATAACAAGTAACAATCCAAATTGAACTTTCCTCAATAGAAACAAGCACACAAAAAAAAAAAAAATCCAAGTGAACTTTCTCAATAAAAACATCCACACACAATAGTGGAAAATCAACCCACATGCCAAAAGTGAGGAATCGAACCTGAGACCTACTAGTTTCAAGGTCTCCACCTTACTACTAGGGCAAGGCCTAGTCAGCTTCTAAATATATATAATTACTATTACAACTTACAAGATAATTAAATTCATTTTACTCTTATATATTAAGAACATGAGTTTGTAACTTGTAAGTAAATAAGAAAACAGAAAAACAAAAAAGGCCGAAAAGCATGTCTTCGTTCATAACTGTATAAAAATATGGGTGGCGCTATTCGCATCCTCTTTTTTTATGAGTACACCCACCTTCTAAGTACACCACCCCCCACTTTTTCAAATATGGCACAATTGTTAAATACACCCCCCACTTTTTTCAATTTTACCCTTTCATGAAAAACCCTAGGTGGCACGATGGCACGATGGCAAGATGGCACGATGGGTTTTTCGCCATCATGCCACATGACACGATGGCAAAAACATGGCACGATGGCATTTTCACCATCATGCCACATGACACGATGGCATGATGGCACGATGGCAAAAACATGGCACGATGGCCCATGTGGCACGATGGGTGTGGCACGATGGCATGCTGAATTTTTTGTCATAGCGCGTGATCGTGCCTTATATCGCACTGCTACTGTGCGACAATATTTTTCAACCTGAAAATTTAAGAAATAACATATTTTATGCTATAAACTAAGAATATACGTTCATTATATGGGGATATGAATACTTTATTGTTCGAATCTTTCAACAATTTGGGTGTTGGAAAAATCTAGGGTTTGTATAAAAAAAATTTAACTTTCTTCGAGAAGAAGAAGAATGTTGATGAATGATGTGGGTGTATTTAGAGATTGGGAAGGGTGTATTTAGAACTTGACTTTTAGTAAGGGTATTATAGTCTTTTAACTTTTGAAATTTTAGAGAGTGGGTGTACTCATAAAAAAAGGGGGTGCTAATAGCGCCACCCTAAAAATATTTCTCTACGTATGTGTCTTTGTCTGCATGTTACAAAAGATAACCTAAATGTTCATAATTATGCTGAATTTTAGAAAATTGCATATTACTTCTCTGCATCTATTTTATCCACGTTGCAACATTGATATTCGTTCATCATAGATGTGGACAGGTGAAGAGCCCAGTAAAGTAATTGCTTATGAAATCATTTGTAAGAAATTCACATTAACACTAGTAGTCATTATATTTTTATTCATCCTCCAAACAGGTTTTCAAACATTATTCACTTTTACATAAACTTATTTTATTTCACTTTTTTTTCCTGAAATATATAATATTCTCAAAAAGAATTTCAAGAATGAGTATGAAAACTGGAAAAGTCAAAAACCAAAAGCCAAAGGAAAAGGACCATAATCATTTTTTTTTTCAACAACAAAATTGTATTTTTATTAATCAATACGAAATAACCAAAACATAAAATTTTGAAACTATGCGAGAAAACCCAAACAAACTCCACCTTTCAAACAAAGTGAAAAGAGGAAGACAAAAGAAAAAAAAAACTAAACATATACAATATACGGGTTGTAATTCCTGTTTGAGTAACTGTTTGCACTTTCAATCAAGGTTTGGACGATCTGCACCAGACTTCTCTTCTCTGATATGTAGATCTATCAAAAACTGATGAAAAACTCATGACAATGTGATCAGGGGTGTAGTCAGCCTGCATGATTACCCCTAACCCAATTTTTTTCCCCCTAGCTCAAATATTTTTTCTCCTTAAAAAATACATATATAATTTTTTTTATTTTTTTTGCATAGAAAAAAAGGGACAAAAAAATATGGGGTGCGCAGGGGACCGGGAAACCCCCCTTGGCTACACCTCTGGATGTGATGAAAACCTCTTAATGAGACTTCAAAGAACAAATCTATTGATATCTGAATATATCTAAGTAAGAAAAAAAAAAGCAAACAAATTCCCCGGGAGAAACCAATACTCATCTTTGGGAGAAATCGAAAAAAACAGAATAAAAAGTAGAAAAACATCAAAAGAAACTATTTTTTCATCCTCCAATGTAGGAGGGTCGGCAAGGTTGAGAGGAAATAAAAAAAAAAAAACGTGACCATAATCATTTATTCAAACCTCAAAATCACCACAAAAAAAACTGCATAAATAAACAAATAATCTCCATCTCTCACACTTAACAAAACTAAATTACAGATGACTACTCTCAACAGTTTCTTCTCCCCAGCTTCACAGTTGATACAACCCAATAAACATTTCCGCCTCTCAATTTCTCCCTCTTATCACATCTCCACAATTTCAAAGCGATTCTTAAACCCAAATCTTGTCACAAAACCCTTTCGGCTCACCAACGCCGTCACAGAAGACAGAGAACTTGCCCCCACAGACAAAACCGGCGATGATGAAGAAAATGCTTCAATTTCAACCGAAATTGAGGGGATCAAGAATAGTATGTTTGGTATTACTTCTCCTGATAGATTACTCAATGCTGCTATTGTTCTTGGTGCTGGTTCTCTTGCCCTCACCAGGCTGCTGACTATTGATCATGATTATTGGCATGTGAGTACTCTCTTATGTCTCTTTTTATTTTCCCGCTTATATACTTTAATTTTTTTATCCTGCTTTTATGGGTAAAATGCAAATCAGTGCAATTTCTGGCTGGATTAAAGTTTCATGTGTTTCAGTTCTCAATTTTTGCAGTAACAAATCATTTCTGAGCTGTTTTTAGTTTATTTTTTTGTGTGTGTTTGAATCTTTCTTGTCTTGCACTTCTATTTTTTGTATTTGAAGTTTATTTGCTTTGTGATCTCAATTTCCAGGGATGGACCCTTTTTGAGGTGTTGAGATATGCTCCAGAGCACAACTGGAATGCTTATGAAGAAACCCTTAAAACACATCCTGTATTAGCAAAAATGGCCATAAGTGGGGTTGTCTACTCTTTGGGAGATTGGATTGCTCAAGTGAGAATTTTAATACTCGAAGCGGGGCAGTTTTTTTTTTTTTTTTCCATTTTTTGTTAAGGATTATGTGAATTTATATATTGACATGTTTAATAATGTTTCTTCATGTGCTGACAAAATTTGTAGTGTTATGAAGGGAAGCCCATCTTTGAGTTTGATCGAACACGCATGTTTAGGTCCGGTCTCGTTGGGTTCACACTCCATGGATCACTTTCTCATTATTATTACCAATTTTGTGAGGTGATGTTAATTTGTGGCTCAAGTTTGTTGAAATCCTACTTTGAGATTTTATTTGTCTGGTTTAGTGAAATTGCTTGCTTGCCCAGGCTCTATTTCCTTCCAAGGATTGGTTGGTGGTCCTTGCCAAAGTTGCTTTTGACCAATCTGTGTGGGCGGCAATATGGAATAGCATCTACTATGTGGTTCTTGGTTTCTTGCGTCTCGAATCCCCAGTCAAAATTGTTGATGAATTAAAATCAACATTTTGGCCTATGTTGACTGTAAGAAACTCTTACATAACTTCTTTTTATCCTTTTCTTCTTATTGTCATCCATCAGGGGAATTTTTTTTTCCCGTAATTTAACTGTATTCTTAAAAAAAAACATTAAAATGTTCTATTAGAAACTGCTGTTTTGAGTGCTCACATGTGGTAAAGGACTGCTATTCTGCTAATGAGCAGTGTGTATCGTGTAATTTAGTTTTCTGCATTCCTGAAGCACAATGTTTTATCACACACTTTACTCGTTTTCCTTCGAACATTGGAGGAGGGACCTGGGTGGTTTTGCTGTTGATTCTGCAGATCCGAGCACACAGCTAAATGTTCTATGCTACTTTTATTTTGAATTTTGACATGTAAAATCTAGTAGCCCCATTTCAAATTTAGTTTCTGGTAAACCACGTGAAGAATTTTTAATTAAGCTACTATTCTATATACAAAATTTTTTTAGCAATCACATTGTTCTATGAAGTATGCACATTTTAATAAATTGTTCTTGTATGTGATTTGTGTTTGGTAGCATTACCCCCCCAACCCTTGGGAACTCTTTTGCTTTTTGTAACTACTCCAATTTCATATACTACTGAATTTAACTGCACACTGTTGAATCACTTATGTGTTCTATGTTGAACTTTTCAAAAAATTTAATGTTTCTCTTGTCTGTAATTACTGTATTTCTAATGTCAATGGTTCCAAAAATACAATTTATACAGTGTTAAGATGTACCAGTGTACAATCAGTAGTATTCTGCTGTACAGAAATGATTTTCTTATGATTAATGTCTCCTTACGGGAGATTGTAATGGAGAAAGTGTTTAGCTACCATGTTTCTTTGATAATTTGACCTAATCATCAAGTCATTGAATGATTAACTGATTCCTTTTGCTATATCTATAACAGGCTGGTTGGAAGCTTTGGCCTTTTGCTCATTTAATCACCTACGGAGTGATTCCAGTGGAGCAAAGACTATTATGGGTGGACTGTGTGGAGCTAATATGGGTTACTATACTCTCAACGTAAATTATCATACACTTTTAACTTTTGTTGTCAAATCACGCTAGTAGATCATGCTCAAAAACAAAAATTATATATCCTTATCTCTGTTTAATTTGAACACTTTTATAGGCAATGAAAATGTCAGTGGTATTCAAGTTTAGACTATCTAAGCCATTCTCATTTTCTCCATCTTATACATAACAGCGAACACCGGATGAGATAAAACATGACTATGGGCTTTTCACGATCAGAATCAATAGTTATCGAAAAAATGTGGATGAGTTCACAAGAAAGTTTTTGATATAGATAGAGAATTGAGAAACTTTGGCTTGTCACCCGACATGGGGATTTTAGTGTTTCGATGTTAATTAGTCGATGATAGTCTTTGTTTGCCATCTTTGCTGTGCTAATTGTGAGCCTTATCCGCATATGTCTTCATTTTGGAGAAACTTAATTCACATATCTCATAACTCCTCCGTGGCATTACTTTTTTTCTCAAGGGATTGCTATTGGTAGAAGGTGTAGGATTTTATTTTTGGTTTTGACTTTTGCGATGGATGGTAATTCCTGCGGATTCTTTTTTTTTTTTTTTTTTTTTGGGCGTAATAAGAATGGCATTAACATGATCAAAGGGTCTTGCGAGCAACATTTGCTGATTGTTTAAAATTTCGTTTTTGCTTCGTTTTTTTTTCAGTTACTCGAATGAGAAATCTGAAGTGCGGATATCTGAGGCATCCGAGTCTCAACCCGGTTCTCCCTCAGACAATTCTCCCAAGGTAAACTCCAATAGAAACCCAATGTACATGATTGATTTCTAAAATACATAATCGAGTATGTCCTTTTCATTTCTTTTCCTTTTCATATTAGCAGTCATGCATATTGCCTTTGACCGTAAACGATGGCGTGATTCGTGATATGGTCCATATAGCCGACCCCATATAGTGGGAAAAAGGCTTTGTTGTTGTACTCATGCATATTGTAGGGCCATATCACTGAATTGGGGGTAGGGGAGTTGTTTATATATAAGTGTGTTTGTTTTCATTTTCAATCTTTAGATTAGCTCTAGCTTATAAATACTAGGGATAATTACAATAACTACTCCTGAGATTTAGTCTAGTTACAAAAAACTCTAGTTATCTTTTAAAACAACAAATATCTGTTTGAGGTTTGTATGTACCTAACAAATACCTCTATTGAGGTCTCTTGAGAATGCAATTTTGTAAGCAAAAACAATTGGCAGGGGGTATTTGTAATTTTTAAGGATAATTGTTTTTTTCTTTTTTGTAATTAGGATAAACCTCAGGGATAGTTTTTGTAATAAACCATAAATAATATGCAATTTTATGAATCAGGTACAACCGCAAACTTATGTTACTGTTGTTCCTTGGCAGAAGTAATTAAGCAAACTTCTTGCAGTAAAAGATTTCACCCCTCCTAATTGGAAGAAAAAACAGAAAAAATGACCAGATTTGTTATATTTCCTCTTCTTTGGGGAGTTAAGTTCGCCACAGGCTCTACGATTAGCTGTTCGCCACAGGCTCACACATATAATACGTCTTTGCATAATGTTAAATTATTCTCATAATCATGTAAATTCAATACCATGGACAAGTTTTTGAATTAGCCACAGAGGAGGTGGTGATTATCATATAGCCTGAAAGGCTCTTTGAAATTCTTCGTCAAATTGTGATCTTCGATGGAAATAGGTTGTGTTGTATTGAACAAAGGTATATACTGTTATACTTGTATCCGTTGTACGATTATGTATATGAAAAAAATACAGAGCTTTGTAATTTCTGTTGGTGTTTTTTGTTCCGTTTTTCCTTTAGGCCGATGATGTATAATATCATACGCTGTATTTTGTGTTATGCGACTCTTGTTAATGTAGCAGGTTTAGTTATATTCACAAAACATATTGTAATAAGTGTAGTACTACAGAATTTTATGGTTTGGTAGTAGTTTTCTTACTTTTATTCAATTTTGGCTAAAGATTTCCTAGTCAAGTACCCTGGAAAATATTGGTGATTCAATTGTAGATAATTGACAGATTCCAATACTCCTTGGATAACATTTTTTCCAAGATTTTTTTTTCTTTTTCTTCTAAAATTATATTAGACACGGGATAATTGATGAGATAATAGAAAACACATTAGGAATTCGCAGCTATGTAAAATAGTTAGCTTTAACCAGTTATAATTCGATTATACAAAGTTCTCCATGCTGACTTGAAAAGTACCTAAAGTGATTTCATATAAAACTTAAAAATATTTAAAGAACATGATATGAAAAATTCAAATGCCAGTGTGTGAAGAAGATGATGAGATAAAAAGGAAAACGAAACTTTGTGTTGGATTGAAATTTTACCAGTTAAATATAAGTGAAGTCTGATTATACAGTCATTTTTTAGCATTTAATAATTACTAATTAGGAATGTACTTTGTTTCGGTAAAATCCCACAACTTTTCTGACTTCTTTGTGTTTCATACTTTTTTGTTTTTCTTTTCTCTTTCTTTGAAGTTGTACACTTGCAGGTAGAGCTGACAATGGGTTGGGTCGGGCCAGCCCAGCCCGAGCCCGTCGGGCTTTTCCAAAAATTCGGGCTGGATCAGGTCGGCCCGATTTTGGTCGGGCCACGAAAATGATTGGCCCAGTCCAGCCCATACATGAAATCTATGTGTTAAAATTCGGGCCTAAAAATTCGCAGCCCAGCCCAGCCCAAACCTCGGGCTGGTTGGGCCGGCCCGCGGGCCGGGCTGGGTTTTGCCACCTCTACTTGCAGGCTTTGTCTTGTAAATGAAATTTGCTACATACAAACTTGGAAATTTTCTTTCTCTCAATGACTTCTTTCAGCATGTTTTGTGTTTCACAGATTTTATCAATTGCAACATGGCACATCTAATTAATTTGCCCAAGACTTAGATTGTTGAGACTTCTCCCAGATGATTGTATCAATCTGTTAATCTCTGGTTGAACCTCTTTAGGAAGTAAAGCAATATAGACATTCTTCAGATTTGGATCATTATACCCATTGAGAAGGTAGAATAATTCAGATATCTTCTTAAAATGCTTATCAAGATCCTTTTTGCTCAAAGAACAACATCTTCGGGCAAAATATTCATCAGACATTGCTTTGGTGAAAAGATTGATATCACCAATAAATTCTCTGTGAATTTCTCCAAGTGCAGCTTAAACTGTAGGCATATTAAAGAACTAATTTTTTCTGTAATCACCCAAGGAGGTAAACCAATCCCTAAGAATTCCAACAAATCTAGTTGAAAATTCTTTTAGGACTTCACTGAGATGTACATCTTCCTTATTGAGCTGGTTGTCATTTCAGCTTTGTGCCATTGTCTCACTTTATGTCATTATCTACTTTACTTTATGTCATTGTATGGTTGTATTATTTAAAGTTGTTTGGATTGTTATGTACGTGTAAAGGGGCTGTAACATCAAGTGGTCCCCCTACCACACTTGTCTTCTGTTGATTGGTGGATGCCAAAATCTGTTTTAGATGGGTATGTTTGAAGTCCGGAGTTAGTGCTTATATAAAAAGGCACTCCTTCAGTATGTAAATCAAGCTTGAAGAAATAAAAACCCTTTGTTTCATAAATATGAGTTTCTAAAGTTCTTTTCTTTTTTAGAAAGTCTCTAGTATTAGTAGAAATATGATTTGGCTTATTCCTCCTATCTAATTTTCCATCTGAGTATATTGGCTGGAAACCTAACTTGGTCCCTTAAAGTTTTGAATAGAGCCTGGACCTAAATATGTATAACAATGCCACGTATAAAGATGGACTTCAAGTATGCTATGTACTTGCCTCTGTAAGAGGATCCTGTACAACAAAAAAGAAGTATTACACTTGAAAAATGCTACGGTACCCTCAGTATATACTGTTTATACGAGTTTTAATTGTATTCTTGTACAATACAATGAATTTCATTAGAGAGATGAAAGACTATATATTGTGGATGGCTAAAAGTAATCTCTGGTGGAAATTGCGTATTTGTACTGAATATTGTATGTCTCTAAAGGTATGGCAGTATATACTTATGGGGCTCCCGGCCGTTTTTGGTATGAGTTTTAACTTTCTTCCCTCCAAATATGCGACGATAAGACTTCATTTTCCAAAATGTGCATTCTTTTTCCAAAACACAATTTCATTAAAATAATTAATGATTTCTTCTAAAAAATTAATTAATGATACAACACAATTATAGTGAATTAAAAACAAGAGCAACCCTAATTCCTTGAACGAAAATCATACAAAAAGTTTTAGAAACGGAAAAAATAAGGTCCCACCGAGATTTGAACTCGGGTTACTGGATTCAGAGTCCAATGTCCTGACCACTAGACCATGGGACCTTGTTGTTTCTCAAGAATAATTTCCTAATTCTTCTCAAATTTTATTCTTTATTGTTCAGTCTTTTGTCAGTGTTTTGCACACTCCCAGTGATCATCACAGCACAGATGAGAAAAGCCCTCTCGAAACCCCTTTCTTCCACCACCATAGCCACACTCCTTCGAACCCTAAAACCTTCAATTCCATTCCCAAATCCACATTCCTTACCTTCCCTCAAACGGCCGTCTTCCTTCACTCCTCTCCCACCCCCAGAATGGGTGCAACCCTTCAACGATCTTTCAGACCTCATAACTACCGACTCAAAAGCAGATCTCCAACCTTCACCCTGGGTTCCAAAAATCCTCCATTGTTTGCAAAACAAAAACTTCAACTTCCCCTCCTCCACCCTCGAACAAGACTTGACCATCTTTTGCCAAAAATACTTAATCAGACTCCCTCCCACTTTTGTTGCGTATATTCTCAAAAAATCGGACCAGCTCCCCAACAGGGCTGAGACGGCCTTTCGATTTTTCATATGGGCTGGTAAGCAAAAAGGGTATGCTCATAATCTTGAATGCTATGTGTTTATGATTGAGGTTTTGTGTTCTGAAGGTGATTTTGATAGGATTAAGTTGGTTTTCGATGAGTTTAAGAGTGAAGGGTTTTTAATGAATGCATCTGCCGCTAATTCTCTTATTAGGAGCTTTGGGAGTGGAGGGATGGTTGAGGAGTTGTTATGGATTTGGAGAAAAATGAAGGATAATGGGGTTGAGCCTAGTTTGTACACTTATAATTTCCTGATGAACGGTCTTGTTAATTCTATGTTTCTAGTCGGCCGAGAAAGTTTTTGAGGTTATGGAAAATGGGAAAGTTAAGCCGGATGTCGTCACGTTTAATACCATGATTAAAGGGTATTGTAAATCGGGTAATGTTAAGAAGGCTATTGAAAGGTTTCGAGATATGGAAGTGAGGAACGTGGAGCCTGATAAGATTACTTTCTTAACTTTGATGCAGGCTTGTTATTCGGAGGGGGATTACGATTTTTGTGTGAAACTTTATAATGAAATGCAAGATAAAGGACTAGATATTCCTTCACATGCATATAGTTTAGTGATTGGTGGCCTTTGCAAGGAGGGCAAGTCTATGGAAGGATATGCCGTTTTCGAGAATATGGTCACAGAGGGATGTGAGCCCAATGTGGCAATTTATACTGCTTTAATTGACGCGTATGCCAAAAATGGGGAATTAGACATGGCTATGGGGCTTTTTCATAGGATACAAAATGAAGGTTTTGAACCAGATGAAGTTACATACGGGGTAATTGTGAATAGTTTGTGTAAGAGCGGGAGATTGGAGGAGGCACTGCAGTGGTTCGAATATTGTAAACGAAATAATGTTGCCATGAATGTTGTATTATACTCGAGCCTCATTGATGGCCTTGGAAAGGCGGGGAGACTTGAAGAGGCCGAAAAACTCTTTGAAGAGATGGTTGAGAAGCAATGTCCTCGGGATTCATACTGCTATAATGTACTTATTGATGCATTGGCTAAAAATGGAAAGGTTGATGAAGCATTGGTGGTTTTCAAGAAAATGGAAGATGAAGGTTGTGATCGACTGTGTATACATTCACAATATTGATAAACGGCTTGTTTAAAGAACATCGTAATGAAGAGGCGTTGAAATTGTGGGATCTGATGATTGATAAAGGTATCACTCCAACAGCTGCTTCTTGTAGGGCCCTTGCTACTGGTCTTTGTCTTTCGGGCAAAGTTGCACGAGCTTGTAAAATCTTAGATGAACTAGCACCAATGGGTATTGTCCTAGAGACAGCATTCGAAGATATGATGAATGTTTTGTGCAAGGCTGGTCGTATAGCAGAGGCTTGCAAGTTGGCTGATGGAGTAATTGATCGTGGACGAGAAATCCCAGGGAGAGTTCGTACTATTATGATAAATTCCTTGAGGAAGGCAGGTAATGCTGATTTGGCAATGAAATTGATGCATAGTAAGATTGGTATAGGGTATCATAGGATGCGCAGTGTGAAAAAGCGAGTTAAGTTTCGAACTCTGGTTGAGAGTTGATCTGAGGCTGAGAATAATGGTTACGAATTTTTTACATGAATGAATTTACTGGCTAACTCAAATGACAAAGGTATACTGTCGAATGTTGAAATCTGTTCAACTGCATTTTCATCACACCATCAAGGTAGGCTGCCATCCCAAGCAAAAAAATCATCTGTAAGTAACCAGCCACTCTTGCCTCGACTGTCAGTTTTGTATTTTAAACTTTTTAAAGTTTTGTGCACAAGAAGTACCAGAAATATTTGTATGTGTTATATAGACTAGAAATTGCATTTAGACCTTTTCAGTTCCCAAATAAAATGAAAAAGGAAAAAGGCTTCTTGAGTTGATTGCCTATTGTTCTAATTATTCATTCCGAATTTTTAGCTTTATTCATGAGTTATTTGCACGTGTAAAGGTTGGTGAAGTTGCTTTCTAATGAAAGTAATTGCAACGCATTGTTACAAAGAAATCAAAACATGTTGGGTAGCCTGTGTCCTGCTGTTGACAGAATTTTATCTTCGACCAATGTTTCTGTTGTGTTTGTTTTACCTTTTAAGTTTCCGACTTATGTTCAATCTGTACCCCGATGACCTCTTGAATGTACGAGTATTTTGCAGTTCCCCAATTATTTCAAAAATACAAATTCTTGAAACCACTATAACTTACATTATCTTTTGAAGTGACTTCAAGTGTTGTAATATAAACGTTGCTTTGTTTTAAAATTCTAGCGTTGCTGGACAATTGAAATCCTGAAATCTATCAATATCTATTGTAGAAAAGCTGGACAAAACAAAATATACAGTAAATGATTTTGTTGAAGTACAACTGTACAAGACATTAATTAAGTTAATAAATAGTAAACAAAATAGAAGATACCAAAATTTTGGTGAATTGGTGAATTTCTCTAAAGTAGCAATGTTTGTTTTAGCAAAATAAAAGTAAGGTATCAAAATAGTAGTAAGGTATCTAACACGCCTATAAATGGTTCTTTCCATCACATGTAACAGGATTTTGAACATTATCTCTAAAATATCATAGGATTCTTGTAGTAGAGGCGAGCTGGCGAAATAAAAAATTTGGGTCCAAAAATGTTCCACAATTTTTTTCGCATTGGTATTTTCCGATTTCTCAACTGTTGTCTACAAGTTTTTTCCCTGCCATCATGTTTCTTCGTGTTATTTCTCTGCTGCGGTCCTCTTCAGCAAAAGGTCGTCTTTTTGTGGGACTATGGTACTATTCTGTTTGCCTTTCATTCAGCTGATTACAAGTCTGACTGCTTAAAAACACATCAACAGTTATGCCTTCCCTTCAACTTGGCAAAAACACCTATAAGTTCGGCCTGTAAGAGATTGTTAGTCATTGAAACTCAGGCAACCATTTGATGATCTCTCATTGTGCATTTTATTCCATTTCATTGTTCCTTTTGATTGTGCAGGTCACACTCGATAACTGATAAGTGGTGCCAAGACATAACGCCAACTTGCACCAAAACAAATCACGTGAAGTAGGCTATCTTAATGGCGCTTGCTTTGTTATAAGTCAAGAGACTTCATTCTCTTATGAAGATATGGAAGGGAGGGCATCATGCTGGTAAGTGTTGCACGTGCAATTGTTACGTTTTTGAAAGTTCAATTTCTGTTCCATTGGCTGAGGAGTGGTGATTGCCAGTAATTACTCTTGTAATTTGAAGGCAAGTCTTGTTATTTTTCAAATTAACGTTATTTAGGGCATCTCCAATGGTAATAGGTTCAAACCTCCATTCTTGTGGATTCCATACTCACCGCATCAAAAGTAAAAATACCTACTCTTTTCATCACTATCAAAGAGACTTCCCAACAACTTTTTTATGGGCCCCACACTCTAATCACATCTTTTTAAAAAATCCTCCAACAACTTTTGTATGTGTCCTACCATAAAGTTACATATTTATACTTTACATTTCATACTTATATATATATGTATACCAGATTGCGAGAAATCGCTAGGTGCTAGTCGACGGTAGCCCAACGCTTAGCGCCTGGGCGCGCCTGCCTAGACTGGTGCTTAGGAACATTACTATCTTTTTTATTTTTTTGGTCGATTGTTGACCGCCTAGCGCCTAGGCCCGATTTTTGGCCGAAATTTTTTTCCCCACGGATTTGGACAAAATCGGTCAGGCGTAGGGGCGCCTAGGCGGTCGCTTAGGCCGATTTTTAAAACATTGATATATATGTGTATATATATATAATATGCATTATATTGTATAAAAATTATAAAAAATAATGAATGTTATTAATATATATGTTTAATATACATGATTTAGATTTTATATGTAATGAATATTTATTGCTTTAGATTATTGAACACAATAATCTAATAAAAAGGCGTGTTACAAATTTTGAAAAAGACAGAAGTACAATGTTAATAACTAATTTAGTATGAATGAAGCTAAAAATAAATATAACATAGTCATATACTTCCTAATTTATAAGTGGTAGAGAATTGTTGTTGAACGAAAAGAATTGAAGTGTGATGTACCTATTTATAGGCCAATCTAAGAAAAAAGAAAGATAAAGTATATGACTATTTTTAGCTTATTACAAGTAACGTCTATTTGTAACATTTAACTTCTATTTTTGTTTTTAGAAAGCAGAAATTCCTTTTAAATTCATGTTTTTTTTAAGATTTAATGAAAAAAAGAGTGTAGCAACTGTAAGAAAAAACACAAAACAATAGGAAAAGAAAGAGGTGCATGCAACAATTATTGTTGTTAGTGTGGGGCAGTTAAAATCTCCCCCGCATGTGTGACGGACACACGCTCTCTTGGCACAGCGAGCGTTCACACGCAATCTTTTCTTTTTATTTTTCTTTTTTTCAAAATAACCCGCTTATTTAGTAAAAATCCCACTTCTTCGGCTAATTAGATGTTACTCAAGTGGGTAGTACCCAACTATATTGTGATTTTGACATGTGTCCTATTTTGATTTTTTTTTATAAAAAATACATGCATGTCATAATATGGCATATGTCAAAATCACAATGGAGTTGGGTACTACCCATTTGGGTTGCATATCATTACCCAACTTCCAAAACCTCAAACCTCTTCTTCCAATGGTTTGTGATTTTTTTGTATAGTATTTTTTAACTAACCCCTCGGAAAAAAGCTCCATGGGAGATGTCCTTATGCATTCTAGTGTTGGATTTGGAGCCAATGGAATTTGCCTTGTGCCTTGGGTGAAGAGGCAAAAATTGATAAGGGCATCTCCAATGAATCTTTTTCTGGTGGATTGGGGTGTTTGGGAAAAAGAAAAAAACTACACAAGAAACCTTAAACCATTGGAAGGAAATGTTTGAGGTCCGTGGAGGAAAATTGGGTTTATGCTAAATGAGTGGATTTTTTTCAAAGATTGAAAAAACAGTTGTGCATCACGCGTGCGTGGGGGAGATGGCAGCTGCCCCCATGCTGATAGCAACATGCTGTTTGCACCTCTTTTTCTTTTGTTTTTTTACTGTTGTTGCACTCTTTTTCTTTTTTATTATTAGTAAATCTTAAAAATATGAATTTAATTGGAATTTCTGCTTTTAAAAATGGAAGTTAAATTCTTAATAGCTGGAAAACAGTCATTTATTTTATTTTTTATCACTTCAATTCTTTTCATTCGACAACAACAATTCTTCACCACCACTTCTAAAGTTGGAAGTCTATAGCTATGTTATGTTTATTTTTGATTTCATTTTTATTATATTATTGTCTTCAATAATCTAAAACTATAAATTCATTACATATAAAATCAAAATAATGTATGATAAACATATAATATAGATAATATTAATTAATTATTTATGTATAATATAATGTATACAATATATATTTGTAAAAGTACGAAATGTAAAATATGTAAATTTATGGTGGGACTCATCCAAAATTTTGAGGATTTTTTAAAGAGATGTGATTTGAGTGTGTGGCTTATAAAAAAGTTGTTGTGAGGTTTTTTTTGATAATGGAGTTTTTACTTTTGATGCAGCAGTGTGAGATCCACAAAAATGGAGGTAAAATCAAAAAATTTATCTGGCGATGCCTCCACAATATCCTTCCTACTGCTGACAATCTTATAAAGAGAGGATTGACGATTGATCCTATCTGTAAAGTGTGTGGTGAGGCCAATGAAAGAATGGAACATATATTATTTCACTGCTCTAGAGCTCAACTGGTTTGGAAGCTCGCACCTGTTCATTGGGACGGCCTTAAGGCTGAATCAGCAAAGTTTGGAATTTGGTGGTTTGTTATCTGTAAAATTCAATGGGATTCGGTAGCTGAGAAGAGAGCCCAATTATCTTGTTACATTCTTTGGTGGCTGTGGAAGACTCGCAACCTCTGGATTTTTCAACAAACAAGCATGCCCGAACATATGATTGTGGCAGCGGGTCTGCAGGAGTGGGTAGAATTTTGTGAAGTTAATTCACCTACCCTTGGCCTCTGAATTTGGTGGAGTCTGTCTGGGTAGGGTGATCTCTGTGTCATCAGTGCTATTAGGCTCCCTCTCCACGGTGGCATTGTAATCATGCTAATCACGACAGAATCTATGATAAAGCTTCTCCTTATCAGTGGAAGTCTGGTTGGTGGGGTGGTTGTTATTAGTGATAGTGTTTACTAATCTTCTCTTTATGTTTTTTGTGTTTTGCTAGTGGTTGTTTTCAGGAAGTGGAATTATGTACCACATAGCTTATTCCTGAATCCTAGGCCAAATTGATAATTTGGTTCTTCTTTAATCTGTTTTGGTTGATCTCACTTTGTCTCAAAAGGATTGTCGATCAAAGGATCGCCGGATGTAATGTTCTGTGAGTTTATAAAATTCCTATCGTTTCAGTGAAAAAAAAAACCTATTACAATTGGAGATGCCGTAATAATCTTTTTACTTTATTGACAATTTCTAAGGGCATCCACAACATAGAGGTTTTTTTTTTTTTTTTTTTTTTGGGGGTGGGGGGGAGGGGGGTGGTGTTGGGGGAGGTATTTGGAGTTAAAAATCTGAGTCCATTGGGAACAATGAGTTTGAGGTTTGTGAAAAAAAACCGTTTCGTGCCCCACAGGCCTGGGTTTTTTTTTTTTTAAAAAAAAAAAACAATTGGGACGTTTGTCACACCACTTCTAAATTTAGAACTTTGCAAACAGCAAAAGTACTCCAATTTGTTGTTGCCTTTGTTTTGCCTTGTTGTTAAGCTATGAATCTAGATTGGACAATCAAAATCCTATTGGTTTTACTAATTCAAATGGCTCCATTGCCATTGCCAGTATTGCTACTCAAAATCAATCAAGGAGAAACAATTTTAATCACAACTTTTCAACTGGAAGAGGAAGAGGAAATCGTTTGAACCAATACCCTAAGGGTTAGTCTCCTGTTAGACCGTCTAACGGATCTAGATCCATCGACGGCGTCTAAATATCCTACCCATCTCGCAAATCTGACCCGAATCCGCGAAAAAATAAAAAAAAAAGACTCCAAACAATCCATAGCCCATCAAATCCGCTTCTCAAAATCCCTCAATCACCATATCCGCCGCTCCATACAATCTCGACAGCTTCAAGAAAGGGATATGAGATTACAGGGTGGGTAGCACCAATAGAGTGCTTCATGGCCTGTCCAGTGGCTTTGTTGATCAAAGCAAAGTTGGGGAACCCCTCCTCATCCTTCACTCTCGTGCTCAACTTCTCATCCTTTATCCAAAGGTCTTTGCGATTATTAATTAAATCCTCAAATTTACAATCCTTTTCGGATGAAAGAAAAAAAGAAAAACAAAGAACTATTATTCACCTGTAAAGGGTCGGTCGGACGGATTGGAGCGGGCAAGAATAACCTTACCCCAACCCATCAAACAATAGAATGACATTTTTTTCCCGAACTTCCTTTTGCGATGCAGAGTATTTGAAGACGAAGACTAAATGATACAAGTATTAGTATCGCTAATACTTTTATGGAGAAATACTAATACATTTTATAAGAAAAACTAATACTTTGCAGAGCACTACTAAAATAATCTCTAGAAAATTACTAATACTTTTCCAAGGAATAGCTAATACATTTCGGGAGAAAAATTTAATTATATTCAGGGAAATTACTAAAATACTCTCTAGGGAACTATTAATATTTTTTCGAGGAGCTACTAATACTTTTTTGAGGGACTGCTAATACGTTTCGGGAGTATATTTAGGAGAAAATACTAAAATACTCTTCAGGGAACTACTAATACATTTCAGAAGAACTGCTAATACTTTTTAGAAGGACGACTAATACTTTTCGTAAGACTGTTAATACATTTCGGGAGAAAAAATTAATTATATTCAAGGAAACTACTAAAATACTCTCCAGGAACTACTAATACCTTTTCGAGGAACTACTAATACTTTTTTGAGAGACTGCTAATACATTTCGGGAGTATATTTAGGAGAAATACTAAAATACTATTCAGGGAACTACTAATACATTTCAGAAGAAGCTAATACTTTTTAGAAGGACGGCTAATACTTTTAAGAAGGACTGTTAATACCAGTGGTCCCTGAAAACCACTAAAACACCACTACTAATATTCGGGAATGCCACCGGGTCCGCGGGTCAGATCCGTCTAATAGGTCAGACCCGTTAGATGGTCTGACAGAAGTTTTTGTGATACCCTAAAGGAGGTAGAAACTTTGGAATAGGCAATTTTAGAGAAAGAGGAGGAGAAAGGTCCTCATAACACCAGATTCATGTGCCAAATTTGTGGATACACAAATCATACAACTGACGGGTGCTGTTGGTTAAAAAGTTTTTATTGGATCAAATAAATCCTAGCCATTAGTTAAAAAATTATCTTAGTATAAATAAAGATATGTTAGAATTTTAAATACAAATATTCGAATTAATTCATATATATTTCAAATCAGAATAAGAATCAATTTTTATATTTAAATATTAAAACATTTGTATAAAAATATTCTGCAAATGAAGCTAATACAAATAAATTATATTTTTATTCTGCTCGATTTGATTTGTTTATAGCCTAATTGGTTGGAGATGGGGTGTTGTACATAGCTCATCAAGAGAAAAAAGTGGGTTGAGATGAAAGTAGGCGAGCGCCTCGAGCGCCTACAATAAATAAATAAAAAAAGAAAAAATTCAGTAAAGGCGCTAAAATAGCCCCTTAAACCCATCCCATTGACATAATGGGCAAGGGTAGGGGCAAGTTTCTCCGTTGGGTTCGGGCGTTCTCTGTTGGGTGGGGCATTTACCCTATCATACAGCCCCAACCCTCATGAGCCAGGCATAATTCCTTAGGTGCACTTGAATAGTTGAATTGAATGTCTACAAAACACACCAGTTACAAATTGAGCAAATAAATAGTTGTTCCAAGTTCATAATTTGACTCCAAAGAGGACTTTATAAGGCAATAATACCCTTCATTGCGCCCGTCAACCTGTTTGCGCTACAAATTATATTGCTCGGTTAAATTATTTGGGCATCCTATCATTTGACACAAAAAGATTTCCTTTCTACTAATAGATTACCAGACAGAAAACAAATAAAATAGTTCTCTATTAAGTCAGCCAGTTTCATACAGTTAACTCTTTCAGTAAATGAGTAGCCCCAACAACTAAGATTCAGATACATCATAAAATTCATTCACAAGTGTAAAGAAGCTATATACATACAAGTAATAGAGTTGGTAAACAACTGAAGAAAAATCTCGAAGTCAGCAAAACAGATGCCTTACAACCCTAAATCAAATCAACAGGAGGATATGATGCGTCATTAGGTAAAATCTGGAAAGAAAAAAAATGAGAAGCTGTTTTTGAGCTTTGTTTCACATTGTGCTCGAGGTTGGACATGGAAACATGTTCTTTTGTGGAGGCAAACTTCAAAGAACATGTCACTGTAACTTTAGAATTCCACCTCCAGACATTGACATTACGTTCCTGGTCATACTCAAACAGCTGCAAATAGAAAGTAGATTAGTCTTAGTTCTATATACAGTTCAATCATTCAAGATACTTCACTGCCAAAAGTACTACTATGTCTCTTCAACAAACAGTGTCTTATGTAGAGGAAACTTCACGATATACAATTTTGTATTAAGATAGCTTCGGATGGTGAACTGAGAGACCTTTCTAGAAAATGTTATAACCTAGAATCAATTGGCTTCATATTGAGAATGCTCATGAATGACAAATTGTCGAATTGATACAGTAATATTAAATCTCATGATACTTGAGGGAACTTACAGTGAAAATGGGGAAAAAGATGGTGCAAATACAGATGCATCATTAAAGAAGCCTGAACCAAAAGCTTGTTAAACAGTACAAAATCAAAATTCAATGTAATTAAATATTTTCTCTAGGATTGAAATCAGTCTGCGAAGTTTTGTTTTGTTGCAAAGACTGTTCTCTCTAAAAGGGGTGTACTTTGCTGCTTGAATGACTTCAGGTTTAATCTAATGATATTCTCTCCAACCTCAGGCAGGTTATTTCCCTTTCTCCTGCATTCAACCATTGTACATGCACTTACATTTTTGCACAAGCACCATGCATTTCAGTTACAATATATATCAACTGTGTTGAAACATATTCAACCTTTCGAAAGATAAGGTGACTCATTAACACCTGATACACATCTCTAACATTAAACCAGAACTTAAAAATAAAATAACAAACCAGATCTTATCTCGTATCATTGTCCAGATATAAAATATCATTTCTTAGTCAAGCAATACGTAAATTCTAATGGCAAATTCAGGCCATACATTTTAAGATTACCTACTATTAGCTTGTCAACTACTGTGAATAAGCTTGTCAACTACTGTGAATAACATGTGTCTCGATTAACCATGTCAAATGCTGAAAATCTCTAAGTGACATATGTTACTATACTATTCTCTAATGTAGCAAACTGAAAATTCTACACTGAGCAGTGAGATTATCCTATGCAAGAGGTATTGTAATGTATGGCACCCAATCGCCAATTGTGAAGAGTATATGAACAGGGTACGACTCACCAGACAAGGCACAATGCCGAGTATGTTTTTGCAACTTCCACATCATATTTGTGTAATACAGGCATATGATTATATGAAAATAAGATCTAATCAACAATACACTAGGACCTCTAGTACTTAAAAGAGGTTGATTTCTACTAGAAAAACATTACATGGATTAATGGAGAGGGAAAAAATTGAAAAAGTAAACTGTTATGAGATGAGAATGAGCTAGTAACCAATTTGGCTGCTGACGACAACGCAGTTAGAAAATCAAATGTAATATCAGCAATAGATTGACCACTTTATATGACCCCCAAAGTTTCGACTAAATTTTCAACCAAAATGTTCAAATAGATATTTGAATCCTGCTCATTTTCCATGAATAGAAAAATGAATAAACTGCACAAAACCTCACTATCAAAAGAAAGGAGAAAACTTAAAGGAGTTCAGATAACTGCCATGGTCGCAACAGAATAGATGCTCAAATTTCAGCAAAGACAAGCAAAAATTATGTACTCAACAAAATTTATCCATATTATGAGCTCTATGATTCGTGCAATGGAGAAAAACTCATGCACTACGATAAGTATTATGTGTAAATGCTAAGGGTACTCTTGCCTATGTTATACTAAATTACTAATAGTCTGTTTATTTATGGATGATGTCATCATTTTCTATGGCATTTTTTATCTTATCCTCTTTCAATCAAATTGAGCTCAACAATTTCTTAGCAGAAAGTTTCAAAGAAAATAATAAATGCTTTTTTCCCCATACTAGCATAACAAAGTGCAGAAATAATAATAATAATAATAATAATAATAATAATAATAATAATAAATAAAGGAGTAAATAAATAAATCTGGATCACATTGTATCATCTTTTAGATCGTGGATTTGTGATGAGCAAAAATCAATGTTACTGTTACATTTGACTTAGACTGAATGGTACACCAAAGGGGCGTTAAAAATAACTAGACGATTGCAGGCACTAGTGAGGTCAATTAAGTCACGATATTACTGACAAACATCAAACTCGGATGTCGGATGAAGGAACCGGGCGCTTTCAGAAAAATAATTGAAACAAAAAAAACATTTTTATACTGCGATTTTACTCTCTTGACAATAGCATAGCCAAACAAATTGCATGCGTGAGAGGAAAAGGAAAAACTAAGTACATGTAAACGTGAACCCTTCTAAAACACACACAGATACACAGACCAGAATATAAAGGAGGGAGGGAGGGTGAGCATACTTTTTAAGGTAAATAGTTGAATTATTCAAGAGTCTTCTCTGAGTCGAGATCAGCAGGTCACTAGCAACTACTGTTAGATGATTGTTTTGAGAAACCTGAGAAAGGGCCATGACAGAGAATATAGCCGTTTAAATACTGAAGACAACAGCACCAAACAAGACTACACAATCAGATGTGGAAGCCCTCTTTGTAACTGCTCCACGCGGTATTCTTCGAATTATGTCATCCCCAAGCTACTGCTACAAATATAAGTTTATGACTTTCTGTTCAGCAAGGAAACATATAAGTTTGTTTTGTTTCATTAAACCAACAAACTAAAGCATGCTAAAGTGAACGAAAGCATTCAGATTAAATTTCTGGTAGTATTTGCTATTATAGCCAAATTCGAATTGGCATGTTTAACGAAGGAGAAATTTAAGGAAAGATGCAAGGCAACCCAGCATTTGATTCATGCCGTTCTAATCCTCCACCATGTCAGATAAGCTATTAGAAAATTCAATTGTATGTCCAGTACGCGCGCGCGCGCGCGTGTGTGTGTGTGTGTGTGAGAGAGAGAGAGAGAGAGAGAGAGAGGGGTGGGTGGGTGGGTATTGTTTAGGCTTCAACTGATACACCAATAGAATACAGGATTTTCAACCTTGATGACGTAAACAATATTAAAAAGACTATTCTGTTTTCTTCTTTCATAATGCGATAAACGTAGTTCTGTTATCTTCTTTTATAAGAGGGAGGTGGAAGGGAGTTATTTAATAGTTAGAAGTTTGAGTCCTGGGAAAGGCCGTCGATTTAAAGGTATTTTGAGGGCATTCTGAAGAAGCTTTAACAAACTGTCTAATAGGCACATGCAACCCAAATGAATATCGTATCATAATTTAGTTTCCTAAATGTAGGCAACTTCACAAGATTCGGCACATAGAACTGTTACTTAAAGAACTCTCTCATGCTGGAGAAACCCTAGGTACCCCAGACACTAAAACCCTCGAAAAGAAAAGATTATGCAAACCAAGAACAATCAATTGAATTTCTCCAAAATAAATAATGGGACTTACAGGTTATTTTCAACCTCCACAAAGCTGGTCTATCTCATCACCTCATAAGCAGAAGGCACGTCATGCAATGGATGCCCTTTTTGATTTCTTTCAATAATCCTCCTTGCAAGAGGAACTTGCTTACCAACAGCAAAAACAAAGGCTTTTCCCTTACCTCCAGCACCTCGGGCAGTTCTCCCAACACGACGTACATATTCACTTGGATCACGGGGAAAATCAAAGAGCACTACATGATCTACACCTGCAAAGTCCATTCCTCGGGACGCTCTGCAAAATATGGCAAAAGGACTCGTATCTTTTAATTTTGTCATCAATTCAAAATTGAGTTACAAAATCATATACATACATAAATATAGCATGAAAAGTTGAATACAACAAAAGTTAAAAAGGTTTGAGGTAACCAGAAGGGGAAAAAAAAAGGAAAGCATATTATACCTATCTGTGCAAACTAAGAACATGGAAATGTTATTAGTCGGAAAGCTACGAAATTCTTCCAGATTTGCAAGCCTTGATTCTTGTTCCAAAGCAGCATGGAATGGTAAGACTTTTGTACAATTTTCTTTCCGATCAAGGCGCTTTAATGCATTTTCAACTTTTCTGCATGTTTCAATCTGCATATGGCACAGAACCAACTATTTCAGAATAAAGACTCAATCAGTATACTGTTGAAAAGACAGTTGAACAGTTGCCCATATGATTTTGAAGACTACCTTGTTACAGAATACAATTGTCTTCGTCCCAGGACTTTCTTCAACAAGTCGCAGCAGAGCATTTTTCTTGTTGAGAAAAGCTGTATCAGGAGTCCTTTCAGCTTTTTCGTCTCCACTGCAATCTATAAGAATCTAGACACCAAAAGTAATCAGAAAGTAGAAAATCTACTCATTTATTCCCCAAAACAGGTAATACTCTAGCATCTGTAACAGATTACACATAAAAATGCCAATATTTACTTTTAATTAGACAAAATAGATCTGACGTCTACTAATAATAGTCTGGTGACCCAGATACATTTGAGCGGGAAGGAATGAAATCTAGTGCAGCTATCTTTCCAGGTATTGATATAGGATGGCCAGGTCATATTTGCTTTTATTTAGTTCTGTCAACTGCCTGATACCACATAAGTGGCACAAATCTTTATTTAGTTCTATCAACTGCTTGACACCACATAAGTGGCACAAATATTTAGTATTTAGCATAGAAAAGTCATGCACAGTCAGCCTGTTTTGCACCAAGCTATATTCATTTGAGAAGCAGGAGACGTGACTCATTTATGGTCATTTTAGAAGGAGCGATTTGAAACAAACACATCTAAGTGACCTGCATCATATCAAAATGCAAGAGGAAAGTGGAAATATAAGTAAATTAACAATTTAAATTTGTCAGCTCAAACTCATTTGCCAAAGAACTAGTAATCATAACGAAGAGCGAGGAGATAAGATACTCAACCTTCTTGGAAAGGGGATATCTACAGAGAACGATCCCAATACAATAAACAATATAATAGGAATTAAAGTGACTGAAGAAGCATCAAATACTTCTTTTATTTTCTTCTCTAGGTCTCCATATAAGAATTCAGTCACTAAATTTCCAATTTATGGTGCTTTGCGTTGCTGGCTGTTTTGGAAGTCATGTCTTTCAGAAACATGAGCTGGATAGTTTCCCATCGTCCACCTTCTATCATAGTACAACATCAAAGAAAAAGGATTTATATGTATATACCTCTTCCAATCTGGGGCTTGTGCGGTGCATACCAGGACCCATTACAACCTCACAATCAGGGAAAACTTCAACTAGTTTGTTGTATATCTCTACAGGTAGTGTGGCTGTTACAAATAAATACTGGGCTGTTACAGGTGCCGAGCTGACCAAACTTTGCAATGCAAGTTCAAAATCTTCATCTTTGTAGAGTATATCCACCTCATCCAGAACGGCGCTGAAGCAAAAGAATTTCACAATAATGAAGCAAGTCACAAGAAAATGTGCCGTTTTGAAGAAGAAAACCAAGGAAAAACATCAAACATGATGCAGATACAACATCTTTCCCCTTTCCAAAAATGTGGGGCAAAAGCAATGAATAGAAATAAGTCGTTGAGAGTGTTCTTGAGGCCCCTAAGTAGGCCAGGACTTATGACTAAATATTCAACCCAACCAGGCAGCCATACTGCCAAACTTTAGACAATAACATATAAACTTTAAAGCACACTCAAAATATGAAACCATAAAAACTTTTTAGCTTTCATTCCATATATTGGACTAGTCTCGGTGACTACTTCGTTGGATTACGTTTAATAAATTTACATGTACGAATAAAAGCTTTATCTGTAGATTAGTCTTCATCCCACTTACCTGATTTTTCATTTACTTAATTTTCATAAATTAATTTCTTATGACACAATTATAGTGCAGGGTTCAATGACGTCTGAGGAGAAGTAGCGGACTAGTGACCACTAACCTCAATTCTATTTGTCCAGTTCAAGGTATAAAATAATTGTTAAAACATTTTGCATGTTTGAGAAATAAAAAATCTGACAAGGGAAACTGTTCCCTGTCCTAAGCGAAATAGATCTTAAAAAAAAAAAAAAGAAAAATGGACACAAGTAATGAAAGATGAGAGTATATTGCTTGTTGCAAAACACTATAATACATAAGTCCCACGGAAGTTCATAATGATCAGAAAGAGATTCTTTTCTGAAAACATATTTAAGGAAAATAAAAAATAACAACCCTCTTAGATCAAATGTATATCTAAAAAAGAAGGCGTTCTGGACGATACAAAATTGCAGCAGAATGGAACGCATACATATTTTTAGATTTAGACTTTCTTTATAGGATCCCCCAATAAGAGCAGGTTTGATAGTTTATTTTAATAGTTCATTATGAAATTCATGTGTCAAAGAAAATGAGACGGTTATTTTTTCGGCAACTCTTGAATTTAATGAAAATAAAATTAAAAATAACAATGATAATTACTTAAGAAAAATTACATCTTTTATGAATCATTTATATACATATACATATCAGAATCTATTTTCAGTTGAACGACGAAGGTGCTAACTGCTAAGCTATCTACAGATGTGTTGTTATTTTTGCTGAAAAAAGTTTCAGTTCTGTTCGTTTTCTCGTTCTACTATCTTACATCTTTACTATGATCCAAAACGTCAGTCAGCAGATTGGTCATTAGTTAAATTTTATGGTAAATCCTGCGCAGAGAAATCCCAGCTATATTCCCTTCCTTTCTCTCTTTCTTTTTCTTTTTCTTTTCTTTATTTTTTTTTTTTTTTATATTTCACTTACTACAAGAGTCAGTGCATAAGAGTATGAGATGTTGAGTTATTAAGTCGCATTCCAGTCCACAGACCCAAATTCTTAATTTCCAACCAAATGGACTCAAACTCAAATTCCAGCTATCGTCTTTTCCCAATTAGCTGATATATTACAAGGCCCTAATGAATGCAACTTTCACAATCAACAAATGATCCAATTCGCTTGTAAATCAATCCAATAACAACATCCGATGCACAGCTTTTTCTTCAAACTAAAGCATCTCCGATGTAATAAAGCTGTGGCATAAACTAAATTTCTTCAAGCACACTTTGTGTAATCAGTAATCACAAGGACAGAAGTTTACAAATTTGGCTAATTTAATACTCTAGAATCAAGTTTAAAGTTGTGTTTATATATTGACTAAGAAACAATTAAATCCAAAAGTATGAGTAAGACACCAAACTAAGCAATAACCCATAAAAGCCACTAAAGCAGTGATAGAAGGCTCGAACCTTTTGAGATTTGTTAACTGCAGGAAGCCCTCCTTAAATAAAAACATGAATCGACCAGGAGTAGCAATTAGAACATCTATTTCCTGTTTAAGACTCTCCAATTGAGTTTTCTGCCGAAAACCACCAGTAGCAACCATAGAGCGGAAAGGGACACCAACTTTAGAGAGTGATCGGCAAATACTCAAAACCTGACAATGCATTTTTGGATGTGTAAGAAAATGCAATAGAAGATACTGATTGAACAGGATCAAAATGCAGAAAATGAGCCATATATAGTTACTTAAAAGCACACCATACTGCAATAAGAACATAAAATCTTCCATTACACTTTAGCAGGGAGTAAGGGAAGTAGCAAAACAAATAAGCATATCTGATTTTGCAAATTTTGTATTTATCTTCATTCTCTTGCCTTTGAATAAAAATATTTGAAAATCTCTTTGATAAACTTGCTTACATGATAAAATATGTCATGCATTAGAGACCATGTTTAAAGCAGAAGCAATTAAGTCCGCAAAAAATTGTTTTTTAAAGAACATTTATATTATCCAAACAATAAAAGAATCCATAATTTTCATAATCAAGAAGTTTATCTTACATTTTATTTGTCAAAATTTCCTGATACATCTCAAGGGAGTAGCAGATTGCAGCATCAAGGAAGCAAACGAAATATTATATTAGAAGCATGGGGAACAACATACTGAAGCGAAGTAAACAGAGACCACCAAAGGACCACTCAAACAAAGAACCAAAATAAAACTGTGATTCTGATGCGCTTAACATATTATCAGACCTGAGAGGCCAACTCAGCAGTGGGGACCAGTATTACAACTCGAGGACTTTGTGACGCTGGTTTGCTAAGTCCTTCGGTTTCATCTTGTCTAAGACGCTGTACTAGCGGAACCAGATATGCCAAAGTTTTACCAGATCCACTCTGATCAGCCATTATACAACTTTTTCCACTTATAACTGGCACAAATGCCATAGCCTGCAACAACCACGTTAAACAAAAAATCTTTCGAGTATCTACCATACTGAAATGCAAAAAACTGAAGTCAAACTTTTTCTACTAAAGAAAATGAATTGCAATTGTCTATATTACATTCTCTGACACTATTACTCCTGTTTGTTTACAAGTTGGATAAAATTGTGACAGAAAGAAGAGCATGATCCAGGTAAAACCACTTTTAAGTGGCATATTAGGGTCCATATGTAGTCTTTATTTCCTAAAATACAATGAATGCACAATTTATTTACTCCAAGTAATCAAATGAAACAGACACCAATATTTGTAAGATTTACAATACGCAATCTAGCTACGATGGCAAAACATAGGAACAGATTCACATGCAAGCACAAATACTAACGGTCTATATACTAAAATAGTAGCAAAAAGCCAGTGCCTAGATCAGTATGTAATGAAGCAAGTTGGTAAAAAGCACAAGGATCTTTGATGAATGTACCAAACGCTAACTAGCATGAAAGAACGATGACAAGTTCCAATTGGACATTGTCAGAAAGACATATATCGAGGATGTGAACAAGGTGCAATGAAAATATCAAATTAAAGGCCCAAGCAAATATAATATCTTGAGGTATTACAAACAGAACTGGAAGTAACTATATATATGCTAGTATGACGAGACGCTCAATGTGGATATTGCAGTAGTCATTACAAGAGATTGACAAATGAGGATATAGCTAACCTGAATATGTGAAGGGCGTACGTAATTCAGGCTCCTTAAAGATTCAATGATGTAGTCACTACAACCCAACTCCTTAAATGACTTTCTGCTAAAAAAGTCATTATGGGCTTTTAACGCTTGCCCTTTCTTTGAGACATTGTCTACCTTAGGTCTATAGCTGTCAACTGATCTTACACTTCCCCATCCTTTTGAGGATGCAGCAGAAAATTCCGAAGACGAATCAGCTCGCCGAGGGGATTTGATATTAGAACGTACGTCTTTTGTAGTGTCTTTCTGGACATTGATACCCTTCTGTTCATCCAGCAGATCGGACTCGTCATATGATATAACCGGCACACGGGATTGAGAAGTTTCTCCTTTCAACTGATCATCTTCAAGGTCATTGCTTTGTTTCTTTTTCCTGTAACTTTCTTTGACAAGATCTTTTACTCTTTGCACTTTTAACCTCCCGAAACTCCTATTTGTTGCCCCACCACCAGCTGGGCCACCAAAATACACGTGTAAGTCACCACCAGAATTAACATTTGGAAACATACATTGAGCACATTGTAATTGGAACTCATACATGGTTGAACTCGATATTTTACCAGAGCTTTTCTTAAGCCAATTTCAAGGCCTCATCCTAGGCTGCCTACATTATTTGAACTATTTCTATCACTCTTGTGCTGGAGCATCAAACAAGAGAAGTTCAAAAAAAGAATGCACACTAAAATTCGTATCAAAAATCCAAATTTCCTGTTTCATATAATACAGAAAACAACAATATCACCTCCACCGAAACAAGAAATGACGTTAAAATTATCTTTTAATTTTACTGTTTTTCACAATAAAAGGTAAAATAAAACTTAATTTTGGTAAACCGCTGTAAAATCATGAACACCTTGGATAATGCAGAGAGAAAAAACAAATAAATAAATAAAGGAAAAAGAAAAGGAGAATGATGAAGAAAAAGGTAAAGGATAACCTTGGTGAGGGGACATTTGTGGGACAGCCTCGCAGACGATTCGCGGACGGCGACCACCGGAAAGTATGGAAACTGATGGATTGTGAACAGTGAAAATTTCCAGCACACTCGCCATGGCAAAACCCCTGAGATAGAGAGGGAGGGGTATATGATAATTCTATGCACAAATACGGACAGATGGATAATGCCTTATGTATGTATTATTAATTATTAATTACTCTTTTTAAATGTCCAAAAAAAAAATTGCTCTTTTTATTTTTGAATCATGTTTTTTTTGTTAAACCTTATGCCATGATTGATATAAACAAATATAATTAGATAGAAATAAAATAAATTTAAGAATGGAATAACAATGGGAAGTGAATGATATGATGATATTATTTATATGCTTGGTATATATTGGAATGCAAAGAGGAATAGAATGACGATTTTTCTACTTGATTTGTAATTATAAATGAAACAGTAATGGAAAAAGATAATTTTAAATATTAAATTATTCTTAAAATATGATTTTTAGATAAATTTATATTAAATATATTAGCCAAAATTAAATCTAAAATTATTTTAATGTGTGTTAAACAATATATATTTATATTTATGATATCGACAATATTTTATACAATATTTTGTTTATAAGAAATACAAAAAATTAACAAAAGAGTTTTATATAAAAAAATTTAGTTTTAACTTTTAAGTTTTGGTGGAAATTGACTATAATTTATTAAAATATTGAGAATAAGTTATATTTAGTTTATAAATACTTACATTATATATAATTATTTTTATAATATCACTTTTCAAAGATTTAGATTATATCCAATATTTTTAGTCATTTTTAAAAGGATAATTTCACTAAAAACAAAATTAGAGTAATTCTCGGTGATTGAAAATAGTAACTCAAGAAAAAACGTCAGATTTTTTATGAGCTTTTCTCTCCTTTCGTCGAGAGTTTTTCGTTTTGAATTTCAAATATCTGTAATCTAAGTTAATTGTCTATGGAGAATAAGATGGTGAATTTGTCTCTGTTTGAAGAAGAGGCTGATGGGTTGGTGTTTGAATCAGAAAATTCCATTGGTGGAGGCTCAGACAACTCTTTGTTTCTGGTTGGGAAATTCCTTTCTGACCGCAATGTCAATTTCAATGTGATGAAGACATGGTTAACGAGTATATGGCGTCTAGTTAAAGGTATGACGGTCAAGGATATTGGAAACCAACGTTTTCTTTTCCAATTTTATCATATCTTGGATTTGAAGAGAGTGATTGAGGGAGGCCCCTGGTCTTTTGATAATCTGATGTTGATGCTAATTCAACTAAATCCGGGTATGGTTCCTACTAGTACTCCAATTCACACTATTAATTTTTGGGTTCAAGTGTATGATTTGCCTATAGGGCTTATGTCAGAAATAGTGGGGAAACAATTGGGTGATTATATCGGATCATTCCTGAAGTATGATGTGAAAAATTCTTCATCTCAATGGAGGTCATATATGCGGATCAGAGTATGTGTTGATATACATGTTCCGCTAAAAAGATGTAAGAAAGTTAAGCTTCAAGGGGGAGAATGGTCGGTTGTAAATTTCAAATACGAGAGATTGGGATCTTTTTGTTTCATTTGTGGATTACTTACTCACACCGAACGATTCTGTGCAAAGAGGTTTGAGTACCCAAATGAGAGGCGCCAAAAGAATGGAGTCCAAATCTACGAGCTGCAAATCATAGAATGAGTATGTCAGGCGGGGAACGTTGGTTAATCGAAGATGATGATAATCTGAAAGAAAACATTCCTGACCCCTACCAATCGGCGACACAGGAAAACATGTTCAACACTAGCCGGAAAAGCTCTATTCCTTCCTCTGGCGGGCGTGGTGTTAGATTCCGATCTCCGGCGCATTCTGGGCCGTTACAGGAGATCATTGGAAATTCGAATTTGAATTCTGGGACGGTTACAGTAACTTCCCCTATAATTTCGCAGAAAATGGAGAAAATGGGATATGTAACGGCTCCTCAACGTTGATAATAGCCCAAATTTTATCACTGATGTGGCCTCTGATGAGCTGGAATTAACGGATGATAGGAAAAGGAAAAGAGGATTGGTTTCAAGGAGGCCCAAGCCCACTTGAATTCTGGTGATGCTAATTCTGCAGCCAAAACAGTGAGTAACCCGATCAATCATTTTTTTATTGGCAGGTCCTAGCTCCCAGGCCTGCCAGGAGCCATGATTGTCCTAAGTTAGAATTGTCGCGGGCTTGGCCACCCGCGGGAAATTCCTGTTTTTATGCGACTTGGTTAAAGCTCATCGGCCAGATATTATTATTCTCTTTGAAACCTTGTCGCACGCAAATAAAGTGGAGCAGATTCGAATTCGGCTTAAGTTTGATGGTATGTTTTCTGTTGATAAATTAGGGCGAAGTGGTGGAATTTGTGTTTTGTGGAAAAATAATAATATTTGTTCTGTTTCTGGTTTTTCTCGTAACCATGTGGATATGGAAATAATGGAGGATAATGGCGTGAAATGGAGACTTACAAGCTTTTACGGGCACCCTGAAAGGAACCGACGGAGAGAATCATGGGATTTACTTAGACAACTTAAGGGACACAACAATCTCCCTTGGTGTTGTATTGGGGATTTCAATGATTTATTACACCCCTCTGACAAAAAAGAAAGAGTTGAGCATCCGGCATGGTTGTTTAGAGGGTTCCGAGAGGCAGTAGAGGAATGCAACTTATCAGATATTCCTCTTTCTGGACATCCATTTACTTGGGAAGCACGGAGGGGGACGCCTGATGCAGTGGAAGAAAGACTCGACAGAGCACTTGCTTCGGTAAGTTGGTTATCTACTTTCCCGGATGTCAGACTTTTAAATACATGTGCACCTATTTCTGATCATTCTCCCATAGTTCTTCATACCAGCTCCCCTCTTCGTAAATCAGTTTTTAAACCATTTAGATTTGAAAATAAATGGTTTTCAGAACCGGAATTGAAAAGTGTTGTTTGTGAGGGATGGAAGCCTGCGTTGGATTCAAGCAATAATATCACAGAGAGGTTAAAAAGATGCTCTGAAAGATTGAAGGTTTGGGGTAGGAATCAATTAAATATTTTCAAGGACGAGATGAAGGCGTGCCATAGGGATATGGAAATTCTTCGGAATTATTACGACACCGAATCAGTTACACGGTATAAAGAAGCAAGGACTCGATATGCGGAATTGTTAGTCAAGGAAGAAGCGCATTGGCAACAACGAGCAAAAATATTTTGGCTTCGCGATGGGGATTCGAATACTAAGTTCTTTCATGCGGTTGCATCATCACGAAAGAAAAATAATTGGATCACACGGCTTCAAGATAGTGAGGGGACCTGGCATGATAATGAAGAAGAGATTGGTGATATTGCATATCATTATTTCAGAAATTTGTTTTCTGGAAGTGATTTTACACCAAATACAGGGGTAAATCATGTGAGGGCTAAAGTTACTATGGAACAAAATAATTTTTTACTTCAGCCTTTCACAATTGAGGAGTTTAAGAAGGCTACTTTTGATATGCACCCCGATAAATCTCCGGGTCTGGATGGTTTCAACTAGGGGTGTGCACGGTTCGGGACGGTTCGGAGATTCATAAATCTCCAGAACCGTCCCGAACTTCGGAGATTTTAAAAATGAATATCCAGAACCGAACCGTAGAGAAAAAATCTTCGTACCAAACCGTACCAAAAATTCGGTACGGTTCGGTACGGGGATTCGGTTCTAACGGGACGGTTTGGGACGGTACGGTTCGGAACGGTGAAACGGAGATCAATCAAAAGTAAAACACACAAAATAAGAAAAAATAAAAAATGAATGTAAAAATCACCAAATAATTATAGTCCATTCCTTTTTTTAGTGCAATCTCAAAATTAATACCACAATCATAAATGGCAACACAATCTCAAATTATAAATTCATAATAAATAATACAATCTCAACTAGAATTATATCAAAAATATGTGTTCTAATAACACATATACTTTTATATAACTCCATCCCCGAAATATCACCCATCACTCAATCGAAACATCAAAGAATCCACCCTTCATTAACCATTAATTATTTGATTGATTGCAATTCAATTCCGCTAATACCAAAATAAAATTAACCATTGAATAATTTATGTCGAAAATTTTGTAAATCTAAAGCTGATGGTTTTTTAATTTACTATGGATCATTGATGTGTAATTATTGTATTTCTGGATGTACAAAACTTTTAAAGGTATACCATATAAGTATCGACAATAAGGAAATTTAATATACATGTTGATGTTATGCTTTATTAAAACATAGCAAATAATGAGAATAATTAATCTCCTTAATTATTTTCATTAATTCTCCTATAAAGAACTCAATTTTCAGTCATGGTTAATTATATGTTGTTGTTTCACGAGTCACGTATCGTAAGAGTTTGAAAAATATTAATTTGTGATGACGGTAAAATAAAATCAAACAGATTTAATAATGTTGTGTATAAAGAAGTATTCCAAAATTTATAATTTTGAAATGTAGTTAACTTGATATGTTAGAAGTTGCATTTTACTTTTTTATATTAATTAATAGTGTAACTCTTATATGCATGCAATTTACGTGCCTTGATGGAACACGCCTCGTGCATTGCACGGGCAAAAGACAAGTTAAATGATGTAAATTCTTAGAAACTTAATATAATAATTAATTAATCATATCAGATAATTTTCTAAGTTAATTAAATGTGGGGTATCACAATATCAAAATATAAATAAGATAAAAATAATATATATATATATATACACATATATATTAAAAAATTCTTAAAAATCGGTTCTATCTTCGGATCTTCGGTTCGGTACGGAATGGTATGGTTCGGTACGGTTCTCGGTACGGATATTTTAAAAATCTCCAGAACCATACCAGAAAATTTTTCGGGACGGTTCGGTTCGGAGAAAGTCAAAAAGTCAACGGATATTTTCGGTTCGGATATTTTTCGGTTCGGGTATCGGTTCGGTTCCAGTGATCTCCAAGTCTCGTGCACAGCCCTAGTTTCAACCTGGCTTTTTATCAATATTTTTGGGATATCTTGGGGAATGATATATTCAAATCTGGTACAGAATGGTTTAATAAGTTGGAGTTTCCTCGTGGGCTTGTGGATACCAATATAGTTTTGGTGCCTAAATGTTCTTCGTCCAATCTCGCTGTGTAATGTCTTATATAAGATCTTATCGAAGGTGCTCGCTAATAGACTCAGAATATTACTTCCCCACATCATCTCGGATACTCAATCGGCATTTGTTAAGGGTCGTTCCATCTTCGACAATGTATTGGTGGCATTTGAGATTATACATTACATGAAGCGTAAAACCAAAGGGAAGAAGGGTACGGTAGCCTTGAAAATCGATATCAGTAAGGCGTATGATAGGATTGATTGGGCGTTTCTCGAACAAATATTGTTGAAGTTGGGGTTCGCTAGCTGTTGGGTACATCTTCTCATGTTGTGTGTTAAATATGTATCGTACTCAGTTGTAGTCAATGATAAATTAGTTGGGCCAATTATCCCTCGAAGGGGCCTTCGGCAAGGAGATCCTTTATCACCATACCTATTTATCTTGTGCGCCGAAGGCTTAACGGCCATGCTTCGTCAAGCTGAGCTAGAGAGAAAGATTCATGGAGCTCGAATTTGTCGAGGGGCACCTTCTATTTCTCATCTTCTTTCTGCGGACGATAGTTATCTATTCTTCTCAGCTAACGTGGAGGAAGCACAACATGTTAAAAACATTTTGCAGCAGTACGAGCTCAGTTCGGGGTAGGCAATGAATCTGTCAAAGTCGAATGTTCAATTCAGTTCTAATGTGGGCTTAGAACAGCAGCATAATTGTAAGTCCAAGCGGCTACGATAATCTAGAGGGGGGGTGAATAGATTATCTCCATATTTTCGATTATGCCCTCTTTTTCGAATCAAATACGCCAAGACAAGAATAAAGGTGCGGAAAGTAAATAACACACGTCAATTTATAGAGCTTCACCCCACCTAGGGACTACGTGCTCTACCACCCCAGTATATCCGGGATGGGTTTCGAAAAAGAAAAAGAATTTTATTAATTACCACAATTAATACAAATTCAACTTACAACAACACCTTGAAGAGCACCACACTCTTCTTCAACACCACCTTTGAGATTACCACAATCTCCAATGACACCTTGTGAAGATGACCACAATCTTCCAACTTGAAGAATACCAAATTCTTCAACACCTCGAAGAGCACCACACTCTTCAATAAGAAGATCACCACAATCTTCTTGCACCTATCAACTAGATCATCCAAGTGTATTCTTTCCACAAGAATACTCACAAGGATGTCTTGTGTTGAATGATGACCAAAATCAAGATTACAACTCAATAATGAATAATACAATATGAGTACAAGTGTAATCAAGAATTGAAATCCTAGACCTCAAAGATGTGCAAGTGAAAGTGCTTAGGCTAATACAACAAGATTTATGAAAGTGTTTGCTTGTATGCTCTTTGCTTGTGTAATGTGTTGTATCTTGTTGCTTGAATGAAGTCTCTATTTATAGGAGAGGTCTTGGCTTGATTTCCAGACATAGGCTCCTCCTTGGGGAGTGATTTTCTGCAAAAGAAACCATTTAAAATCAAGATTATAGCTATTAGAAATCAATCCCACAAATTAGGGAAAAGTCATTCAAAATGCAACGGATAGTTTCTTTGATAAAACATAGGTTCGACCGGTCGCGCAGAGATAAGTTTGAAATGAGTTTGCTGTGATTTTTACACAGGGGGACCGGTCGGAGGGGGGTTCGACCGGTCGCCCTTGATCTTGGCCGGTTGGGGGTATTTAAAAAAACGAAATAGAGAAGACAGAACTTGAGAGGGCCTTCCCAGGTACCGGTCGCCCTAGGGTCAACCGGTTGACCTCCGGGTCGACTGGTCGCCCTCCCTGATTTCTCATAGTCGACTGGTCGCCCTCCCTGATTTCTCATACGTTCCTTTTTCTGTTTCAAAACTCAACTCAGGTACAGGTTGCCCTATAGGGGCGACCTGGTCGAGCTGAAACAAAAGTGTTGTCCAATTTTTTATCGAAAATAAACTCCAAGAAATACTCAGAAAAATAGTAAAAACATTTTAAATCGATCGGAAGTATTTAAACAACATTTAGGGACATTGTTTTGGTTTAAAAACTCATTTGAACAAAATCATCAAAATCATGATAAAAACATTTATCTAACAAACTCCCTCTTTTTGATGATTACAAACCAAAACAATTTTCACGAGAACGATTTTGAAAAACAAAACAATTTTCCGGTTTATGAGAAAACTATCCGTTTAAAAACATTTTAAAAATAGCTCCCCCTATCAATAAGCACATCAATAAGAAATATTGCATAAGCTAGAAGCACAAGCTATTACAAGATACACATAAACATCATGAGCTAAAAGGCTCCCCCTGTCAAAATACTCATAATCCATTGCAATTAAGTCCATAATACAAGCCATGGACTAGGTATACTAGGCTTTAAGAAGCCATAGCTTATAGCTTTTATGTCAAGCTTTTATTAGCTTCTTTGAGCTAACGAGCCAATTTCCTATTTCTCCTCCTTTGGAATCATCAAAAAGAATGTAAGGATGATAAAAACATCATACAAGTATATCAAAGTGCGCCAAAGATACGATTTATCAACCATTGAAAAATTAGGCTTAGAATCCAAGGAAATGGGAGAAATGTAGCATTTGAAATCCATAAGCTCGTTTTGTTTGACAAGACATGATCGTAATAAGTATATAAGTCATTTGAAAGCATAAGAGTCATGTACAAATTGAAATTTTCTTTGTGACATTTCATCGAACACTTTGTGGGTGTGAAAAATAAAAGAAGTTGTATAAAGCCCTTGTAAATGAAGCAAGCCAAAAAATTTCATCACCAAATCATACCAAACACAATACAATACATCATAATAAATAAGTTCATCACAATCATATGACATTTACAACAAGAAAATTACACATAAGCCAAAAACTCAAGGGTTCAACCCAATTGAGTAAAGGAGGTAGAATTCTTACCATTCAATCGTTAAAGATGAGCAATGATGATGATAATCGAGCTATATTAAGTCCAAAATATGAAATGTATGCAAGAAGACAAATTCTGAGTGAAATTTGTGTGCAATTGGCGAAGGGGACGAAAAATGGAGAAAATAAGCCAAAATGGCTAAGTCTGAAAACAGAAGACATTTTAACCATAAAATCCCTATGGGCGACCGGTCCAGGGTATGGGCGACCGGTCGAGGTAGTGGGCGACCGGTCGGCCTCTTCCCTGGCAGCCCACTGGTTCACTTCTGTTTTGAAACTCCGAAATTTGATCCAAAAATCCGATTTTTCGCCCCTAAGTTTTAAAAACGTGCAAAATGCAAATGTAGACCTTATTTAATATACATTTTGTCATAATCAAGCTCAAAATGAGGTAAAATACTCGGCGGTTAAAAAAAAAATGTCCGCGAGTTATCTTTGAGACGGAATTAAACATATCTCAAATTTTTGTTTAAGAAGCGCAATCCCTTAGAAAACGATATCGAATCTCAATATATTTAGTTCGATTATGACGAACCATATTTTGATAAATTGTAAACACCGGACTTGTTATCCCAAAAAAATATGAACGCTTTAAAATTTTGGATATACAAGCCATAAGAACAAGTGTCTTTTAAATATTTGAAAATTTCTTTTAACGGCACTTTAATGAGATTCGTTGGGATAGTTTTTGAAGTCGAGCATATAGACGTAAGGCATAAAAAATGTCGAGTCTATGGGAATAAGAAAAGTTAATGAACATACCTCGAATATGTTTGTCAATATGCCTTCCTCAACCTTTGTCAATTTTACATTGGTAGCCATAGAGGTTGAGATGGTTCTTCCTTCTTCAATGCCTAACTTCTTCAAAGGTTCTATTGTATACTTTGATTGTGAAATATAACCACTTTCTTGGCATTGTTTAGCTTGAAGTCCAAGGAAGAAATTAAGCTCCCCCATCATGCTCATTTCAAATTCACCTTGCATCAACTTAGAAAATTTCTTGCACAAGGATTCATTAGTAGCACCAAAAATAGTATTATCAACATAAATTTGCACAAGTAAACAATCTTACCCTTTTTCAAAAAACAAAGAAAGTAGTATAAATTTTACCTCTTGTAAAATCATTTTGCAAAAGAAAATCTCTAAGTCTATCATACCATACACGGGGTGCATGTTTTAAACCAAACAAGGTCTTTTATAAAAATCATTTTGCTTAAAAATTTTGAAACCCCGGTTGTTTTTCATAGACTTCTACTTGAATAAAACCATTTTAGAAAATTGGATTTAACATCCATTTGGTAAAGCTTGAAATTTTCTTGAAACAAGAATGGTCATGTAAAATGCGAATAGCTACAAAAACATGCTACGGGTGCAAATGTATCATCAAAATCAATACCTTCTTCTTGGCATTACCTATGAGCTACTAACCTTCCCTTTGTCATCAAGCTTGTTCAAAATACCAAAAATTTCTGCAAAAATCTTAGCAAGATATCTTTGCACAAGAGCATAGTAATATCGAATAATAGAGACATTATAACAAGTAACACATACTATGCTTTCAAACAAATCATCAAGAGTTCAATAAGACATGTAAGTTCAAATAAGCTTATAGAAAGCTATATAAGGTCTCTTTTGAAATTTGAAAATCCGAGAGCATATAGTTGAGACCTCATTTAAAAGAAGCATTTGAACAAGAGTTTTGACAAGAATGAATATGAGCAATCAAATTCATAATTTTGAGAAGAGGATAAAAATTCAAATGTTTTATCAAAACAAATATGATCCTTTACAAGTCTCGGATAAAACAAGCTTTATAGAATAGTGTCTTTCAAAAATCGAAAAATCCTCTTAATGGCACTTATATGAAATACTTTGAAATAACTTGAAAGACAAGCACATATGCATATGACAAAAATATATCGAGTCTATAGGATGAATACCAATGATGAGCATACCTCGATAGTTTAATCATCTCTTGAAGAGGATGAGGAAATATATATCCTACTCATATCTTAAACAAGTATAGGACAAAACGAATATGATACAAGTGTAGGCTAAAACAGTAAAAGATATCACAAGTAAGCTCATGCCATAAAAATCCATAAGAGATTATAAAACAATTAAGTCTAAGCAAATACACAAGAGTTTAATATAAACATCATACAAGGTCTCATTTTTCAAAAAATTTAAAACCACAAATATATATTGAAGACCTTAATTTTAAAATTATAAAAACTCATTTTGCAATTTAGACACAAATAAAAACATGCATAAAAAATAAAATGCATATTTAAATAGGGAGATACGATTTACCAATTTCGCCATTTCCATGGGTTGTGTCGTTCCCATTGTTGATGATATCTTCCCTTTGAAAATAATTTTGTTGATGATGGCTTCTCCGATTGTTCCATTTCCAAGGATTTTGTCCTTCCCATTGTTGATAATGTCTTTCTCTTGGAAATTCGTTGTGGTGTCGTCTTCTCCTTTGATCAAACGGAATGGTCATTTGATGTCTTCTTGGCAGTATGAGTTTTCTTCGATTATTATTCCGCCGGGTACCTAATATGACATTGTTTTGTGGTACCCTCAAGTGTTTGGGTCCTTTGGGATTAGTTTTGAGACTTTTAGGTCTCCAATAATAATTAGAGCTATTTCTAGCCCGACAAGTATTAACCGTGTGACCCGTTTTACCACAATAAAAACAAGTAGTAATTTTTGGAGCATAAAGACCAATATGCATAGGGACTTGATTTATTTTCACATAATTAACAACACTATGCTTATGATCAAGTCCTTGTTTCAATTTATCACAACTATGAACATCACAATCTTGGTCATTTTATTGGTACTCAAGTTGGATTTTAATAATTCCCTTTTCATGCAATTAATATCCTCAACAAGAGTACTATTTTCTTTCTCAAGGATTCTAAACTTATCAAGAGTGGTGATGTGAGCACATGATAGTGATTCATAGGAGGTAAATAAACTATCCTTATCATTTTTCAAAACATTGAATTCCTTTTTCAAATTTTTGTATATAACAAACAAGCTTTGGAATTCATTTTGAAGGTCATCAAAATCATTTTGCAAATCACTATAATCATTTTGTATAACAATATCATAGGAAGTAGAGGGTTTAAGACATACCTCGTTTTCTTCTTTGATGCCCATAAAACATTGTTCAACTACTTCATAGTTGGAAGTTGTAAAAGGTTTGTTCCTTAGATTTGACCTTGTATCCCTTTGAGAAGTAGATGCTTTTGAGTTGCTCCTATCAGTTGCATATACTTCATGAATGGCTTCTAATTTTTGCCATACTTCATGAGCCGATCGAATTCCTACAAAAATATTGAGAGCTTTACCATTTAAGGAGATGATTTTCTTTTCTTCATCATTGAGCTCCTTGAGAGCTCTGGAGGTGTATGGTGTGTCTTTCATCGGAATGGATTCTCCATTGATGACGAAGTTCCAAATATTGAACCCGCAACCTTGTAAATAGCATTCCATTCTTTCTTTCCAAAATGCAAAATTTTTGGAATCAAATCGAGGTGGCTTGGTGGTGGAGGTGCCTGAAAGGTGAGCTTCATTCGTAGCCGACGATCGTTCTTCTTCACTCGCGATGTGAAATGAGCTTGCCAAAGAGTTTGGCTTTGATACCACTTGTAAGTCCAAGCGGCTACAATAATCTAGAGGGGGGGTGAATAGATTATCTCCATCTTTTCGATTATGCCCTCTTTTTCGAATCAAATATGCCAAGACAAGAATAAAGGTGTGGAAAGTAAACAACACACGTCGATTTATAGAGCTTCACCCTACCTAGGGACTACGTGCTCTACCACCCCAATATATCCGGGATGGGTTTCGAAAAAGAAAATGAATTTTATTAATTACCACAATTAATACAAATTCAACTTACAACAACACCTTGAAGAGCACCACACTCTTCTTCAACACCACCTTTGAGATTACCACAATCTCTCTTGAAGATTACCACAATCTCCAATGGCATCTTGTGAAGATTACCACAATCTTCCAACTTGAAGAATACCAAATTCTTCAACACCTCGAAGAGCACCACACTCTTCAATAAGAAGATCACCACAATCTTCTTGCACCTATCACCTAGATCATCCAAGTGTATTCTTTCCACAAGAATACTCACAAGGATGTCTTGCGTTGAATGATGACCAAAATTAAGATTACAACTCAATAATGAATAATACAATATGAGTACAAGTGTAATCAAGAATTGAAAGCTAGACCTCAAAGATGTGCAAGTGAAAGTGCTTAGGCTAATACAACAAGATTTATGAAAGTGTTTGCTTGTATGCTCTTTGCTTGTGTAATGTGTTGTATCTTGTTGCTTGAATGAAGCCTCTATTTATAGGAGAGGTCTTGGTTTGATTTCCAGACATAGGCTCCTCCTTGGGGAGTGATTTGCTGCAAAAGAAACCATTTAAAATCAAGATTATAGCTGTTAGAAATTAATCCCACAAATTAGGGAAAAGCTGTCTGAAAATGCAACGGATAGTTTGCTGATAAAACATAGGTTCGACCGATCGCGCAGAGATAAGTTTGAAATGAGTTAGCTGCGATTTTTACGCAGGGGGACCGGTCAGAGGGGGGTCCGACCGGTCACCCTTGATCTTGACCGGTTGTGGGTGTTTAAAAAAACGAAACAGAGAAGACAGAACTTGAGAGGGCCTTCCCAAGTACCAGTCGACCGGTCGCCCCTACTGGTCGACCTCCCTGATTTCTCATACGTCCCTTTTTCTGTTTCAAAACTCAACTCAGGTACAGGTTGCCCTATAGGGCGACCGGTCGAGCCTGGAACAAAAGTGTTGTCCAATTTTTTATCGAAAATAAACTCCAAGAAATACTCCAAAAAATAGTAAAAACATTTTAAATCGATCGGAAGTATTTAGACAACATTTAGGGACATTGTTTTGGTTTAAAAACTCATTTGAACAAAATCATCAAAATCATGATAAAAACATTTATCTAACAATAATATCTTAAACATCCCTGGAATTCAGAATCGAGCACAAGCAGGGAAGTACTTGGGACTTCCATCTATAATTGGAAGGAGGAAAATGGAGATATTCGGTTATATTCGGAATAATTTGTGGGCTCATATCCAAAAATGGCGGTCCAAGCCTCTTTCTAAAGTCGGTAAAAGTGTGCTTATTAAATCCGTGGCACAAGTTGTTCCTTCATATTGTATGAGTGTCTTTCTTCTTCTCCCGCTCTTCCTGGGGAGGAGTTACAAAGAATGATTAACACGTTTTGGTGGAGTACTCGGAAAGACGGTGGTAGAGGGATTAATTGGCTTCATTGGAATAAATTGTGCGTTTCAAAAGGGACTGGGGGTTTAGGCTTCCGCGAATTCCATTTCTTCAATCTGGCGTTGTTAGCAAAGCTTGGTTGGAAAATTTCTTCCAACCCAGATGCTCTTATATCACGGATATTCAAAGTCAAAAACTTCCTGAACGGGGACTTTCTTAATTCAGACTTGGGAGCTAATCCCAGTTTTACATGGAGAAGCATCTGGAGCTCGAGACAAGTGCTTAGATTGGGGACGAGATGGAGCATTGGTAATGGCACGAAAATCAGTGTGTGGAATTCTCCTTAGATTCGGGACCCAAATGATTTCTATATTCAATCTCCTCCTGTTGATGGCATGGAAGATCTAAAAGTCCATGAATTATTTATCCCTGGTCGTTAGGAATGGGATACAGAGATCATAGAGGACTTATTTGTTGAGTGGGATGTTAAACAAATTCTGAATATCCATCTATGTGATACGGATGAAAAAGATAGGTTCATTTGGCACCACTCTTTGAATGGTTCGTACTCTGTGAAGACGGGTTATAGATGCCTAGTAGAATCTGTTATTGACGTAAATTTTGGGTGTCAAGGGGATTGGGACAGAATATGGAAGTTAAAAATCCCTCATAAAGTGAAATTTTTTCTATGGCGGGCTTGTCGTAATTGTCTACCTACTCGTACAAATCTTTGGAGTAAAGGGGTGGACAGTCCCCAAGTATGTGTTTTTTGTTGCTCTCAATTGGAGACTAATTGGCATTTGTTTATCTCTTATGACAATGCAGAGAAATGTTAGAGAGAAATTTACTTGATACTGATCGGAAGGGTGGCTAATGGAGTTGAGTCCTTCTTGGAATGGCTCATGATCTTGTTAAAAAATTTGCAGCCTGTAGTAGTAAATCGTGTGAGCATGATTTTATGGTGCATTTGAAAACAGAGGAATTCGAAATTTTGGAACAATACTCACCTTCGAGAACAGGGAGCTGTTCAGAATGCATTAGCTTATCTAGAAGAACGGATGGTGGCAAGGAAGAAACTCGTAGCCCAGGTGAACGATCAAAGGATGACCTATAGCAGCTGGCATCCTCCTCCTGCTGGTACATACAAATGTAACGTGGATGCAGCGTTTTTCAATGGTGAAAATAAAGTTGGTTTGGGCATCTCAATTAGAGATGAGACAGGGATGTTCATTGCTGCTAAAAGTCTATGTCTTCAAGGGAGTATTGATGTTCGTGAAGGGGAAGCTTTATGCCTGCTTGAGGGGATTAAATGGATCAAAGGGATGGGACTTCAAAGTGTTATATTTGAAATGGACGCCAAGACTGTTGTGGATGCTACAAAGAAGACTGGCACAGATATGTCTGAGTTTGGTAAAATTATTCGTAGATGTGTTAGCTTGATTTTTTCTGAACCTAACTATTCGGTTCAACATGTTAGACGACAAGCAAATATGGTCGCTCATGTTATTGCTAGAGCTGCTATTTTTCATGCTAGTCCTTCTACTTGGGTAGAGCCCCCGACTTGTGTGGTTGCCTACCTTGATGAAATGTGTACTTCTCATAATTCGTAATGAAGCTTTATTTCAAAAAAAAAAAAATGAAAATAGTAACTCATGAAGGAGGGGAAGAATGATTTTTACTCACTTTTGGTAATAGAGATTCCCATGAGAATGAATATTCCATCTAATAAACTATACCAATCATGCAAATTGAAAAGAACTAAGGAATGTCAATTTCATTCCCATCTCATTCTCATATATCAATCATGTCATTATAGTATTATCACAATTCTAGTTTGACTGAAATTCGAGTCAGACTTGAGTTTTGAAAATATTTAAGACTTTGCATGTTCCTATATTTAAATTATATATATATATTGAAAAACATCAAGGAAAAATATTACTTGAGAAATTGACAAAGATACCCATCTTTTTGGGATACTGTTTACGCTCCTACATTTTTCTGGATAATTTTTTTTTTTTTTGTAAATTTTTACCCTTTTATCTATTTTTCGTTACTTTTTGTTCTTATGTTGTATTCTATGTTGTTTCTGTTGTTTCTTATATGTTTCTACGTTATTTATATTGTTTCTTGGTTATTTCTATGTTGTTTTGATGTTTCAGTGAAGTTTTTACCTATTTTTTTATATTCTTTTTGTTCATATGTTATTTTTATATTGTTTCACTTATTTATAAGTTGTTTCTATACAGTTTTTAATGTTTTTATGTTATTTCTTGGTTGTTTTCAATGTTTTAATGCAACTTTTACCTATTTTATGTTATTTTTATTTTTGTGTTGTTTTCTATATTGTTTATGGGTTGTTTTTATATTAATGTTAATTTGTTTTTCTTGGTTGTTTCAATGTTATTTTTGATATTTCAATTTAACTTTTACCTATTTTTACGTTTTTTTATTCTTGACTTCTTATATTGTTTTCTATATTGTTTATGTTGTTTAAGGGTTATGAGATGGTATCTGGTCTCACATGTGAGGTCAATGGTTCAAAATTCTTTCCTCCCCTACAATCCCTTTTGTAATGGCTTGCACTGGAGAAAAAAAAAAGCAATTATTAATATCATAATATTGTGGGGACAAAAACTTATGTCAAATGGTCTAACGGGCCAAAATCTATTAGACGGATTCCAAAAATTGACCTGGTATTAGTTTTGTTTTATTAACAGGGACCAATATTAGCAGTCTCTTTGACAAGTATTAACAGTCTATCTGAAAAATATTAGTACGTAATTCACTTGAAAGTATTAGTTTTTGTAATAGTGGACAGTGATATAGTATCACGAGAGAGCTAAAGAGTATTAGATTTTCATATGAGAAGTATTAGTAGTCCATTTGAAAAGTATTAGTACGTAGTTCACTTCGAATATATTTAATAGACCTCCTAAAAAGTATTAATTTTTTTTTGTAAACAAATATTAGTAGTTTTCCGAAAAATAATAGTTTTTCCCTAAGGTTTTCAATAATTCCCCTAAAAGTATTAGTAGTGCTTCTGCAAAAAGTATTAGCGGATCCCCTAAAATATATTAGACATTCCATTTGGGTGGCTGGATCTAGATCACTAGGTTTGCGAGTAGGGTAAATCCATTAGCTAGATCCGTCTAATCGTTTGACCGTCTAACAAGAGACTACTTCTATGGTGGGTGATATAAATTTTGGTTCCTTTGATCCCGGAAAAGAAAAACAAAAAAAAGATGTAGTACGTACGTGCGACAATATTTAATCAAGAAACTGGTCAAATTCATGATTGTCGTAGATCTAACCAATCCCATTGAATAACATTGTATTAAAATGAGCAAACAAGGAATGAAATTTGTTGTCTAAACTAGATAAAGCCCCCTGAAAAATTGGTCTCTTATTGGTCAGGCATGTTTGCTTGGGAATTAACGTAGTACCGGAGTTTCCATAATATGACTAATATTAGGCAAAAACTTGCGTGAGACGATTTCACGGATTTAGATCCGTGAGACGGAGCCCTTACACAAAGTTTTAAAGGTTTTTTTTTTCAGATTTTATTTTTCTTAGGGTTTATATTTGTTTTTTAGGGTTTATTTTGTTTCTTGGGTTTATTTTTAATTGATTTGGGTTTTTAGGGTTTTTAGTTTTTTTAGGGTTTATTTTTTATTTTTTGGATTTATTTTTGTTTTTCGGGTTTATTCTTCATGGTTCATGTTTTTAGGGTTTATTTTTGTTTCTTCATGGTTCATTATTATTTTTAAATTTATTTTCATGGTTCATGTTCTCAAGACGGAGCCCTTAGGAGGTTCGTCTCACGGATTTAGATTCGTGAGACCGTCTCACAAGAGACTTGCTCCTAATATTATTTCTCAGTATTCACATCTGAGTAGAATACTTGGATTCTATGAAGCACTGATACTGTGATACAGATACGAGATATGGGTACGATACGACACAGGTACGTGAATACGACATATTTTGAAATTTTAAGGATACATGTACGGTTTATATATATATATATAATTATATATTTTTATATTATTGAAAATACAGACGTACTGAATATAATTAAAAAAAACAATGTGCCAAGTATAAAAAACCAAAATTTCATAAGTACTTAAATCTGAAATGTGATAACTCACATAGACACACACAAAAATACTGAAAAATTCTATCTATTTCCATGTATAGATTTACTCATGGAGTATCCATAAAGTATCGGATAAAGTATCGTATCGAATACGTATTCGGTACGGGTACGACATCCTCAGAGAAGTGTCCGTGCTTCCTAGCTTGGATTATTCAAAAAGAAACAGAAAAAAAAATCATGTACCAATAATGATAATAAAATAACGTATTTACTATCAAAATTTAAATTATAAATGAAGATTACTAGGATAAACTTGAAGAAAATCTTATATGTGCACAACGTAAAACTATCAAACAAATCATGTCACATTAATTAGTATCATACATATAGCAAAGATTTCAATGTTGATGTTATATATATTTGGAACCAAAAATATAAATATTAAACGAATACTTATCAAGATCACCCACCCAGAAATATGATGAACTAAAGATACATCAACCTCGTATGAATATATAATTAATCTTGAGAGGCTATTGTACCCAACAAAGAATATATCCAATCTCTAGGCAAATTTCATTGTACTTTACCAATATTTGTCCTTTCTCCTCTCAATTTCATCAATAATTACAACTTAACCGAACATCACGAACAAGAAAACCATAGGATTCAACTACAAACCCCTTGATCATGTCACACTACATTGTCCAATTCTGCAATACCAACAAAACCACCGTTTTCTAACAACCTTAGTTCAATCCGTCTCTCCCTCTATATCAATCACTTACACCCACTCTAATCACTTCCTCGATCTCGATTCCATTAAGGCCCCTATAACCATCAAATATCAACATGGGCTCTCTTTCTCGACTTTCTCGAGCCCTTTCCTCGACCGACGATTATCGAATTTATGCCCCATTTTGTGCCAAGAATGACACTCTCAACCCCTCTACTTTCATAGATTGTTACAATCCATCCACCAACTCCTGGGATCGAGCCACTTCGATCCCGGGATTTGGCGAAAACCTTGTCTTGAGGACTTCGCCATGGTCTCTCTAGGCCACCACATTTACGTAATCGGCGGTCGCCTCTGCCGTAAAGTGTCGGAACACGACGGCGCCGGTTTAGGTTCCCAAGGCAACCCTAGGGTTGTCCCATGCGTGCGTAGATACAATGTTAGGGCAAATAGTTGGGAGGCATGCGCGCCAATGGGACAGCCGAGGTTCAACTTTGCTTGCACGGTTTGTAATGGTAGAATATATGTTGCTGGTGGACAATGCTCATTGGGTAGGGCTAAGGGAATTTCGTCGACGGAGGTGTATGACCCGGCTTTGGACCAGTGGAGATCTCTGGCTAACATGAGTACGATGAGGTACAAGTGTGTGGGTGTCTCGTGGCAAGGGAAAATCCACATCGTGGGTGGCTTTGTCGATGGCGACAATGGTAATCTAGGGCCGTTTATCATGACACGGAGTTCAGCAGAAGTTTATGACGCGCAACGCGATAGGTATTCCACCTTTTTGATCCGTTTCATATTCCATTATATTGGATATTAGATGACACTTAGTACAATACTTAGACATTATATTGTACGCGTGAGTCGACACTTGATACAATATAATAGAATAATAAATAAATTATCTTTTAATTAAAATTACAAATACCCTCTTGATGTTTGTATTTTTAAAAAACATCTCTTTTAATATGTACAAATTATAAAATTGTAACAAATATCAAGGGGTGTTTGTAATTATAGACAACATTACGGTTTTTTTTTTTTTTTTTAATTAGATCAAATCTAAAGAATATTTCCAATTAATTCTAATATTATAGAGCATTACGTTAGCTCATGGTGTCATTTAATACATTTGTAATGTTGAAAACTGTGACGATACATCATTTGAAATAGCATGCATATGAGATTTTATCTTCTAATTAAAAGGGTCTATCATCTTCTATTTCATTGTACGTACGGATGATTGTAATGTGTGTCAAAATTAAAAAATTTAAAGCAATAAATTGAGCCTAAATTGTGGAGTTTTTAATATACTAATTTTTTTTTATATAAATGTGACAACCATTTGTATGATGAAATAGAAAACGAAATACATTTTGTAAGAACAGAACATCCCACTTCTCTAGTTGTCTATTGAAAAAAAAAAAAATCAATTTGGCCCCAACCCCATCTGAATTTTTTTCGATTGATAGGTGGGATTTCGTGGCCCGAATGTGGAGCTAGACGTGCCACCAAATCAAATCGTGCCGGTGAACGGGAGACTTTTCAGCTCAGGTGATTGCTTCAAGCCATGGAAGGGACATATCGAGGCATACGATGAGAAAGAGAACCTCTGGAACGTGGTCCATGGCTCCCATTTCGACTGCCTATCACCAGCTTCCACGCAAGGTGTGCAGGCTTCCTCGAACTGGCCACCCATGGAGAGGTTGTACCTCACCATGGCCCCTATTGGGAACCAGTTGTACTTTTTGGCGGGGTACAGATTGCCGGGGGAGGTTTCGCGGCTGAGATCGGAGGTGCACGTCTTCGACACGGCGGCTAACGGCGATATTGGGTGGCGGAGCTTCGAGCCCATCGAGGAACAAGGAGAAAAGGAGCTATGTGGACATTGTTGTGTTCTAAAACAAGGATGATCTTGACCATAAAGTGCTTATTATCAAATTATAGGAAGTTGAGGGGTCAAAAAGAGATACGTGTCTTTTATACATATATATTATCTATGGTCATGGCAACAAGTCAAAAGAAATAAAATAAAAGTAGATTTAATTAATGCTCTTATATAAAAAATCAAAAATGGGGAAAGAAAAAAAAAATGGGAGGTGGGTTTTGAGAAATATTACAAAATCAGATATTATTAAATATTATTTTATTACATGTTAATTTCATAATTTGTAACTTTTTTTTGGTTATTTTCTGTGTCTTTTCTCAATTTCTGCTCGCCTCTTTTTGACTTTATGTTTGGCCGGCTTGTATTGTTAATTAGTGAGACTAGTTTGATCTCTCTTTCATATGAATGCATTTCCACGCTTTTAAATAGCAGTTCCAATTTTCTATTTTATGTCTTATATGTTGGAAAATTTGGTGAAGTTCGAAAAATTGAAAGAAAACAAAAGATTAATTTAGGCGTGCGAAAATTAGCACTCGCCCTTAAAGATTTATTTCGATAATCCCCTGTGATTTAACAGAAAAAAGAAAAAAGAATATAAAAGTAACACAACAAAGAGAAATGAGAAGAGAATAGAGAGAGCGTTTTAATTTTTCTAATATTCGTATTCTTCAAAATAACTAGGTTTTGTTTTATAGAGATAAAACCAACCCTCAACCTAAAAAAGGGGAACATGTTGCCACTAACCCAAATATTAGAAAAACAGTTTTCTTTAGATATCAGATAAGTGGAAGACTTGGTCTTATTGGATAAGAACAAAAGTTCCCATTCTTTTGAAACACCCACAATTTATACAACAATCCCCCACATGTTTCAAAAGAATTAGAAACATTTAAAAGAATGAATTGTTGGGTTACTAAATAAGTGTAGAATGCATCGAATCTGGTGTCTTTTGGACTATGAATCAGACCTAAATTGATAAGATTTAAAGTACAGAATTTTGGTGAAGCTTATAGCTTCTATGAACCAAGAACTCTTTGTTGTAAGTTAAAATCTTACCAGTCACATTACACCCTATCAAAATTTTGTCGTTCAATGCGGTTTTGCGCTAATAGGACATGCGCGTGCCTGTATTCGTGAGTGCTCTGAGAGATGCCAAAGTCTCATAGGAACACCCACTCCACACTCATATAGTGAATTTCATCAAGTATATTTTGCAATTAATATACCACCTTTAAGGGATATGAAATTCACTAAGAACTTTAGTAACTCATCCTCACATAATTGCAATTTAGCACTTCTCACACCATAGAAAGGGACAATTAATTTTAGTGCTAATGAATTAACAAGTGACTTGTTATTACCCATATGAACCTCATTCATGGGATCTCCAACCACAAAGGTTGGGTTTCTATCATTTGTTAATTTATCAATCGGCTTAAGTCTCATTCCCTCGATGTCTCAATAATTAATTTTCTTCCCAAAGGTTTAGTAAGAGAATCACCAAATCACTTCCTCGACTTCACATAATAAATGGATATAACCCCATCTTTTAACAGTTGTTTAACCACATCATGTCCCCAGCATTTAACATGTCCTTTTTACCATTAAAAGTTTTATTCTTTGCAATTGTTATTGCTACTTGGCAATGACAATGCATAAACACCGAATTTGTTGGTTTCAACACCACGGGATATTTGCTAAGAAGTATTTCAACAACTTAGCCTCATTGTCGCTAACCCCAAGACAACAAACTCGGCCTCCATAGAAAATTAGACGTAATAATTTGTTTAGCGATTTCCAAGTAAATGCATCCCCACAAAGAGTGAATATATAACCACTAGTAGATCTAGTACGGAGGAAATCCACTATAAAGAATACCATAATTCATGGTTACCTCTCAAATATTTCATTAGTCTAACTAAAGCGAACCAATGATCACGAATGGGATTATATGTATATATGCTCAATCGACACACAAAATAAGCTATGTCAAGTCATGAAAAATTCATCAAATGCAACAGACTCCCAATAATCTGTGCATACTCAGATTGAGCCACATGATCACCAAAAAATTTCTTCAATTAAGTCTTAGCATCATAAAGAGTACTAACAATTTTGACATTAAAATGTCCAAACTTCTTAACTCATAGTTTTGACATAGAAATGTCCAAACTTCTTAAGAAGTTTCTCAACGTAATGTTCTTGAGATAACATTATGATATCATCATCTCTTATGATTTTAAGACTCAATATTACACTTGCTTCACCCATATCCCTCACATCAAATTTAGAAGCAAGTAACTCTTTAGTTTTATATATATAAAAATTAGTACCACATATGAGCATGTAACCTACATATAACAAATTATTATATACTCATGATCACCAACCCGCAACCTAAAAGGTGAACACGTTGCCACTAACTCCATTAACGGGGTTTTGTTTTATAGAGATAAAACCAACCCTCAACCTAAAAAGGGGAACATGTTGCCACTAACCCAAATATTAGGAAAACAGTTTTCTTTAGATATCGGATAAGTGGAAGACTTGGTCTTATAGGATAAGAACAAAAATTCTCCATTTTTTTGAAACACCCACAATTTATACAACATTATATGTTCTAGTGTATATGTATAAGTGTATAATGTTTAAAAAATATATATATTTCTCTGAGGGCCCCAGGGCCGCCCCTGATTTCTCATCAATCTTGAAATAGAAAAGAAAGATCCAAATTATGGTGGAGTTGGAAATTTCATCCACATGAATCCGATCGACATAGCTAAAACCTCAACCTGATCAAAGTCATTCATAGGTAATTTATATTAACAATTGACTACAAGTTGCACTTGCACGTTGTAGATTAAATGGATCTCACACTAAAATTCTTTATGAATTAACCAACACGGTAATTTGAATAGACAAGGAACGGCTATGACAGGTTTATGGGCAGAGGATATACTACAAGAAAAAATTAAAGATCTTCTGAAATTTTCGATTTCAATGGAAAATATACCATTGAAATTGGGTGACCAACAATTTTATTTAATAAGTCCGAATTAGTGGTTGGAGGGAAGGGGATAAATTTTAAAAACTGAAAGATCTGAGTTCGAACCCCTGGGCAATACTCTTACGTAAGAGATACACGTGAGCTACAAGCTCATGGTGACCAACAGTTTATTTACCAAAGACATCTATTTTTCCAAGGAGATAATTACATTTTACCCCCTAAACTATAGACGTTTTTGGAGTTTACCACCTAACTTTCCCGAGTCGTACTTCACCCCCGAACTCCGTGATTTTTGCACAATGCCATATATTGGCCGGCTGGCGAAATATTCCCGAATATTCCGGCAAGACGTGCCTTACACATGAGGGCAAAATCGTCACTTTCTCAAATTTTAAAAAAATTGTTACATTTTACCACCTCAACTTTGTTTGACTTGCACTTTATCCCCTAAACTTTGCGTTATTACACTTTGCTACATAAATATTTTTTTTTAAAAAAAAAAACATATATTTATACATTTATTTTATATCCTTTTTTTCTCTAATTTTTATCCACAAAAAATAAATAATTATTTTGGTTAAGTATATTATCAATAAAATTATATCAGTAAATTCTTCATTTTAAACTTTTTGTAAAATCTTAGTTTATTTTTCCTTTTCTCGTATTAGTTTTTACATTATAATTAAAAATATAAAATATCCTTTTTAATTTTAGGTTAATAAAATTATAAATTTTCACCAAAGTCAATTTGAACATAATACGATGCATTTAACTTTCTTTTGTAAGTAAAATTACTAGAAGATACAAGTATAACAAATTTAATGAATTTGATTATTTTTACATTTAAGTAGTGTATAAGATTTGTAATAAAGTAAATTAATTTTCATAATTATTAATTATAAGACTAAAAAGTTAAATTTACGAAAGAAATATTCTTCCGTAAATTTAAATATAATACATTATAAAATAATATGATGATAAATTTACTTTATTACAAATCTTATACATTACTTAAATATAAAAATGATCAAATTCATTAAATTTGTAATACTTTTATCTTTTAATAATTTTACTTACAAAAGGAAGTTAAATGCATCGTATTATGTTCAAATTGACTTTGGTGAATATTTATAATTCTATTCACCTAGAAAATAAAAAGAATAATATATATTATTAATTATAATGCAAAAATTAACTCAATAAAAGGAAAATAAACTATGATTTTACAAGAAAGTTTAAAATAAAGAATTTAGTGTAATTTTGTTGATATAATACTTAACCAAAATAATTATTTATTTTTTGTGGATAAAGAATTAGAAGAAAAAAAAAAAAAATGCATGTATAAATATATAACTTTTCTTAATTTTTTTAAATTTTATGTGGCAAAGTGAAATAATGCAAAATTTAGGGGGTAAAGTGCAAGTCAAACATAGTTCAGTGACAAAATGTAACAACTTTGAGACAATGACGATTTTGCCCTCATGTGACTAATATTCTGGGAATATTCCTTCGGCGTGGCCAATATATGGTATCGAGCAAAAAAATCCAGGAGTTCAGGGGTAAAATGGAACTCGGAAAACTTTAGGTGGTAAACTCCAAAAACGCCTATAGTTTGGGGGTAAACTCGGAAAACAGGTTTATGGGCAGAGGATATACTACAAGAAAAAATTAAAGATCTTCTGAAATTTTCGATTCCAATGGAAAATATGCCATTGAAATTGGGTGACCAACGATTTTATTTAATAAGTCGGATTAGTGGTTGGAGGAGGAGATAAATTTCAAAGAAATCAAAGATACGAGGGTTCGAACCCCGAGAATACTCTTTCATAAGAGATACACGTGAGCTACAAGCTCATGGTGACCAACAGATTTATTTACCAAAGACATCTATTTTTCCAAGAGATGTGGCCATAGTCATGACTTGAACACAGGACCTCAAAGATCTGGGGTCTCCTCTTTACCACCAAGTGCAATGACTAATTGGTTGTTTAGTATCTGTTAATACATGTATCGGTTGTTTACTACCGTAAGACTTAGAGTTATTTTAATTAAATAATAGTTTAAACACTTTTTTATTGTGATTTCTTGTAAAATTTATTTACATTAATCATAGATAAACACAAAGTGTAGAATTTCAAATAATAGTACATTGACTTCACCATGCACGTGGCAATGAGTGACACGACGATAGCACGACACAAACACAACACTATTACAAACACGATTCACAGAGACAAAAGGCACGATAAAGCAAGACACGATATGACACGACACGATAACATGATATGGACACGAAATTGAAAATTAATTTAAAATAACAATTATTGTTATATTAAAGATCAAATAAAATAGATAACACGAAAACACGATAGCATGACACGAACACAACACGATAACATGATTTGCCACTGATGCGAGAAACTATAATTAGAAAGGCAGAATGCCAAAGAAAAAAAGGAAAAAGAAAGGAGCGGGTTTAAATTTTTATGAATTGGGTTTGGCTAAGATACTTTAAGACCGTAAATGTCGGTTAGGCCCAAAAGAAAATACTCGCTTGGCCATGTACCCATTTGAAATAATTTGTAAGCTTATTTTGTGTATGAATATAGGCATTTATGCAATGCACACGTAAAATGTGTATACATTGTCAATATAAAATTCTTAAAAAAGTAAATAATTGACGATAAGTACTATATAACTCTTCGCGTATCTTTAAAAACATCATCCAAATATATTTTGAAGTTTTCTTAAAATGAAGATCAACTCCTTTTATCTTGACATGTCATGTCAAGATTTTAAATTCACTTCATCTAAACACAAATGCTAAGAGAATGCATTATTTGAAAATGAAAATTCAATCAAAATGGTCCTATAAACATACCTAAAATGGAAGACAACAAACGATAAATGATGGTGAGTGAGTCATTCTTTGAACTCTTTTTGTGCGTCTGTTGTTATGCCAAGCATATTCATTCACATGGTAAGAGAGATTGATTATTGATTGAAAGTAATTAGATTACTAGACTTGACATGTCGTATTAATCTGCTTCTCACTGATTATTATATTTTTACTATCACCAACAATCCATAATGTACTAATTAATCGATTACTGTAGATAAAATTCGACAAACCTCATAACTATAACGTGTTGGAACCTCACATTTTGTATCATTTTTTTGTTGTTGAATGAATCGAAAATATATCAAAAAAGAAAAAGTAGTCCTCATCACAAACCGACCTGGTAGTGAAAAGAAAAAAGTCGAAATGTATACCGAGAAAGAAAAGCGTCGATCACAAGCCGACCAAGGAGCTAAATGGTTGGGGCCTCGTTAAAACCTCCCAAAGTAAAATTCACCCTTGTGAGAAAAACCCTTGCAGGGGAAAAAAAACGTCCATAAAGATAAAACAAGAAACATAAGGACATATTATCTAACAAATCTGTAAGTCGACTGACAAACATAATCCTCCGTGAGAAGGGACACAATATCCTCTGGGGAAACGCCTCACCAAGTCTCAGATTGCGATTTCTTACTCAGAAAGTCTGCCACTCGATTGCCTTCACGATAAATATGTGAAACCACCAAATCCATCTGAGAAATCAAGTGAAGAGTACACCGCCATTTACTCAAGTGCCGCCAGGGGACAATAGAAGATTGTTTATGAAGAAGATCCACCACATAAGCAGAATTCGATTTCAGCTAAAGATGGGTGTAGCCCTTAACAAATGCATAGTCAATTGCCAACATCGTCGCCATCAACTCCGCCTCAAACTCATAGCCATCACCACAACGATCCACAAAGCAACCTCGAAAGAAGCCTCTGCAATTCCGGAAAACCCCAGACGCTGTAAGACTGCTCGGCGCTCCGGAAGCGCTACCATCCGTATTCACCTTGATCCATCTGGGAAGGGGTTTTTGCCAATCAACCTGCACAATTTTCGGAGCTTTCCTTGGCCGACCAGGAACATGAAGTCTCCGAAGGATGAAAAGATCCCGTTGATCATTATCCATGCAACCATGATCTAAAGATGAAGATTCAACAATGAGAACCCGAAGTTGGATAATGGCAGCGTCCACCATCCAGGTCTTATCGTTGAAAGCCAAATCGTTTCGGATATGCTAAATAAGCCGATGCAAGATAATGTCATTTTGTTCGCCATAAAAAAAGAGACTCGCTCCTTTGAATCAAAAAGACATCAAGTGCACTAAGAATTCATTAAAACTATGGCAAGATGAAAGTGAACATCAAATGTGCTAAAAATCCAATGCCGTAGAGCCCCTGCAAAGACACAAGAGACAAATAAGTGATCGGTGGATTCAGCATGAGCACAACAAGGCTACAGACAGAGGGACCGATAAAACCCCGATTTCGCAACAAATCCAGGACCACTAATCGATTGTGAATAGCACGCCAAGCCACAATCGAACGCCTTTCCGGTATGTAAGATGACCAAATCTATGAACCTCAATTGACCATAGGAGAAGATGGACGAAGATGAGAATATGCAACTTTCAAGTAATCTCCCATCACAGAGTGCATCCAAACCTATGTATTCTTTGAGGAAGGGGCAATAGGAAATAAGCCTCAACAAATGAAAATGTGAAATGCCAGGAATCATCGCAGAAGTAATCAGAAATACGTTGCCCGAAGAGGTATCTGTACTCATGAGGTATTCCAATTCTATCGGCAATGGAGTATCCCAACCAGTTATCAATCCAAAATAATACCTCTGAATTAATCACAGGGATCCAACGTGACTCGCCAAACTCCTCCTCAATGCGAGGCCTAATCCCCGCCCAAATATAAGATGGTAAAAACATACGACGAATAGAACCACCCAGGACAATAAGTAACATTTTTGAAGAATCGAAAAACCACTAAGTCCGACGCAACACTCTTTATATTATGTGTTATATGTTAAAACCTTAACAATATATAATATTCATACGGGTCATTAATAGAAGGGCAATTGACATAAATGCTCCATTTTTTGGAGACAATGCCACCTTTACGCTTTTCGGTACTATTTTACCCAAATTTACGCTTTCTCCCTTTTTTTTTACAAACTTTACGCTCCCGCCAAAATTTCCGGACTTTTTACGCTTTGTTTGAGATTGTTTCTAACATGTTTCAAACATGTTTCTTTTAATAAAATTTCAAAGTGAAAAATAAATTTTGCCTCGTTAGATTTTATACTCGAAGTCTTATAAAAGATTAAGAAATATACATATAAAATAACACATATTAAAATTAAACAAATTAAAAATATTATAGAGACAACACGAATAAAAAACACAATTTAATTTTTGATCCAATGTATGAAAACATAAAAAACATGGAAACAACCAAGAAGCAATATAGACACAAACCGGAAAAACAATATAGAAAACACCATATGAGCAAAAAGAGTTAAAAATAGGTAAAATTTATATTTAAACATCGAAAACTACATGGAAACAACAAAGAAACATCGGAACACCATTAAAAATGGTATGGAAATAACCCAGAAACAACGTAAAATTTTTTAAAATACCCACATGAATAAAAAGAGCTTAAAAATAGGTAAAAATTGTATTTACACATTGAACACTCATGGAAACAACAAAAAATTATTAGAACAACATAAAAGATATTATACAACAACACCAAATCAATAGAAATAATGTACAAAATAATATATAAATAAAAAACATCATAAAAAATAGGTAAAAATTGTTTGAAACATTGAAACAACAAAGGAACAACATAGAAACAACAAAGAAATAAATTTAAACAACATCGAAATAACATATATAATATAAAAAAGCAATACAAGAATAAAAAAATGAAAAAAATAAAAAAAAATCGGAAAGTATGCAAAAGCGTAAAAAGAAAAAAGTAGGTACAAAAGAAAAAAATAGGTACAAAAGTGATAGGAGCGTATTTTATGTATGTTTACCAAAAAGAGGGTGTTTTATGTAATTTTCCCTTAATAGAATTTATTCAATAAAAGCACCCTGAAAGCTCGTGTTGATTTGTATGGTCAATCGTTGATCCGTGTTGGTTTGTGAGACAAACATCGATTTGGAAGATTGTGTTGGTTTGTGTTGGGAGCCTGGTACCACATATCTCCACATTCGTATGATATTGCCCACTTTCTACGGCAAAAACCCTCATGGTTTTATGTTTATGCTTTCACCCAAAAGGCCTCATATCAATGGAGATAATGTCCATCTTGTTAATTCACAACCTTTCCCATGTCCAAAGATGTGGGATTTTCCTCGAACAAAGGACCATTGGGCCTCGCCTCAACGATTATGCGATCCATATAAACTATTTTTTTTTACATTTATCATATGAACTATGTATATTTTTAGTTTGCCCTATATGATCAGTTTAACCACTCGACTATTTCTCACACCATATCTTAACAGGTGTCGCGATGGTTCGTATCAATACTGCAAAAAAGTGAAAATTACAACAAAATTTTACATTATTTGAGATTTTTTTGCATTAAGGGACGTTTGAGGGGGATATGTGATAGTGATAAACTAATAAGAAACGCGAGAGACATTAAAAGGAAAAAAAATGTTAGCTAGATTTTTCTGCATTAAAAATGTATCTTTGTTTCAAACAAAATTAATTTTATTTTTTAAAAAAACTTTTGGGCCGAAACAACAAATAATCGTTGATAATGTTAAAAATATTTGCGCGAACGGTTTATTTAGTTGCTAACTATTTAATTATTTTTTATTCAAACTTTAACGACCAAAAGTAAAGAGTTTGCCCCAAACTTTAAATGATTTTTCTTTCAAAATACTAAAATTATTTTTATTAAATTTTAATTTATCGTTAGCAACGAAAAGTATTTATCTGTCACTAAATCTTTTAATTAATAATCATGACGAATTAATAAATTTTCGTTGCTAATTGATTAAAATTAATACCTACTATATATCAATTAAATAGTATATGAATTTAAGAAATTGCTAATTTTTATATGGAAACGTGATGTGTTTGATATGTTGTAACGGATTATTTCCATTATTCAAAGAAAATATAAAACTTTACCTATAAAACTGCTCAATTTGATAAAGTAACACAAAAAATTACTCCATCCGTCCCAAAATATATAGTTCATTATTGTTTTTTGGTATGTCACAAATATATAATTTACTTTCCATATTTAATAGTACTTTTTGCATTCTTTTGCTATTATAAGAACAAATCAAGTAATTCTTTTGTGTATTTATAATTTCAATATTTTTTTTAATCTACGTGAAAAGTACAACTGAAATATATAATTGGAACAGATCGAGTATAAAAACGCAAATTGTATCCAACTGCATCTCAAGTTCAAACTTCAAAGCTCTCGTCTTCTTCCGAAATCTATCTTTGAACTACGCGAAGAGTGAAGACGAGAAGGGCGAAAGCTTTTGGAAGCTGCCGCATTTTTCATTTTATTTTTATTTAATCTACTAGTTATAAATTAGCATAAAAAGCATTGAAATTTGAAGCTCACTACCATTTCTCGATTCCTCCATTTTTTTCTCTGTTTTCGAATCCTAATGCATTTATGTACTAAGTGTTAAATCTTTACATTGACCAAGGCAAAATACCAGAATCCCATCAACCAAATCAGAACTGGGCCTTTCTCTGTTTCTTGTCTTTTAGCAGAGAACCCAAATGCCCAATTTTTTTTTTTATCATCAAAACGATTCAAAACCAAAAACCCATGACGAAAAATCAGTGCTTTGAAATGCCATTCTTGTTTCTGTGATTTTCTGATAGTCTTGATTGGTGATGAAAGAGGAAGAGAGTTTAAATAGAGACTTTTTCTTGTGATATATACATAGGAAATTTGGGCAATGGGGAGGGGTACTGGTGTGAGTGTAGTTTCTGCATCGGCGCCGGCGCCGACGGTGGAGCCGGCGGTGCTGAGCGGTGGCGGTGGTGTGGACAGAGGGGATTACTGGAGGAGCTTTGACAACTCCGTGAGTGCTGTGTCGTTTGGGTTCGTTGCCACCGCTATTCTCATTTCCATGTTTCTTATTATGGCCATTTTCGAGAGGTTTCTCCGGCCAAGGTCACCTGATGCCGCCGGTGGTGGTGGCGGCGGAGGCAGCCCGGCTGGCGGTGAGGCGAATATGAGAAAACTAGATTACCCTTCTCCCAAGGTACACTGTTTTCTACCCTGTTCATGGAATTGCAAAAATACCTTGAGGTTTAACTTAATTGCAAATAAACCCAATTATCTTTTAAAATCACAAATGCTCCATATATTTGTTTTTGGCTTACAAATTTGCATCTTGAAGCGCAGAGGGATTATTTGATGGGTAAATACAATGATTAATTGATGTGGTACCACATTAGTGTCAAATTTCTTTTGCTTCAAGATTCTACTCTTGCAGTCTTGCTGTGGGAGGGTAAAATGGCTCTGTCAAAAATTGTTTCCCTTTCCAAAAGGGGATATAAAGGGTACCCTTTTAGCTTTTTCTCATCCATACCACATTTACCTCGCAAATAAAAATGAGGAAAAAGAAAGTGATAATGGTGAAAAATAGCCAAATTTAAAAAATGTAAAGATTAAAAATAACCATGTTTTGTACACATCTTTTTTAGTATATTGGGATGTAAAATGATATTCATACCATTTTTCGAAAGCGACAAAAGATACCCATCTTTTTTTTTTTTTTTTTTCCAAAAACTTTGAATTCACATAACTTTTTCGTTTTAAATCCTTTTTGCATGTATAATATATCAAATTAATCATCTTTTCGATATCTATAATTCAACACCCATATTGCATATTTAAAAATAAAAAATATAGGTTCGATTTCTTAAAAAAGTTTGAAAAAAAAAGAGTAAGAAAACATAGAGATAAGTGAAAGAGAGAAATAACCCAAATATCAAACAAACATCTTCTAGAAGGGTGTGGATGTCATTTTATACCCAAAATGGCTAAAAAGATGTGTTTGAAAAAAATGGCTAAAAAACATTTTGGTTTATTGGGAATGGCTAAAAAAACCGATGAAAAAGAAAAGAATAAAAAAGATTTATTCTGTTTTTCCAAGTTTATGCAATGGGTGAGGGAAGAAATTAACTTTGTTGTAAGTTGTGACAGTTAATTGCTTTTTCTTGAAAGTAATTATGGCTAAAACATAAGCAAGTTGACCTTAATAATGTTTAATATTATAATTCCCTTGGTGTAATTTTAGTTAAAGTTTCAAATCATATATATATAGTCTATTCTTGAGTAATTATGTGCTTTAGTGGATACAAGATCAAAGTTGGAAGCATTTTTAACCTATATTTATTTGTTTTTTTGCCCAAACCTTAAACTACTATTAGACACGGATGTTACTATCACGGAACTCTTTAATCCATTATAATAAAAGCCATCTACTTGTGACTTAAAAGTCTCTTTTGGATTCAAATCCACACTCCATCAAAATGCCTCCACGCATGCGCGAACGATGAAGATTTGGTAGATCTACATCTTGAATAAGATTAGTGTGGGTCGATTCGATTCGGAGGAGATCAATTATTATTAGCTTTGGCGGAGGAATTGAGAGGATCTAGTTATGACGTTAGTCGTTGCCGATGAGACTCTACCATAACACCTGGTGATTAATACACATCCCACCACGCTTTATATTGGTGACCCGATGAGGGCCGGAACTGCTTTCCTCATCCTTACCAAAAATTAAAAAAATTAAAAGCCATCTAATTGGCCTTCTATTGGACTTCTCATGTTGGCTTGTCCCTTGATGTGCAATTAATTCACACCATGCTTTATCTTTTGATATTTTATTTTGGGGTCTTTGACATATATGTTTTTATCTTAGTCCAAATTTATATCCCAACTTACTGTCAAAACTTTTTAGTTAATTATCACCCCCACCGCTTAAACCCCACCTTGAAGAAATTCTCTCTTCATAATCATCTCTACTCCTTTCTTTTCTTATATGCTAAATGATAGCAAATGATGGTTTCTTTCAATGCAATAACGTAATTACTTTCAAAACTTTTTCAATTCGTTACAGCATTTCATGTTAAGTGGATATATGAATTAAGCTACCATGTTTATTAATCATATTATAAAGGGATAATTACAAAAAAAAAAAAAAAACTTGAGGTTTGGTCTAATTACAAAAAAAAACAGAGGTTTTTTAAAAATTGCAAAAGTCCCTTGAGTTTGATTCCGTCTTACATTTTTCACTTCATAAACTAAAAATATTTCAAAAATCCTCCTAACATTTGTAGAAATATTATAATTACTCCCTTAAAATTAAGATAGATTCGTATTTAGTATTTACCCCTTAAAATTAAGTTAGATTCAAACACAGAGGAGTATTTTGTAATTTTGAAATATGTTTGGATATGTTTGTGCCATTTTCTTAAGAATGTCTCTTTTCCCATAATGAGTTCAAACTAAGCAACACCATTTACAGTACGAGAATATTTAATTATCCAAGTAAGGCTTATTTATGCATTAAACAGTGTCAATCTTGTTGGAATAATTTAATTTTCACATTTCTTATTTTATTGCTACCTTTTATTGGTATTGCCTATAGTGTTATCGTAAAACTCTTACTTTGGTGACACCAGTAGGAGACATGAGTACATATGGTATCTGCTTTTCATGGTTTATGTTTGTGGTAATGGGACCCTTCTTTGTCAAAAGCATGTGATTTTCTCAAATCATGTGATTTTGTCCATGACTTATTAGCTTAAACAATCATAATATTACTTTTTTACTTTTATGTTCAATCAATTCTAAGATTTTTGGGTACTCGCCACAATCAGCGCCAAAAACATTTCATGACCGAGTGTTTGAGTAAAGTTTACCTGTATTTATATTTTTCTAAAGTTAATTACAAAAACTACCACTGAGGTTTATCCCAATTACATAAAAATCTACTTACCTTTCAAAGTTACAAATACCCCCTTTAACATTTGTTTTTATTTTACAAATTGCACCCTCAAGTAGGGGTATTTATTAGGTAAATACAAACCTTAAGGGGATGTTTCTAACATCTTAAGGGTCATTTGTAATTTTCAAAGTTAACTGTAGTTTTTTGTAATTAAGCTAAACTTCAAGGATAATTTTTGTAATTATTCATTTTTATTAATAGTGGGTACAATCATAATGTATGATCTTCCAATCCTAACCTCCGCCTTGAAATACAGAAAATACTCAATAGATTTAGACATAGTGGAAAGTGAAAAGCACCGAAAAGAGAAGGGACAAAAAAAAAACTTATGCTTCTTAGTTGTATACTTCATGTTGCACAAGTTGTGAAAATGATGCAATCAATTATCATGTTCTTGGGGACCCTTGTTGATTAGATTGCATTGTGCTGCAAAAAAATTGTAGTTCTTGTTTTGTGTCTCGGACAACTTGCATGTTACATGAATTTAATAGGAATAATTTTAGCTGTGACAAGCCTCAATAACCCCTTCATTTGTAATTTTTTTCGTTTTTGTACATTCCGACGAATCCTTTTATCCCTTTTTTAAAATAGAATGTGGACTTTTTCTTCTCATATTTGCGCTGCATCATCTTACAGACAGAGTCGAGATCTCTTATTCGGATGAATGACACGCTTACAATTATGACATTATTTTGTACATACGTAACATTCATTAAATACAATGGGAAGGAAAATGGAATAGGAATGTGGAACAGAAAAATCTCAATCGCTTGCAAACTCATGAGATATATTAAAATTGTAATTTCGACATCTCTAGAATGTATCCTTCAAGTTGGTTTAGAAAATCAGAAAATGTACCTACTTAAATTACCTTTCTTTTATTAGTTCCCAGAATCTAGCTGTTTCTCTTATGCATCTTTTTATGTTTTACTAATGCCAAACTTTACTTTCAGTTATTGCCTACACATAAGCATTAAAAAGTCATGCTACAACATCTAAGCTAGCTTTCATCACTTCTAGTCAAGTGAAATTTATTTATTCATTTGTGGATTTTTCCCTTGTTCATTTCCGTTTGAAATTTTTGCGACGAACTACTTGTCTTAAATAATAATTGTGAATCTGCAGATGACTGTTTATCCAAAAGGAGTATCGGTACTAATGCCTGGAGAAACGATTCCAACTTTTCTTGCACATCCCGTGCCAGCAGCACCGTGTCCTCCCGGTCTGAGGAAGGACGAAAATATATAGTTGTTTTGTGATTTAACGGCGACCTAATTAGATGCAAGACTATGCACAGTTTGTGAACATTCTTGTTTATTGTATATAATTTCAAGTTGAAATCATCATTTAAATGGAGTTTGGGTTCTCTTCACCACATTTACTTTGCATAATAATAAGTTTACTGAACATATATGCATTGTTGAGTGGGTGTCCAAGTTGAAGAATAGCATTCTCTTATTTATTTATTATTATTATTTTTTTCATAACTCGCTTTAAGAACTGCTTACGAACTACTACGACTATGCCTAAGACACAAAGGTGCTAACGCCTTTGACTAAGCCTCGAGGACATCGGCCGACCCTTCATTGCTACCAACAAGGTAATTCACCAACTCGCATATGTCCCATGGAACAATTTAAGTGAGTGAGATTTTTTAACTCATGACCTCCACCCCATAAGAGGTGGCCAGTTAGCTAAGCCCTGGTTATAGAATAACAATTTTGTTTTGCTGCTTCTAGTGTTCTAAGTTTTGTTGTATAATTCTGGAAGATTAGATAAAGGCTACGTTACTTTTTCTTTTCAAAATATATTTCACTTCTATACTATTCAACACAAAGAAATCATATTTGTCTTAGTTTTCAATTAAAATATCCCATTCATATTTTATTTTTAGAAAATTAAAACGTCATTTTCTATAATTCAAAATGTATAAATCCCATATAACTTTGAGGAAAAATTATTTTGCCCTTTTGGGCATTGCATTTGAACTTATCAATGAAAGTAAATTAAGGAAATAAATTCAAAATATTATTAATTAAGTGACAAATTGTAATTCTACAAGAAAGTTAAAAAAGAAAAAAATATGAAATAATTTCATTTATATTATATTTTATAAAGTAAATACTAATTCAAAAATATATTTTTTTGGATAAGAAATTGGAAAATAGATAAAATACGTGTATATACATATAAATTTTGTATTTTTATTTTAAAATTGAAGCCGCAAATTGTAATTAAATTGCTTAGAGTTTGGATGATGAATGGCGAAGTGCAATTCCCTTTAGTTAGGTTTGAGTCAATGACAATTTCGCCTCTGCAAGGCATATGACAGAATCTCGGTGAATTATTCCCACGGTGTTGAATCTCAACTGGCTATAAGCAAATCCGAGGATTTTTAGGAGGTAAAGTGCCCCGTAAAAATTTAAATGACAGCATCAAGAAATACACCTAGTTCAGTGCATGGAAATATATTTATTTTCCTATTTAATTTTTATCATTGCACATATCATCTTCTTATATTTAAAATAGTTTATATGGGGCCACACAAACATAAATACTACTAATATAGTTTTTTTAAATTTAAAGAAATTGAAAGATACATATATGGTTTCAACCTTGGTCAATACTCTTACAAAGGGTGAACAATACCACTTGAGTTCTGAGATGGTGGTAAATATTTAACACTTGTTGTTCCAAAAACTTATTTTTGTACTATATATATTGTATGTCAATTCTGTATTCGAAAATCTTTATTTAATGAAAACAATCAATCACATCAAATTTCTCCACACCTAATTAAATACTTAACTGAATACTATCAATAACTAAGAAGTCCTTTTCAAAAAAAAAAAAAAAAAAATAACTAAGAAGTCCAAAATTTGACAAAACTATACATGTAGTGAAAGCATTTATGCTTACATGTGGTGTAGTTATTGCTAAATTATTAGTGTTAAACTATGTTTTAGGCTTTAGCACTAGTTTAGATTTATTGATTTATTTATTTCATGCTAAACATAGAGGGACAGAAAAAAGTAGAATCCAATGCATTTGTCCTACATGCCACACATCTCAATAGAGATGTCCAATCTCAAGGAATTCAACTCCTTTTACCAAAGCATACACTTAAAAAGAGATTTCTGGCCTACTACTTCATTTTTCTTTTTCTTTTTCTTTATTAATTTTGTTTTTACACACAAGGGCCCAAAAGACTCATATTTCTTTTTCTATTTACCCCTTTTTTGGTTATTTTCTATATCTGATAACTAAAAGATAGTTAAATTATAATGCTATTTGATAAAGACAAAGATGAGGCTTGGTTTGCGCGATGAGATATACTATTTCACTCATATTCTATCGCGTCGAATGAAAGACACGCCGTGTATAAGATAACGCCACAATTGTACATATATCTTCCATCTAACATGTAGAATAATGAATGGAATAGAGATCTCATTCCTTCATTTGCAGGTCCTTATGACCCCGTCCCTTAGCACAATTAAACAAAGTTAGTATACCTCCGCCTTTTATGAAAAGAAAAAAATGGGCGTTCTAGAAGTAGCCCCTCTGGGCAGTGTAATGGTGTAGGGAGAGTTTTTATATTGAAAAATCTAAAGTTCGAATCCCCATCTTAAAATTATTTGATTGAGCATGTCGCATTAGACGAGACATGGTTTACTTGTTTGGCATGATTTGTAAAACTATCGTGCATTAAGCCCGATGTTTTACCATTGTGTTAAGAGTTTTCATGACTGATGTGGTTTATACACTATTATATTAAGCCGGAGGCTTAGTCAGTGCACATGCAAAGACTATTTGGCCAAGTCCCCATCAAAAGAAAAAAATGGGCTTCTATTAGAGTGTTGAAAAACACTCATCCACCATCCAAATAATAATGAGAAAATACAAAAATCTAGTATGGGGACGAAAAAGAGATATACTCCCTCATATTCACAATAAGATATCGTTTTGACATCATTTTTTCTTTTTCAAAAAAATGACGTTTTGATATTTTGAAAATTAATGAAAATAGATTTTTTCAAAATTATCTATTAACAAATAATGTCTAAATTTATTTTCTTTCAAAACAACACTTATGATTAATTAAGAGTATATTGTGTATTGTAATATATTTCTTAATATATGTATTTTTTTAAATGTCCTTTGGTTTAGCGAAAGTCCAATTGTTCCTATAGCGCGGTTGATACATTTAAATAAATCACTTATTTTGAATATGATAGAGTACTCCCAAGGGTTGACTAGTGGGCTTTAAGGTTGCACTCACCGCCCCGCCTCCTCCCAGATTAAGGATCATCCCTGGAATGACGGATGTCTCATGATAAAGGAAGTGTGCGATGAATTGGTCATACCGGATTTCCATAAATTACCAATAAATCATGAAAAAACTTACACAAAAAAAAAAAAACAAAAACACGGCGAACAACAAATGATAATTACATACCGGATTTCAATAAGTTATCTTTTTGCTGTTAAATGATAATTTACAAAAAAAAAAAAATTAAAACGACAAGAGTTTCAGACAATAAATAAATTCACAAAAAAATAAAGCATTCTAAAGAGACAACAGGGTTCTCAAGCGACTCAGCTTCCTCCACTGGTACGACGTCGTTGGGAGGTTCAACAGGTTTCTCAAGCGACTCACCTTCGGCCACCGGTACGACAGCGTTTCGAGATTCTTCTATAGCCGCACTCTTCTCATTCCGCCGCACGCCCACCTCGCCCCGTTTCACCGGCGACCTCGACCGCCTGCCGGAATCCTCCTCGGTTTCCCTACGCCGCCCGTTCTCCTCCGCCACATTCCGCGGCTGCCCCGCCATTGGCCTTCCGCGGACTGGTCTTAACGGCGCCACCTGTCCTCTCTTCTCCGGCGAAGGCGCCGCCGCCCTCCTAGCGATTACCCTCTCCCCTCTCCCTCTCCCTCTGCCCCTTCCTCCGGAGATCCCTCGCCGTGTCCTCATCGGAGGCGGCCTCTGGTTGACCACGCCGTCATCGTCGTCGTCTTTCTTCTCCTGCGCGGTCGCATTCGAGAAGCTCTCACTGTAACTACACATTTCCGCAATCTCAGAAATCTCAGAAACAATTTCTTCATCCGCTTTCCTTGGCGGATCTAGATCACAGCTAATCACCGCCGTCGATCCAGCTTCCACCTTCCATCCTTGATTTCCTGGCCGCACTCCTCTGATTTTTCACCAACGTCCTTCGGAACAACAATGGGTGTCTCCAAAAGCACTTCTTTAACAGTTTCTTCTTCGAGCACAGGCGGCGGCGACGTGGGTGGCGCCCCGCCTCTGGAATCCGTCTCAAGACGATGATTTCTAGTGCTGAGACAGCAACCCATTTGCAGGGGATGATGAGTGATGAAGAGAGAGAAAGGAGAATGAGTGGTGATTTGCAGGGTTGGGGATGATAAAGAAAGTGTGTTGTGTTTGTAAAAAGTGGGATGGGAATAGGATCAGTGGTGTTCCCGCGTGCTCTGCTCCATTTTCCACTTAACTTTTTGCTAAAATTTGCATGTTCTATTGTGTAGCCCACTTTTCTTCAATGATTTAAGCTAGAATGGCAATAGATCCGGTGAGGGTTTGATTTGAGGTTGTAACCAATCTAAAATTTAATTACTAAAAGTATTATTATAACTAAATCTAAATCTAATTTAGATTTAGAATGAGGGGAGTGGATTTAAAATGAGCGGGTAGAGGCATTAGACCTAGATGTCACGCCCGTGATATTGGTGTGTCTTTCGCTACGATCTCTTGGTGGATTGTCTTTGAAAATGATGTATATGTGGTTTTGTCCGGTTTTGGTTTGTGGGTACGTGCGTGCGGTATACCCTTCGGATGTTCAGCAGGGTCTTGGACTTGACGGTGAAGAAGGGAATTGGCCATCCCTACTCAATCTGGTCGAATGCTGGAGCCGCAATCCTGATGAGCCCAAGGCAGGGCGAAACCAGTGATTGTCCCGAGGATATGCTGGCCCTGGGTGGTCCGGGGCGCCGCGCGGCATCGTGTGGGGGTTGAAATGGCTAGTCCATGACATAGAGCCGTCTAATTTAGAGTGGCATTTTTCGATCTGGCCCGTGGTAGATCCCACCAACCCGAGAATCGGGTTGGGGTGGCTATGTTTCTACAGGCCCAAAATAAGTCGGACCTACTTTGGTCCCGCCCGAAGCTAGAGTGGCCCGACCGGCCCGACATATTTTACATATAAAAATGAGTTTTGGGCTAGGTTGGTAGGAAAAATATCAACTCAAGTGATTTTTGGGGTGGCCGACCGACCTAAGTTTGAGCATTGGCCGATGGGCTCGGTAGAAACTTTTGCCACTCTACACTATGGTGGGCCGGGAGCCAAGTAAAAAAAAAATTGGGCTAATCGTCCAATCCAAAATTCACCAGACCACATTCTTGTGGCCTAGCCTACTAAGTATATTTTTTATCGAGCCATTCGGGCTAGTGGGGTTTCGGGCCATTTAAATAGGTCAAAGCAGTCCGGTCCTTTCTGGTCGGCTAAAAAAATCCAACTCAACCCAACCTTATATGGAGATCGGACCGACCCCCATTGGGCGGGTCAATTTTTGTTGGCTCAATTAAACTTACTAATCCCATTTTCCACTTTAAAAATATAAAAATTGAAAAATAATAATTTTAAAACATTCAAGTATGTATCTACCCTATATACCAAAAGAAAAAAATAAAGTTGACACATGTCATTACCTCATTAATATTGGACATTTGTCAACTTCTCATCCTCCCAATTCCATATGGCGGCTTTACATTTATCTATGTGGTAATCTTATGTACAAAATTGAAAGATAATAAATTTAAAAGATAATTTAATGATCAAGATTCTAAAAATAAAATATAATAAAAAAATAAAGGATTTTCTCACAATTAGTTTGAAAAAGTCGATGCCAATCAATTTATTCAAGATATATTTATTGAAAAATACTCTATTACTTTATAATATATATTTTTGAATTTAAAAGATAACAAATCTAAGAGATAACAAATAATCAAAAAGCAAGGATATTCTATCTACAATATCTTTTAAATTTATTCTCCTTTAAATTTTTGACACTAAAATTTTATTTTTGATAAATCCCGTGTCACACACGAGTATTATTTTAGTAATTATTTTAAAACTGAGTGCATATTTTGGAGCACTTTGGTAAAAGTCAATTTAGAAAATGGACTTTCGTGACTTTTCAAAAAGTCTCCAATTTGGATTCTCTAGAATGGATATTTTGGAGATATAACTTATCCAAAAATTCATTCTAAATTAATCATCAAAAACTATTATTATGGAAATGGACTTCCCGACTTCTAAATTTAAATTTTCATTTGAAAAGCGTTAAATCTAGGTTGGGTCGGGTTGAAAATAAAATAAAATTCAATTCCAACCTATATCTATCACAAAACTCTGTCGGACCTAACTGCCCGATCCATTGACGGATCCGACCCGCGATGGATTTTTTTGGTAATTTCATGCACTTTGGTGGCATGTTTGTAATATCTTGGAACAAAGGTCGCATGCGAAAAGTATTAGTAGTTTCTTGAAAATGTATTAGTAGTTCCTAGAGAGTATTTTAGTAGTTTTCCCGAATATAATTAATTTTTCTCCCAAAAGTATTAGCAGCCTTCCTCAAAAAAGTATTAGTAGTTCTTCTAAAAGTATCGTAGTTTCCTAAAGAGTTTTTTAGTAGTTAACTGAATATAATTAACTTTTCTCCCGCAAAAAGTATTAATAATGTCCCTAAGAAATGTATTAGTAGTTCAAATGAAATAGTATTAGTAGTTCCCTGGAGAGTATTTTAGTAGTTCTCCGAATATAATTAACGTTTTATCTCTAAAAGTATTAGTAGTCCCTCGGAAAAGTATTAACAAATCACTCGAAAAAGTATTAGTAGTTTCTTAAACAAAGATTTTATTAGTCTTTCTAAAAGTATTAGTTTTTTCACAAAAGTATAAGTAGTCCCAGATGAAACGTATTAGTAGTTCCCTAAAAATATTAGTTTTTCCCCGAAATGTTTTTAGTAATTTCCTGAATAACATTAGTTTTTCCAATAAAAAGTATTAGATGTTACCCTAAAAGTATTAGTAATTCCTATTTTGTCCTCAATAAAAAGTGCAAATGACATTATTTTCATTTATTTGATTCTTTATTTAATTTTCAACATCTTATTCCCCTCCAACTCTTCTGAATTTCGTCATCTGCTAGTAAGATCACTCATCTGTCAAAATCTGCTTTGATTTTGTTTAAAGGAATTGTGGAAGATTCCACCTCCTCAGTCTATTTCAACCTCCGCCGCTTAAATCGTTAAACCACCAGGTTTTTATTTAATCCCCAATAAAAAACTCACCGATTGCCTCCACCATGTCACTATTCTAGTCCACTGCCGTCGTGTTCCGAAATATTCTAGCGATGCGCATCTGGCGAAGCGGCGAGATGTGCTTGTTACTCCATTCCTCGCCGTCGGAGCGTATGTACTCCGCTCGGTGGTGGCCAAGGCGGAGGAGAAGCGCCTTCGGAGGGAGATGCAGCAACTCAGCAGACTACGAAGCGGTGGATATGAGTTCACGAGATGCGGTGGATGCTGGAGCATTTCTTTTAAAGATCCGGGTCGGGTTTGGGAGATCCGTCTAACGGACTTAGATCCATTAGACCGCCTGACAAGAGACTAGCTCTATATCTATCTATATATATATATATATATTATTAAAATCTGCTCTAATGAAATACTAACTTACCGGAAACTTCACTTCATAAGGCATTGCAACTATATTTTGATCTTGTAAAAGAATGAAGGGGAAAAAAACTAGGGTTTCGATATTTCTCTCTCTAAAAATATGCACTCTTCTCTCTCTTAGCTCCTCCTTACCGTCGACTTTTGATGATGAGGATTGGTTTTTCTGGATGATTTCTCCTACTTTTCACATGACATCGATCTCTTCCTAAATTTCATCAACCCATTCACATGGTACTTTTTGTCTTATGGGGGGACGTCCTCCTCTTGTGTTCCAATCGCCGAAGGGGTTGCAACTCTCTCCTTTGGTGGTTAACATGCCCATGGTCCCCCAAAAGTTGTTACAACTTCTCCACAATTGGTCCTTTCCCCAGTCCCCCCACATGGTGACATCGGTGTTCCCCCTCCGAGGCCATTCCTCAAGCAACGGTGGTCCCCTCCCAAAGTATCTCCGCTATATCCTTGATTCTTCTCGACCACAAGGATTGTATATCCCATTTAACAATTCTGTTTGGATTACACTTCAAAACTTATGAGTTCTTTGGCAAACCCTGGTACTCTCTTGTATTCTCAGGTAACCCATGAAAAAACTACTTTTATTAGTTCAAGAGCTCCAAATTCAGCGCATGCGTCCAAGATTCCAACTTTTGCGAACCTTTTAAGCCCGTGTTTATTCGCGTTCGATTAAGAAGGATATTTCTTTTCCGTTACGATGGATGAGGACATTTATCATCAACGTACAACAAAACTATGTAACTCTTTGATAGGGCGATTGTTGCAACCAAAGGGTGCCAAACCATTTTTATTGGAAGCTCTCAAGTCCAAGTTGATCGAGGTTTGGAAAATTCAGAATAGTTGGCGTTTGGTTCCTCTCGGGAGAGGATATTTCATCTTACAGTTCACGAATTTGGATGACCGTAATCGTGTTTTTGCTAAAGCTTCATGAAACCTTAATCCAGGTACCATTCGTATTATTAATTGGATTCTGGATTTCAATCCTTATCATATTAATACTTCGGTGGCACAAGTCTGGGTACGTATTTATGAATTAAGTATTGAATATTGGCATCATTCTTTGATTACAAAGATTGCTAGCATGATTGGTACTCCTGTCCAAATTGAAGGATGTTCGTTGTCTGGTGCGGTGGGGCATTTTGTTCGCGTTTTAATTGAACTTGATTTAAATAATCCTCTTCAGGAGTTTGTTATGGTGGAATGGGTAGGACATTGTTCTTTTGTTTCACTTAGTTAGGAAAATTTGTCGGAATTTTGTGTCAACTGTCGCATAGTTGGGTACCAGATCAAAAACTATCATCAGGTCAAATCTAAGGAGATACAACAGAAGGATGACGTTGGGCGCAAGGAGAAAAGTCCAGTTCTTGGACGTTCAACCATTCGGGATCGTGTTCCAGCTACTAAAGGCTAGACAGTTGAGTCTGAAACTTGAGTGCAAGTAACGGGACGACAAGATCGTGTTAAGAAGGGTGAACCTTCTTCTTCACGTATTCATACTAAGAATTCTTTTGATGTTCTCGTGTGTTTGATTCGGATAATGTGACATGTGATAATACGAATTTGGAGTACGAATCTGATAATGAGAATCGGATTATGGCTTCGGAAGATACTAGCAACACAGACAAAACCACAGTTCCTTATCAACCGCAACAACATGTTATTGAGGATTCGGTGATTGCAATAAATTTGGATGAACAGGGACATGCTAATTTTCAACGTGCAATGAAAATTGTTTCTAATAGCCTTCCTCTTAATGATTATGTCCTTAGCTCCAATGATCCTTCTAAGGGTTCATGGCTATGGCGCCCGAAAATGCCGGTCTAATATGGCGGATGAAGACGATAAAGTTGATGCGATAAAATTGAAAGCTTTAAAGACCAAGTTAGGCGACTCCATCAACTACTCCGATTGTCTTTCACTCATGTGATTCGTTAGAAGCTATGAAGACTCTCGCAATTGCGGCTCGAGAATCTTGGACAACATTGCACATGATACATCGACCATCAAAGATGATACTCAAGCACGTGCAAAAAAAAATACATGACAATGTCATTCGAAAATCCTCTAGAAATAGACGCTCATCGTTTAGATTGCGATTTTAAGTTATTTTTGTTGTTTATTTTATGAGGTACTATTTTTCCTATCAAAGGTTTTTCCAAATTGGTTGATAGGTTTTAACGAGACCTCTATATTTTTTAAGCTACTGTTTGGTTTGTATTTGCGATCTTACTATATTTCCTTTTTAATAATATTTTGCATTTATTCAAAAAAAAAAAAAAAAAAAAAATACTTACTTACTGGAACAAAATTGAAGTTTTAAGATATGAGGGATTGATGGGCTTTTGGGTCCGATTCTTATAAAAAGTATACACGTTTTTTTTTTTTTTTTAAATTATCTCAACAAATATTCATTTTGTTACATGTAGATTTGATATTGTGATCTATGATTATTTGATTTACTTAGTTAATTAGTTATTGAAAAATGAAATAATGTCTTTTGTCGTTTCCCTGATAAGAAAGAACATTTTGTCGCTTCCCTATATAGTTCAACTTCCATTTAAGGCTAATAAAGTGTGGGAGAATTATTTGATTTAGTGATTGAACCTTTCACACGGTCGGGGGCATTTCTAAGTTTTATTTTCTTTAAGTGTTTATGTGCTTTTCATATTTTAGTTTATATGTGTAGCATTTAGGTATATGTGATTGTTTTGTTTTCTAGACATAATTATAACACGGTTTGTGTGGGAAATTGCTTTAAAGATTTTGTTTGTTTGGTTTATGTTTCCAAAGCATATTAGCCAAAATTTTATGATCACATAATTTTTTTTTGAAAATCATCACATAATTTTATAATCATATATAGTTTTAGATTTTATCCGAGCTTATTAAAAATATATTATTTCTTCATTTCTCAAAATTTAAAGAAATCAAAAAACTTTATTGGTTCCATGTACTTGAAATATCTTCAAATATGTACTTATGTAGTGCTATCACTACAAGAAGTAGCTTTTGAGACAAATGTTGAACACCATTTTGCATAAGCATGAGGCATTTTTATCTTAGTTACCTCGATCATAATTTAGTTGTCATAGTCGTTACTCTGCATAATTTTTCCAATCATTATGATGTTTGCTAAAATTTGTTCAAATTTCACTCCAAGTTTAGGTAATCCAAGTTAAGATATTTGATTACGGTCTCAAGTCCAATCCACGTGTAAGGAATCGGCCTTCAATATACAAATAGAGTTAGAAAGGTCTCGGGGTATCCTTGGGAATCCCTCTAATGAATTAGCAGAGTGTAGGAAAAAAATATCTAGAGCGCACGAAGTAATCGGTAGTAAATTATGCTTAATGAAAAATTATGAAGGATTAACTACTTACACTGAGAATATGGACCGAATATAACAAATTGGACCTATATGGCCCGATATTATTAGTTGAGTCTCGTGGGCTTGATGCGATGAGCTGAGCCTTATGGGCCTTTTTTGTTGACGTGGCCTAATTGATAATTTTTAAGGGCTAATAGTTAATTAAAGAGAATTAATAAATAAAATAGGAAAAACCAATTGTACCCCAACACGTTAAAAATTACATATATAGATTAGAAATGTATTTATCCAATAATTCAATCATAATTTGATGTAGATGATGAGCCCTCATCTCATGTTGACTTAGTGAGCTAAGGTCCTATCAATTCTTGGGAGTTGGTTAATGGATTTGGATTTTATAGTATTATATTTATATCAATGATATCTAACAAATCTATTTTTTATTATGAAGTGTCAAGGTTTAAGTGACAGTTTTGACTAATAATGTGACTTTGGCTGGCATTTTCCCATAATTGGTCATGCTAGTCTGGTAAACTTGCATTTTCCATTGTGTTTTAATACTAGTAGCATCTCATCACATGTACACACTAACAATATGGATTATGGATTTTTAAAACTGACATCAATGGACCACAAAAATACTAAAAATACTACAAACACAATAACAATTAGGCCCGATAATTATAATAATTTCAAAGAGGCCAAATATCAGTCCATGGGCGGTGGGCCTAATCAGTAAGACCATGACGGCTCGTTTGGGATCAAATATTACCCATGAAAAGGTGGTATATCCTCAATAATATCATGTTCGGCATTAAAGCAAAAAGCCCAATACTAATTTGAAGGCCCTAGGTTGGAAGAAGGGAATTAATGGATAAATAATACCACCTATAGGGGTGGTATAATTTAATGTCCGCTTTACCATGTCTTGAAATGACAAAATGACCCTCATTATTTTACATATTTGGACGAAAAACACCCTACTCATAAACATAATATCGATAATGTTGAGTATAAAGCAAAGAAAACCACATTGCAAACCCTAAGCTTCCGCCGCTCAAGGTATGATTTTTCTCGCTTCAATGCTAATTTTTTTCATTTCCTACCAACTTCTTTTGCAAAGTCGATTACACATAATATTAGTTAGGGTTTGTTTAATTCGTTCATTTTCTTGTTTGTAAATTCCCACTCTTGGAAAGATTGTGTAGTCGGTTTATTCTTCCGTGTGCATAGGTAATTTTATTCTTTTCGTAATAATAGGATTTTTCGTATTGTAAATCTGTTCGTTTCTTTCATTACGACCATTATATTTGCGAAGATACTAATATGTTGTTTCATGGAATATTTCTTTATCCTGCTAATAAAATTTTGTATAGAGGTTTACTTGTGATTTACTGGGTCTAATATTTTGTTCTAATCTGTATTAATGGTTATTTGTTATAAGCATTATAAATTCGTGGGCCCATGTCGATTTCATATTTATGTATTTTAGGAAACCTGCTAGAACTTTGAAATATTTGTTATACATATAATCGATGTTTGAAAATCTAAATATTTTCTTATATGATATTTTAATTAGTATAGATGGATGATGAAGAGATACATGTTGTGATCATTGTTGAGGAGATCATTAGTATGGTAAAAAATTTCCTGCTATTTGTAAATTGGTACCGACGACGATTGATGTTAAGACGCCGTCGTCGTATAGAAAGGTTGCGTACGCCTCTTTATAGAATGATTGATCGTCTTGATGACCAAGTTAAACATATGAACTATCTAATTGAGGCTAGCGATAAAGACTGCATCGATCAGCTTCGAATGGATAGAAATGCATTTAGACGTTTGTGTTATATTTTGGAGAATGTTGGTGGGTTGCAACGCACTAGACATATCCAAATCAGTGAACAAGTAGCCATCTTTTTATCTGTCTTGGGACATCACAAGAAAAATCGTGTTGTGAAGTTTGACTTCAAACGCTCTGGTTACACCATCAGTGTGCACTTTAACCTGGTATTGGAAGCAGTTCTTAGGTTACATAATATCCTATTGTGCACACCAGAACCCGCTGATGATTGTGCTGATGATAGATGGAAGTGGTTCAAGGTACATATTTCTCATTAAGCTTCATTTTCTGTTCATTTCAAATTTGATTGGTATGTTTTCTTAGTTGTGTCATCATGTGTATGCATTCTTCAAATTGGCAGGGGTGTTTAGGTGCTTGACGGAACATATATTAATGTTCGAAAGTGCCACTGAGTGATATATCTGTCAATGTACTTGGCGTTTGTGACCGAAATATGAATTTTTCTTTTATCTTGTCCGGGTGGGAGGGTTCTCACCAGATTCCCGTATATTGCGCGACGCAAAGGAATGTGACTCTAATGGCTTCAAGGTCCCAAATGGTAAGGTTATTTGGTAAATGTTAAATTTCAATTTTGTTTGTGATCATTACAATAATTTCCACCGCATTTACTTGTTTTGGTTAACTATTCCTTATATCTATCATATTTCGTAATTATTTCCTATCATTTGTGGTTATACAAATGCACCTGGTTTTCGCACCTTACGGAGGGGGTAAGATATCATCTTGATGAGTGGTCTCCTGGTACAATGGCACCCCGAACTATAGAGAACTATTCAATTTACGCCACTCCAAGGCAAGGAACATCATTGAGCGGACATTTGGATTCATCAAGGCATCTTTGGGCTATTCTAAGGAGTAATGCCTATTATCCAATCAAGACGCAAAATCGGATAATTATGGCCTGTTGTTTGATTCACAATTTTATACGAACAACGATGGTCGTAGACCCAATTGAAGACGAGTGCCGAATCGTGCTCGAAACTCGATGATGGGAACTTAGAGACTAATTTCATTGACACAATCGAATCTTCCCAAGAATGGATCATGGAGGGATAACCTTGCAAATCGCTATGTACAATGAATGAGAAACTGATTTATTGATTTACATTTATGATCAGAAACTCGATCATAATAATTGTGAATGGCCTGTTTGTTTTGTGTGGTGGCAATATTGTGGACGAAATTGTTGTTTAAATCTAGTAGTTTACTTCTTAAATGTTAAGTACCATGTTTTTAAATGTTATTGTTTGTTTTGTTAGTATTATGCATCGTACTTGTTTCTTTGAAAGTTAACATGTGCTTCATAATTTGTTTCCTTCATACAATATAACCCAATTCTTATCCAAATATTTTAGGTAAGATGGAATTTACAAAGAAGTGCACCAAAGTCGGTTAGTACGCGCAAAAGACTTCCCACAAAGGACGTTCTGGACAACTCGAAGAAGTTGTTCTCTTGCACGCCTTAAAAGAAATTGTTGTAGCGTGGTTGGAAATGTGATAACGGATTCAAGTCCGTTATCAGTCGTTTTTAGAGCATTCCATGAACAAGGTGTTCCCGGAACTGACCTAAAGCTATACCACACATAAACTCAAACACGCCTGGAAAAAGGACTATGGTAGTTTGAGTTCTATGTTATCCCGCTCGGGATTTGAGTGGAATGGTTCATCGACACATTGATTGTAAAAGATCAAGAGAAGTGGAATGACTACGTGAAGGTAGCATTTTTTAAAATTTATTTCGATTACAAAGTAAATTGTCAAATTTGTTAAATGTTTATTATTTTGTCATTAACAGATTGATGGCAATGCCAAGCCCATGCGGTACAAATCTTGGCCGTACTTCAAGGATTGGTCTGAAATATTTGGGAAAGATCGTGCTACCGGGGAAAATGCCTGGTCTTTCTTGATGTCGTCTAAAGATATACCGAAGCGGCACACAATCTAATCATCACAATGTTCATCCCGACTTACATCTCAAGCACCTTCCCCACCTTTGATGATGCGACCAAACATCAACTTATCGGGGGGAAAGTAGTGTTATTGAGAAGACCAAGTCTTTGTGCAAACGTAAAAACAACCGATGATATGACGAACGCTTCGAGATGCTCACAAGGTTTGTTGATAAGACCGAGTCACGTTTGGGTCAACTTGCTGCACGTCTTGGGTTTGAACAAGATGCATCCACTTCAAGGAAGTTAGTATTTGATGCATTAAGTGCAATGGATTTTCTATCTGTTGAAGAAAAGATTGCCGCTTCCAAGAGACTATGCGGCGACACTAGGACCTTCTTTTCTTGATGCATCCCTGATGAAAACAAGGCCGTGATGGTAAGAATGATGCGTGATGGGAAGATATAATATCTGGTTCGCATTAAAGGCCGATTTGTGTAAATTCAAACAAACCTAATCTCCATACAATATCTTTTGTTGGTTTAAACCATTTCACTAGGATGGTTATCCTTTTTTGATTGAAATCTGAGTACAACGGATTTCAATGTAGTGGTTCTAAGCAACCCATTTTTTGGAATATTATGGAGAATTGTACTAATTTATTACTACTTTGAGTCAGCCCATTTTAATGCCAAATGACCCTCATTATTAAATAGGCCTATTTTTGCAATGGAATTTTACTATGCAATATGGCTCATTTAGTCTTGTTTATAATTAATGTGGGCGAATTGTCAAATCGGCTAATCAAATGTTAAATGCAATAAATGATCAAGATGAATTCAATTCCAATACAAAATCTCAACGCCCGAAACGTAATCTAATCGGTTGGTATGCCTATTTATTAACACCACACTCATTATACATTAAACCATTCATAAGCATACTAACCTGGTGCCTACCCTTGACATTGGAAGATCAAAATATTCGATTCACAAGATTTGCCAAAAAGAGTAAATCTGTAGAGACCTCAATATTCTTTCGTCTCTAATTTTTTTTTCCAAAGAAATTTAACATTTTTTCATGTTTATTGGGATGTTTGTAGGAATGGTGAGGACACGCAATCAACAAGCCAATCAACTGGAGGGTGGTGCATGGACGAGCTTGATGAAGCATCTTTGCCGCTACGAAATGTTTTTCGACTTGTGTAGGGTCGCCTTAAATCTCGGATGAAACAACATTCAATGATGTGTTGATTGAGTTGGCCCGTAGTCGAGTCATCGTCATCGTCGGGAAGAACTTTTCTCCTTTGAAAGTCAAACAAAAGATTCATCTTTTACGCTGCCGATTTGAGTTTTGTTCAATTCATTGAAAAGCCTGGTGTCCACTTCGACAGGGCTACATGCACTTTGCAGATTCATCCGGTTTACTGGGAGCATGTGAATGTGGTATTTCCAGTTTTTGTTATTTATTTCTGTTGTGTATTTTTATATTGACCCTTACAAGTTTATGTTCACTATATGGTAATTTTGGAATCCAGGAGGATAACATTGCTCGTTATTTTCGCACTAACGGGTTCCCGATGTATAAAGACTGTGAACACACATTCAACACACTCCATGCTGCTGAAATTCACTTCGATGGGATTCCTGGCTATTCTCGGAATTTGCCACTTGAAATTGATTCAGATGATTCCGACTCGGAAGATGAAGAGATGGAGGATAACCCTGCAGTGAACGCACCAGATGAAATTGATATGGATGATGTTGATGCTCGTTCCGAAGTTGACAATGAGTAGAAAAAATTATGTTTTACTATTGTTATAAATGATGCCTAATGTTACTATGTTGTTAGTTTTTAAGAAATTATATGTAAGTATGTAGGTAGAATATTATCCTTTTTGGCAACCCACCGTAGAATGATATTCCTTTGTTTAGTAGGATCATGAATGGTCTATAGTAGGCCTTTTCTAATGTTTATATGTAATGGTACCCTATTTTATATGAATTAAAATGGTTTGGTGTACCACTCAAGACTTGAAAAGATAACACCGAGAAATAACAGATGAATAATATGGATTATAAAAGATAACACTGAGAAATAATATATATAGCCGCATTGGAAATTGTTAGCAACACATGGAAGATCTAAGAAAAAAAGAAAGTTACAAACATACATAATGAGGAATGAAATACTTAATATCCGAAGCTAGATAACCCAGGTTTGGAAACGGGAAGTCTAATACTGACTAAAAAGCGACTCATAAACAAGGTCGATTAATCTGAGGCTTGCAAGATGACCCACTTGTATCAAAGACTTTTGCAAGGCGATGGAAAAATTGGGCGTGGTGGACGTGGAGCACGGCGGAGAATGGCCACCCACAGGAGCACGATAGAAAGATGGAATAGGACATGGACGCTTTCCAGACGAAGGTGGTGGCCGACAACAGAACTTTCGATCCGAATCGAATCGGCGGCAGCCCCATAATTCTCCAAATATTTCCGGAAAGATCGATCCCTAGATGACCACGAAGAAGATATATTTACGATGGAATGACTGGTTCTTGGCTTAGGAAGGCCATCCATATTGCCAATATCATCGGTTTCTCCGTCGGAAGATATGTTTATAACCTCGCCTTCAACATCATCATATTGTTCAATCTCTTCACCGAAAAGTAATTGCAAGTCACCCAACGGGGATCACCGAACTCCCGATAAGCTATTCCAAACTCATTCTCCTAAGAAATTAGACACAATTTTTAGTATGAAAAATTAGCATAAAGTTATTAAACAAAGATTTATTTGAACATATAAAACACCACCCTAATGATTAAAACTCAATATAACCTGGAAAATGTTTGTCCCCCACACATTATCCGAGTCAGAACCCTATTTGTTACTTCGTCGATCGGACACCATGCTTCCTCTTAACCCAATAGAAAACTCGATGACGTTTGCGAAGTATCTCGTAGTCGTTCTTCATAGTACTCGTGAGTCCAATTTTTGTTAAGTGATTTGTTGACCACATCCTCGAGCAATCGGTGAGTGCGTGCACATTCCGAACGTAAAGGCTTGAAGTTTCCTATTAGCTATTGATCTAAGAGCACCTCGATGAAGAGTAGATCAACCTCCTCATTCCATTCTAAATCGTAAATGTAGTCCTCCCGTCTAACAAGGAATCTTGGGGCCATTTGTATGGTAGTGGCGGGGTGTTTTTCTTTTCTTGATATTTTTTTGTTTCTAATTGATGGGCGATAGTGTGGTGACTAAGATGTGGTTATGAGGAATGAATTTATAAGCAAAATTAAAACACAAAGATGAAGATACAAATTGCTATCTTTTCAAGGATATAATCATTACTTAGTACAAAGTATGATATGAAGCAAGAGAAAATCTTAAATTTACAGAATCTATCAACTTTTATTTGACTCAACAGATCTATGAACTAAGCACTTTTTAAGAAAGATTCTTGTTTCACATCCGAGAAAATCTTTACCAGAATATTACTTCTTTTCAATTGTTATTCCAAACAGTATAAAGTGAAATTTTGTAGGTTTGTAATAGCTAAATGCATTTTAATATTCTTTCGATTGACCAACTACATGCTAAAAGATGAAAGTAGATTCTAATACACCATAAAATGGCCAATCTTGAGTAGCATAAACAGATAACACTACAAACAAATGGCTTCAAATGCATACAAGTTTAGCTCGATTTTGCGATAGTCTTCAAAGACACCTGCGGTCTACTTCAGGATAATAATATGATTTTTCTAAATATCTCCATAACTTAAATACAAACTAAATCGAAATAAGCAAATAAAACCATAGCAAATGTTAAAATCCATGACAACTCGCTATCCTTTTCATTTTCACTAAGGCATTATTGCAGCGGTTAATTCAATCTTTAAGGCTTTGTTACTTTCTACAAGTTCAGTCATGACATGTTTCGATGTATCGTCTAATGCCTACTCGACCAATGGAAGAATGCACATTTGTTTGTCTCAAGCAAAATCAATATTGAACAAAAATAACATTTTTTACTCCAATCGCTGAATAAATTCAAATAAGTGCAAACTTTAGCACAAATTAACTCAACTCTAGTTAACATCTTTTCACTTACCCTCTCGATTGGACAAGAAACAAACCGTCGTCCCGGGTTAGCTTTAGTTCATGATGTTTGCACTTTCAATTGGATCCCACAATGGCATTGCATTGGAGGATTTCCTCGACAATGCCAACAACGTGAGTAGTGTAAGTTCAAGCGCTACGATAATCTAGAGGTGGGGTGAATAGATTAAATCGATTGGGAGTATTTGGACAACATTTACAAACATTGTTTTGGTGTAAAAACCAATATAAACAAAATCATCAAAAGTGTTGTCCAATTTTAATCAAATTAAAAACTCTAAGAAATACTCAAAAAATTAGTAAAAATATTTTAAATCATTTAGGAGTATTTGGACAACATATAAAAAACATTGTTTTGGTATAAAAACTCATTTAAACAAAATCATCAAAATCTTGATAAAAACATTTATCTAACAAACTCCCCTTTTGATGATTACAAACCAAAACTATTTTAGAAGGTCGATTTTAAAACAAAACAAATTTTCCTCTAAAACAACAATCCATTACAAGCAAAATTTATCGAAGTACAAGCATACAAGGATAGGAGCAAAGATTTTTAAAAAACATTTTTGCACAAGCTCCCTATCAATATGCATATCAAGAACAAGTATACAAGCGGCAGAATTAGAAGCTTAAAGCTTAGCTTTTACAACTTAAGCTTGAATATCATAAGCTTATAAGCTCCCCCTGTCACAAAAGCATCATAAGTCAAGTATAAAAGTCCATAATACATCACATGGACCAAGTATAATCCATAGCTTATGGCTTTTAAGAGCCCTAGCTTATAGCTTTTCTTAGAGCTTATTTTCGCTTCTTTGAGCGTATGAGCATTTTTCCTGTTTCTCCTCCTTTGGAATCATCAAAAATAATGTTAGCACGATAAAAACATCATATATTCATATCAAAGTGCGCAAATTTATCAATTTATCGAGCTTTTTGAAAATAGAAGCTTAAATTCCAAATAAAAGGAAAAAAGTTGATCAATTGACTTGCAAAAGCTCATTTGATTGATAAAACATGATCTCTATAAACTTATAAGACTTTTCAAATCGAGAGACTCATGTAGGTGATGAATTTTTCATTGAAATATTTCGTCGAACACTTGGCGTGCGTTGAATAAAACTAGAAGAATATAACGCCTTTGCGATTCGTTTAAGCTAAAAATTTTCATCACCAATTCAGTTCAAACAACATTCAATACATCTTAAATATTAAGCTCACCATATTCACATGAAACTAGCATCAAGAATTTTGCAAATAAGTCAAAATCTCGGGGTTCAACCCAATTGAGCAAATGGAGTAAATTCTTACCATTAATTCGGTAAAGATGAGCAATGATGATGATAATCGAGCCTAATGAAGTCCAAAATGTAAAAAGTATGCACAAAAACAAATTTGAAGTTTAATTTGAGTGCAAAATGCGAAGGGACGAAAAATGACCAAAATAAGCCAAAATGGGCCGAGATCGAAAAACAAACGATTTTAACCAAAAAATCTTGAGGGGCGACGGTTGGGGGCTAGGGCGACCGTCGGCCTTGCCCCATCGGCCAAATGTTCTTTCTCTGTTTTGCAGATTCAAGTTTGAACCAAAAATCCGATTTTTCGCCCCTAAGTTTTAAAAATGTGCAAAATGCAATCATAGACCTCATTCAATATGCATTATACCTAACCGAGCTCGTATTGATGCAAAAGTCTCGGAAGTTAGCGGTTTAGTAAAAATGTCTCGCTAATTGATCTTGAGATGGTACAAAAGATATCTCAATTTTTCGTTTTGAAACACAATCCCTTAGAAAATGATGTCGAATCTCAATATGTTTAGTACGGTTATGATGAACCGGGTTTTGAGCAATATTTATAGCGGATATATTATCACAAAAGATAGAACACTTTCAAAAGAACATTTATAATCCGCTAAGGTTTGTTTCATCCAAAGAAGTTGTGTACAACAAAATGCCGCTGAAATATATTCGCCGGCCGTTGAAAGTGAAATACAACTTTGTTTCTTTGAAAACCAAGATACTTAGACAATCGCTAAAAATTGACATGATCCTAAGTACTTTTCCGATCATCAATATTTCACGCATAATCCGAATCACTATAACCTTTAAGAGAAAATTTTTCATTCTTTGGATAGAATAAACCATATTGAATAGTGCCTTTCAAATATCGAAAAATCCTTTTAACGGCACTCATATGAGATTCTTTGGGATTGCTTTGAAAACGAGCACATAGGCATACGACATGAAGAATATCCGGTCTACTTGCGGTTAAATAAAGTAAACTACCAATCATACCTCGATACTTGGATTCATCAACCGACTTGCCTTTTTCATCTTTGTCAATCTTGACGAATTGCCATTAAGGGTAGAGACGGTTCCTTCTTCAATGCCAAATTTCTTCAAAAGCTCCTTTGTATATTTTGATTGAGAAATATAAATTCCTTCTTGACATTGCTTAATTTGAAGTCCAAGGAATAAATTTGAGCTCCCCATCATGCTCATCTCAAGTTCACTTACATCAACTTAGAAAAATCTCTTGCACAAATATTCATTAGTAGCACCATAAATATTATCAATATAAATTTGCACAAGTAAACAACCTTGCCCTTTTTCAAAAACAAGAAGTGTAGTATCAACTTTACCTTTTGTAAAATCATTTTGCAAAAATAACTAAGTCTATCAAATCATATACGGGATACTCAACCGTACAAGACTTTTTATAAAAATCATTTGGCCTAAAAATTTTAAACTTCGATAGACTTCTATTTGAATGAAACTATTTAGAAAATTGGATTTAACATCCATTTGGTAAAGCTTGAAATTTTCTTAAAACAAGAATGGGCAAGTAAAGTGCAAATATTACATCAAAATCAATACCTTCTTCTTGAAAATACCTTCAAGCTACTAACCTTGCCTTAGTTCGACCAATGTTGCTTTGGTCATCGAGTTTGTTCCTAATACCCTTTTTGTCTTCTTCATCACTATCATCATAGGGCATCCAATTGATCTAAGTTGTTCATAATAGAGCATTTACATCCAAATATTTTGAGGTAACTAATATTTGGAGTACTTCATTCTCATCTACGCAACTTAACAAACTTATTAATGGCATCGCTTATATAAGCTAGAAAAAATAGCCCATGTGTAAAAACATGCCTCAATCATCAATCACAAAATATTTTGCATAAGAGCATAGTAGAAATAGACACTATATATATAGACCATGAAGCAAGAAACACATACTATGCATTTAGAAGACCATCAAGAGTCTAATAAATCATGCAAGTTCAAATAAGCTTAAGAAAGATATAAAAGGTCTCTTTTGAAATTTGAAAATCCGATAGCATATAGTTGAGACCTCATTTAAGAGAAGTATTTGAACAAGAGTTGACAAAGCAAATATGTGCAATCAAATATCGAATAGTGCCTTTCAAAAAAAATCTAAAAATCCTCTTAATGGCACTTGTATGAAATACTATGAAAACAAGCACATAGGCACATGGCAATACATATATCGAGTCTATAAGAGTAAAAATAACACAAGTAAACGTACCTCGATAATTTATGCCTTTCTTGACAAATAATGACGTAAATGGTCATTTGTGAAAATATGTAAATCCTACACAATTTCTTAAAATAAATCTAGCGCAAATCGAATGATAGAAGTGTAGCCTTAGATATCACAAGTAAGCTCATGCCATAAAAATCAAATATATTTTAAAATCAAATTTTTAGTCATAGTAAATGCACAAGAGTTTATATAAGCATCATACAAGGTCTCATTTTCAAAATATTTTAAAAACACAAATATATATTGAAGACCTTAATTTTAAAAAAATATTTGAAAACTCGTTTGCAATTAAGACACAAATAAAAACATGCATAATAACAAAATAAAATGCATATTTAAATGGAGAGATACGGTTTACCAATTTCGCCATTTCCACGGGTTGTGTCGTTCCCATTGTTGATGATATCTTCCCGTTTGAAAATCTTTATGTTGATGGTGGTTTCTCCAATTGCTCCATTTCCAAGCATTGTGGTCTTCCCATTGTTGATAGTGTCTTTCTCTTGGAAATTTATTTTGATGTTGTCTTCTCCTTTGATAAAATGAAATGGCCATTTGATGTCTTCTTGGCGGTATGTATTTTCCTCGATTATTATTCCGTCGGGTACCTAATATGACATTTTTTGTGGTACCCTCAAGTGTTTGGGTCCTTGGGGATTAGCTTTGAGATTTTTAGGTCTCCAATAGAAATTAGAGCTATTTCTAGCCCGACAAGTATTAACCGTATGACCCTTTTTACCGCAATAAAAGCAAGTAATAATTCTAGGAGCATAATGACCAACATGCTTATAGACTTGATTCCTTTTCATATGATTAACAACATTAGGCTTATGATCAAGTCCTTGTTTCAATTTATCACAACTATGAACATCAATAATATCGGTCATTTTATCTACTCAAGTTTGATTTTGATAAATCATTTTTCATGCAATTAATATCCTCAACAAGAGTATTATTTCCTTTTTCAAGGTTTCTAACCTTGTCAAGTGTGGTGGTGTGATCACATGAAAGTGATTCATAAGAGGAAAATAAATTATCCTTATCAATTTTCAAAATATTGAATTCTTTTTTCAAATTTTTGTATTTAACAAGTAAGCTTTGGAATTTATTTTGAAGTTCATCAAAATCATTTTGCAAATCACTATAATCATTTTGTAATTCATTATCATAATAAGTGGAGGGTTTAGAACTTACCTCGTTTCTTCTTGAAGCCCATAAGACATCGTTCGTTTTCAACGACGTCGGAAGTTGTAGGAAGCTCATCCCATGTTGGGTTTGTATCCATTTGAGAAGTAGATGCTTTTGAGTGGCTCCTTTCATTTGCATATACTTCTAATTTTCTCCATACTTCATGAGCCGATTTAATTCCTACAAGATGATCATATTTCAAAATGGTAAGTGAACAATAAATAATATTAAGAGCTTTACCATTTAAGGAGATAATTTTCTTCTCTTCATCATAGAGCTCTTTGAGGCCTTTGTGTGTAGTGTGTCCATCATTGGAATGGATTCTTCATTTACGACGTATTCCAAATGTCGAACCCGCAACTTTGTAGATAACATTCCATTCTTTCTTTCCAAAATGTAAAATATTTGGAATCGAATAGTGGTGGCTTGGTGGTGGAGGCGCCGTAAGGTAGACTTCGTTCGTAGTCGATGATCGTTCCTCTTTACTCAATGTGGAACGAGCTTGCCAAAGAGTTTGGCTCGATACCACTTGTAAGTTCAAGCGCTACGATAATCTAGAGGGGGTGAATAGATTATCTCCATCTTTTCAATTATGCCCTCTTTTCGAATCAACAAGTAAATGACAAGAATGTAAATGCGGAAATTAAACAAAGACTTCGTTGATTTAAAGAGGTTCAACCCACGTAGGGCCTAATCCTCTACCACCCCAAGATATCCGGATGGATTTCAAAAAGAAAAAGAATTTTATTAATTACCACAATTAATACAAATTCAACTTACAACACCTTGAAGAGCACCACACTCTTCTTCAACACCACCTTTGGAGATCACCACAATCTCCCTTTGAAGATTACCACAATCTTCCTTCAACGACACATTTGAAGATCACCACAATCTTCAATCTTGAAGAATACCAAATTCTTCAACACCTCAAGAGCACCACACTCTTGAAACACCTATCACCTAGATCACCCAAGTGTATTCTTTCCACAAGAATACTCACAAGGATGTCTTGTGTTGAATGATGACAAAAATCAAGATTACAACTCAATAATGAATATTACAATTTGAGTGCAAGTGTAATCAAGAAATAAAGCCTAGACCTCAAGATGTGAAAGTGAAATACTTAGGGTATAAATACAACAAGAGTGTTGAATATGAAAGCTTGGAAATTTGCGATTTCTTGTTGTGTATTTGCTTGTGTTGTTGTAGTGTCTTGTGTCTTCAATTCATCCTCTATTTATAGGAAGTCTTCACCAACATAGGCTCCCAACATAGGCTCCTCTATCTTCACTTTTGTCTACAAAAAGAGGATCACAAGATGTAGAAATATTGTACAAAATTGAAAAGCAAATCTTGCTGTCAAGGAGTTCAACGGTACAAATTTTGCTGTCAAAAGATTACACAGCGCGACCGGTTGCCCTGTATAAGATTTCGAACGTTTTGAAAAATATAGTGCGATCCAGTGCGGGTCGGAGGGGTTTGACCGGCCGACGTGGGGTTGAAACGGGTCGCCCTAGGGCAGTGCGACAGGCCGACCTCACCTTGACCGGTCCCTCCTCTCTTTTTGTACGTAAATTGTTTCGCTTTCTAACTGCTTCAAGTTCGTCTTCTTTAGGCAGTGCAATGTCGACGCTTTGGGCGACTGATCGACATTCAATTTGAAATGTTGTCCGATTTTTGTCAAAAATAAACTTCAAGAAATACTCCAAAAAATTAGTAAAAACATTTTAAATCGATTTGGGAGTATTTGGACAACATTTACAAACATTGTTTTGGTGTAAAAACAATATAAACAAAATCATCAAAAGTGTTGTCCAATTTTAATCAAATTAAAAACTCTAAGAAATACTCAAAAAATTAGTAAAAATATTTTAAATCATTTAGGAGTATTTGGACAACATATAAAAAACATTGTTTTGGTATAAAAACTCATTTAAACAAAATCATCAAAATCTTGATAAAAACATTTATCTAACAAACTCCCCCTTTTGATGATTACAAACCAAAACTATTTTAGAAGGTCGATTTTAAAACAAAACAAATTTTCCGGTCTAAAACAACAATCCATTACAAGCAAAATTTATCAAGTACAAGCATACAAGGATAGGAGCAAAGATTTTTAAAAAACATTTTTGCACAAGCTCCCCTATCAATATGCATATCAAGAACAAGTATACAAGCAAAGAACTAGAAGCTTAAAGCTTAGCTTTTACAACTTAAGCTTGAATATCATAAGCTTATAAGCTCCCCCTGTCACAAAAAGCATCATAAGTCAAGTATAAAAGTCCATAATACATCACATGGACCAAGTATAATCCATAGCTTATGGCTTTTAAGAGCCCTAGCTTATAGCTTTTCTTGCGAGCTTATTTTCGCTTCTTTGAGCGTATGAGCATTTTTCCTATTTCTCCTCCTTTGGAATCATCAAAAATAATGTTAGCACGATAAAAACATCATATATTCATATCAAAGTGCGCAAATTTATCAATTTATCGAGCTTTTTGAAAATAGAAGCTTAAATTCCAAATAAAAGGAAAAAGTTGATCAATTGACTTGCAAAAGCTCATTTGATTGATAAAACATGATCTCTATAAACTTATAAGACTTTTCAAATCGAGAGACTCATGTAGGTGATGAATTTTTCATTGAAATATTTAAAAATCGAACACTTGGCGTGCGTTGAATAAAACTAGAAGAATATAACGCCTTTGCGATTCGTTTAAGCTAAAAATTTTCATCACCAATTCAGTTCAAACAACATTCAATACATCTTAAATATTAAGCTCACCATATTCACATGAAACTAGCATCAAGAATTTTGCAAATAAGTCAAAATCTCAAGGGTTCAACCCATTGAGCAAATGGAGTAGAATTCTTACCATTAATTCGGTAAAGATGAGCAATGATGATGATAATCGAGCCTAATGAAGTCCAAAATGTAAAAAGTATGCACAAAAACAAATTTGAAGTTTAATTTGAGTGCAAAATGCGAAGGGGACGAAAAATGACCAAAATAAGCCAAAATGGCCGAGATCGAAATGAGGCGAAAACGATTTTTTAACCAAAAATCTTGAGGGCGACGGTTGGGGGCTAGGGCCATCGGCCGGCCTTGCCCATCAGCCCAAATGTTCTTTGTTTTTCACGATTCAAGTTTGAACCAAAAATCCGATTTTTTAAAGTTTTAAAAATGTGCAAAATGCAATCATAGACCTCATTCAATATGCATTATACCTAACCGAGCTCGTATTGATGCAAAAGTCTCGGAAGTTAGCGGTTTAGTAAAAATGTCTGCTAATTGATCTTGAGATGGTACAAAAGATATCTCAATTTTTCGTTTTGAAACACAATCCCTTAGAAAATGATGTCGAATCTCAATATGTTTAGTACGGTTATGATGAACCGGGTTTTGAGCAATATTTATAGCGGATATATTATCACAAAAGATAGGAACACTTTCAAAAGAACATTTATAATCCGCTAAGGTTTGTTTCATCAAAGTTGTTGTGTACAACAAAATGCCGCGGAAATATATTCGGCTTCGGCCGTTGAAAGTGAAATACAACTTTGTTTCTTTGAAAACCAAGATACTAGACAATCGCTAAAAATTGACATGATCCTAAGTACTTTTCCGATCATCAATATTTCACGCATAATCCGAATCACTATAACCTTTAAGAGAAAATTTTTCATTCTTTGGATAGAATAAACCATATTGAATAGTGCCTTTCAAATATCGAAAAATCCTTTTAACGGCACTCATATGAGATTCTTTGGGATTGCTTTGAAAACGAGCACATAGGCATACGACATGAAGAATATCCGGTCTACTTGCGGTTAAATAAAGTAAACTACCAATCATACCTCGATACTTGGATTCATCAACCGACTTGCCTTTTTCATCTTTGTCAATCTTGACGAATTGCCATTGGGGTAGAGACGGTTCTTCCTTCTTCAATGCCAAATTTCTTCAAAAGCTCCTTTGTATATTTTGATTGAGAAATATAAATTCCTTCTTGACATTGCTTAATTTGAAGTCCAAGGAATAAATTTGAGCTCCCCATCATGCTCATCTCAAGTTCACTTACATCAACTTAGAAAAATCTCTTGCACAAATATTCATTAGTAGCACCATAAATATTATCAATATAAATTTGCACAAGTAAACAACCTTGCCCTTTTTCAAAAACAAGAAGTGTAGTATCAACTTTACCTTTTGTAAAATCATTTTGCAAAAATAACTAAGTCTATCAAATCATATACGGGATACTCAACCGTACAAGACTTTTTATAAAAATCATTTGGCCTAAAAATTTTAAACTTGATAGACTTCTATTTGAATGAAACTATTTAGAAAATTGGATTTAACATCCATTTGGTAAAGCTTGAAATTTTCTTAAAACAAGAATGGGCAAGTAAAGTGCAAATATTACATCAAAATCAATACCTTCTTCTTGAAAATACCTTCAAGCTACTAACCTTGCCTTAGTTCGACCAATGTTGCTTTGGTCATCGAGTTTGTTCCTGAATACCCTTTTTGTCTTCTTCATCACTATCATCATAGGGCATCCAATTGATCTAAGTTGTTCATAATAGAGCATTTACATCCAAATATTTTGAGGTAACTAATATTTGGAGTACTTCATTCTCATCTACGCAACTTAACAAACTTATTAATGGCATCGCTTATATAAGCTAGAAAAAAATAGCCCATGTGTAAAAACATGCCTCAATCATCAATCACAAAATATTTTGCATAAGAGCATAGTAGAAATAGACACTATATATATAGACCATGAAGCAAGAAACACATACTATGCATTTAGAAGACCATCAAGAGTCTAATAAATCATGCAAGTTCAAATAAGCTTAAGAAAGATATAAAAGGTCTCTTTTGAAATTTGAAAATCCGATAGCATATAGTTGAGACCTCATTTAAGAGAAGTATTTGAACAAGAGTTGACAAAGCAAATATGTGCAATCAAATATCGAATAGTGCCTTTCAAAAAAATCTAAAAATCCTCTTAATGGCACTTGTATGAAATACTATGAAAACAAGCACATAGGCACATGGCAATACATATATATCGAAAGTCTATAAGAGTAAAAATAACACAAGTAAACGTACCTCGATAATTTATGCCTTTCTTGACAAATAATGACGTAAATGGTCATTTGTGAAAATATGTAAATCCTACACAATTTCTTAAAATAAATCTAGCGCAAATCGAATGATAGAAGTGTAGGCCTTAGATATCACAAGTAAGCTCATGCCATAAAAATCAAATATATTTTAAAATCAAATTTTTAGTCATAGTAAATGCACAAGAGTTTATATAAGCATCATACAAGGTCTCATTTTCAAAATATTTTAAAAACACAAATATATATTGAAGACCTTAATTTTAAAAAAATATTTGAAAACTCGTTTGCAATTAAGACACAAATAAAAACATGCATAATAACAAAATAAAATGCATATTTAAATGGAGAGATACGGTTTACCAATTTCGCCATTTCCACGGGTTGTGTCGTTCCATTGTTGATGATATCTTCCCGTTTGAAAATCTTTATGTTGATGGTGGTTTCTCCAATTGCTCCATTTCCAAGCATTGTGGTCTTCCCATTGTTGATAGTGTCTTTCTCTTGGAAATTTATTTTGATGTTGTCTTCTCCTTTGATAAAATGAAATGGCCATTTGATGTCTTCTTGGCGGTATGTATTTTCCTCGATTATTATTCCGTCGGTACCTAATATGACATTTTTTTGTGGTACCCTCAAGTGTTTGGGTCCTTGGGGATTAGCTTTGAGATTTTTAGGTCTCCATAGAAATTAGAGCTATTTCTAGCCCGACAAGTATTAACCGTATGACCCTTTTTACCGCAATAAAAGCAAGTAATAATTCTAGGAGCATAATGACCAACATGCTTATAGACTTGATTCCTTTTCATATGATTAACAACATTAGGCTTATGATCAAGTCCTTGTTTCAATTTATCACAACTATGAACATCAATAATATCGGTCATTTTATCGGTACTCAAGTTTGATTTTGATAAATCATTTTTCATGCAATTAATATCCTCAACAAGAGTATTATTTCCTTTTTCAAGGTTTCTAACCTTGTCAAGTGTGGTGGTGTGATCACATGAAAGTGATTCATAAGAGGAAAATAAATTATCCTTATCAATTTTCAAAATATTGAATTCTTTTTCAAATTTTTGTATTTAACAAGTAAGCTTTGGAATTTATTTTGAAGTTCATCAAAATCATTTTGCAAATCACTATAATCATTTTGTAATTCATTATCATAATAAGTGGAGGGTTTAGAACTTACCTCGTTTTCTTCTTGAAGCCCATAAGACATCGTTCGTTTTCAACGACGTCGGAAGTTGTAGGAAGCTCATCCCATGTTGGGTTTGTATCCATTTGAGAAGTAGATGCTTTTGAGTGGCTCCTTTCATTTGCATATACTTCTAATTTTCTCCATACTTCATGAGCCGATTTAATTCCTACAAGATGATCATATTTCAAAATGGTAAGTGAACAATAAATAATATTAAGAGCTTTACCATTTAAGGAGATAATTTTCTTCTCTTCATCATAGAGCTCTTTGAGGCCTTTGTGTAGTGTGTCCATCATTGGAATGGATTCTTCATTTACGACCGTATTCCAAATGTCGAACCCGCAACTTTGTAGATAACATTCCATTCTTTCTTTCCAAAATGTAAAATATTTGGAATCGAATAGTGGTGGCTTGGTGGTGGAGGCGCCAAAGGTGAGACTTCGTTCGTAGCCGATGATCGTTCCTCTTTACTCGCAATGTGGAACGAGCTTGCCAAAGAGTTTGGCTCGATACCACTTGTAAGTTCAAGCGGCTACGATAATCTGAGGGGGTGAATAGATTATCTCCATCTTTTCAATTATGCCCTCTTTTTCGAATCAACAAGTAAATGACAAGAATGTAAATGCGAAATTAAACAAAGACTCGCTGTTGATTTAAAGAGGTTCAACCCACGTAGGGCCTAATCCTCTACCACCCCAAGATATCCGGATGGATTTCAAAAAGAAAAAAAAGAATTTTATTAATTACCACAATTAATACAAATTCAACTTACAACACCTTGAAGAGCACCACACTCTTCTTCAACACCACCTTTGGAGATCACCACAATCTCCCTTTGAAGATTACCACAATCTTCCTTCAACGACACATTTGAAGATCACCACAATCTTCAATCTTGAAGAATACCAAATTCTTCAACACCTCAAGAGCACCACACTCTTGAAACACCTATCACCTAGATCACCCAAGTGTATTCTTTCCACAAGAATACTCACAAGGATGTCTTGTGTTGAATGATGACAAAAATCAAGATTACAACTCAATAATGAATATTACAATTTGAGTGCAAGTGTAATCAAGAAATAAAGCATAGACCTCAAGATGTGAAAGTGAAATACTTAGGGTATAAATACAACAAGAGTGTTGAATATGAAAGCTTGGAAATTTGCAGATTTCTTGTTGTGTATTTGCTTGTGTTGTTGTAGTGTCTTGTGTCTTCAATTCATCCTCTATTTATAGGGAAGTCTTCACCAACATAGGCTCCTAACATAGGCTCCTCTATCTTCACTTTTGTCTACAAAAAGAGGATCACAAGATGTAGAAATATTGTACAAAATTGAAAAGCAAATCTTGTCACAAGGAGTTCAACGGTACAAATTTTCTTTGTCAAAAAGATTACACAGTATGACCGTTGCCTTGTATAAGATTTCGAACGTTTTGAAAAATATAGTGCGATCCAGTACGGGTCGGAGGGGGTTTGACCGGGCCGACGTGGGGTTGAAACGGTCGCCCTAGGGTGCGACCGGTCGACCTCACCCTTGACCGGTCCCCTCCTCTTTTTTTGTACGTAAATTGTTTGTTTCTAACTGTTTCAAGTTCGTGTTCTTTAGGTACAAATCGACGCTTTGGGCGACTGGTCGACATTCAATTTGAAATGTTGTCCGATTTTTGTCAAAAATAAACTTCAAGAAATACTCCAAAAATTAGTAAAAACATTTTAAATCAGTTGGGAGTATTTGGACAACATTTACAAACATTGTTTTGGTGTAAAACCAATATAAACAAAATCATCAAAAGTGTTGTCCAATTTTAATCAAATTAAAAACTCTAAGAAATACTCAAAAAATTAGTAAAAATATTTTAAATCATTTAGGAGTATTTGGACAACATATAAAAACATTGTTTTGGTATAAAAACTCATTTAAACAAAATCATCAAAATCTTGATAAAAACATTTATCTAACAAACTCCCCCTTTTGATGATTACAAACCAAAACTATTTTAGAAGGTCGATTTTAAAACAAAACAAATTTTCCTATCTAAAACAACAATCCATTACAAGCAAAATTTATCAAGTACAAGCATACAAGGATAGGAGCAAAGATTTTTAAAAAAACATTTTTGCACAAGCTCCCCTATCAATATGCATATCAAGAACAAGTATACAAGAAGAACTAGAAGCTTAAAGCTTAGCTTTTACAACTTAAGCTTGAATATCATAAGCTTATAAGCTCCCCCGTCACAAAAGCATCATAAGTCAAGTATAAAAGTCCATAATACATCACATGGACCAAGTATAATCCATAGCTTATGGCTTTTAAGAGCCCTAGCTTATAGCTTTTCTTGCGAGCTTATTTTCGCTTCTTTGAGCGTATGAGCATTTTTCCTGTTTCTCCTCCTTTGGAATCATCAAAAATAATTAGCACGATAAAAACATCATATATTCATATCAAAGTGCGCAAATTTATCAATTTATCGAGCTTTTTGAAAATAGAAGCTTAAATTCCAAATAAAAGGAAAAAGTTGATCAATTGACTTGCAAAAGCTCATTTGATTGATAAAACATGATCTCTATAAACTTATAAGACTTTTCAAATCGAGAGACTCATGTAGGTGATGAATTTTTCATTGAAATATTTCGTCGAACACTTGGCGTGCGTTGAATAAAACTAGAAGAATATAACGCCTTTGCGATTCGTTTAAGCTAAAAATTTTCATCACCAATTCAGTTCAAACAACATTCAATACATCTTAAATATTAAGCTCACCATATTCACATGAAACTAGCATCAAGAATTTTGCAAATAAGTCAAAATCTCAAGGGTTCAACCCAATTGAGCAAATGGAGTAGAATTCTTACCATTAATTCGGTAAAGATGAGCAATGATGATGATAATCGAGCCTAATGAAGTCCAAATGTAAAAAGTATGCACAAAAACAAATTTGAAGTTTAATTTGAGTGCAAAATGCGAAGGGGACGAAAAATGACCAAAATAAGCCAAAATGGTGAGGCCCCGATCGAAATGAAACGATTTTAACCAAAAAATCTTGAGGGCGACGGTTGGGGGCTAGGGCGACGGGTCGGCCTTGCCCCCGTGAAATGTTCTTTCTCTGCTTTTGATTCAAGTTTGAACCAAAAATCCGATTTTTCGCCCCTAAGTTTTAAAAATGTGCAAAATGCAATCATAGACCTCATTCAATATGCATTATACCTAACCGAGCTCGTATTGATGCAAAAGTCTCGGAAGTTAGCGGTTTAGTAAAAATGTCGCTAATTGATCTTGAGATGGTACAAAAGATATCTCAATTTTTCGTTTTGAAACACAATCCCTTAGAAAATGATGTCGAATCTCAATATGTTTAGTACGGTTATGATGAACCGGGTTTTGAGCAATATTTATAGCGGATATATTATCACAAAAGATAGGAACACTTTCAAAAGAACATTTATAATCCGCTAAGGTTTGTTTCATCCAAAGAAGTTGTGTACAACAAAATGCCGCGGAAATATATTCGAACCGGTAGTTGAAAGTGAAATACAACTTTGTTTCTTTGAAAACCAAGATACTAGACAATCGCTAAAAATTGACATGATCCTAGGAAGTACTTTTCCGATCATCAATATTTCACGCATAATCCGAATCACTATAACCTTTAAGAGAAAATTTTTCATTCTTTGGATAGAATAAACCATATTGAATAGTGTCTTTCAAATATCGAAAAATCCTTTTAACGGCACTCATATGAGATTCTTTGGGATTGCTTTGAAAACGAGCACATAGGCATACGACATGAAGAATATCCGGTCTACTTGCGGTTAAATAAAGTAAACTACCAATCATACCTCGATACTTGGATTCATCAACCGACTTGCCTTTTTCATCTTTGTCAATCTTGACGAATTGCCATTGGGGTAGAGACGGTTCTTCCTTCTTCAATGCCAAATTTCTTCAAAAGCTCCTTTGTATATTTTGATTGAGAAATATAAATTCCTTCTTGACATTGCTTAATTTGAAGTCCAAGGAATAAATTTGAGCTCCCCATCATGCTCATCTCAAGTTCACTTACATCAACTTAGAAAAATCTCTTGCACAAATATTCATTAGTAGCACCATATATATTATCAATATAAATTTGCACAAGTAAACAACCTTGCCCTTTTTCAAAAACAAGAAGTGTAGTATCAACTTTACCTTTTGTAAAATCATTTTGCAAAAATAACTAAGTCTATCAAATCATATACGGGATACTCAACCGTACAAGACTTTTTATAAAAATCATTTGGCCTAAAAATTTTAAACTTCGATAGACTTCTATTTGAATGAAACTATTTAGAAAATTGGATTTAACATCCATTTGGTAAAGCTTGAAATTTTCTTAAAACAAGAATGGGCAAGTAAAGTGCAAATATTACATCAAAATCAATACCTTCTTCTTGAAAATACCTTCAAGCTACTAACCTTGCCTTAGTTCGACCAATGTTGCTTTGGTCATCGAGTTTGTTCCGGAATACCCTTTTTGTCTTCTTCATCACTATCATCATAGGGCATCCAATTGATCTAAGTTGTTCATAATAGAGCATTTACATCCAAATATTTTGAGGTAACTAATATTTGGAGTACTTCATTTCTCATCTACGCAACTTAACAAACTTATTAATGGCATCGCTTATATAAGCTAGAAAAAATAGCCCATGTGTAAAAACATGCCTCAATCATCAATCACAAAATATTTTGCATAAGAGCATAGTAGAAATAGACACTATATATATAGACCATGAAGCAAACACATACTATGCATTTAGAAGACCATCAAGAGTCTAATAAATCATGCAAGTTCAAATAAGCTTAAGAAAGATATAAAAGGTCTCTTTTGAAATTTGAAAATCCGATAGCATATAGTTGAGACCTCATTTAAGAGAAGTATTTGAACAAGAGTTGACAAAGCAAATATGTGCAATCAAATATCGAATAGTGCCTTTCAAAAAATCTAAAAATCCTCTTAATGGCACTTGTATGAAATACTATGAAAACAAGCACATAGGCACATGGCAATACATATATCGAGTCTATAAGAGTAAAAATAACACAAGTAAACGTACCTCGATAATTTATGCCTTTCTTGACAAATAATGACGTAAATGGTCATTTGTGAAAATATGTAAATCCTACACAATTTCTTAAAATAAATCTAGCGCAAAAATCGAATGATAGAAGTGTAGGCTAAGAGATATCACAAGTAAGCTCATGCCATAAAAATCAAATATATTTTAAAATCAAATTTTTAGTCATAGTAAATGCACAAGAGTTTATATAAGCATCATACAAGGTCTCATTTTCAAAATATTTTAAAAACACAAATATATATTGAAGACCTTAATTTTAAAAAAATATTTGAAAACTCGTTTGCAATTAAGACACAAATAAAAACATGCATAATAACAAAATAAAATGCATATTTAAATGGAGAGATACGGTTTACCAATTTCGCCATTTCCACGGGTTAATGTCGTTCCCATTGTTGATGATATCTTCCCGTTTGAAAATCTTTATGTTGATGGTGGTTTCTCCAATTGCTCCATTTCCAAGCATTGTGGTCTTCCCATTGTTGATAGTGTCTTTCTCTTGGAAATTTATTTTGATGTTGTCTTCTCCTTTGATAAAATGAAATGGCCATTTGATGTCTTCTTGGCGGTATGTATTTTCCTCGATTATTATTCCGCCGGGTACCTAATATGACATTGTTTTGTGGTACCCTCAAGTGTTTGGGTCCTTGGGGATTAGCTTTGAGATTTTTAGGCCTCCAATAGAAATTAGAGCTATTTCTAGCCCGACAAGTATTAACCGTATGACCCTTTTTACCGCAATAAAAGCAAGTAATAATTCTAGGAGCATAATGACCAACATGCTTATAGACTTGATTCCTTTTCATATGATTAACAACATTAGGCTTATGATCAAGTCATTGTTTCAATTTATCACAACTATGAACATCAATAATATCGGTCATTTTATCGGTACTCAAGTTTGATTTTGATAAATCATTTTTCATGCAATTAATATCCTCAACAAGAGTATTATTTCCTTTTTCAAGGTTTCTAACCTTGTCAAGTGTGGTGGTGTGATCACATGAAAGTGATTCATAAGAGGAAAATAAATTATCCTTATCAATTTTCAAAATATTGAATTCTTTTTTCAAATTTTTGTATTTAACAAGTAAGCTTTGGAATTCATTTTGAAGTTCATCAAAATCATTTTGCAAATCACTATAATCATTTTGTAATTCATTATCATAATAAGTGGAGGGTTTAGAACTTACCTCGTTTTCTTCTTCAAGCCCATAAGACATCGTTCGTTTTCAACGACGTCGGAAGTTGTAGGAAGCTCATCCCATGTTGGGTTTGTATCCATTTGAGAAGTAGATGCTTTTGAGTGGCTCCTTTCATTTGCATATACTTCTAATTTTCTCCATACTTCATGAGCCGATTTAATTCCTACAAGATGATCATATTTCAAAATGGTAAGTGAACAATAAATAATATTAAGAGCTTTACCATTTAAGGAGATAATTTTCTTCTCTTCATCATAGAGCTCTTTGAGGCCTTTGTGTAGTGTGTCCATCATTGGAATGGATTCTTCATTTACGACCGTATTCCAAATGTCGAACCCGCAACTTTGTAGATAACATTCCATTCTTTCTTTCCAAAATGTAAAATATTTGGAATCGAATAGTGGTGGCTTGGTGGTGGAGGCGCCGTGGGTAGACTTCGTTCGTAGCCGATGATCGTTCCTCTTTACTCGCAATGTGGAACGAGCTTGCCAAAGAGTTTGGCTCGATACCACTTGTAAGTTCAAGCGGCTACGATAATCTAGAGGGGGTGAATAGATTATCTCCATCTTTTCAATTATGCCCTCTTTTTCGAATCAACAAGTAAATGACAAGAATGTAAATGCGGAAATTAAAATGAAAGACTCGTTGATTTAAAGAGATTCAACCCACGTAGGGCCTAATCCTCTACCACCCCAAAGATATCCGGGATGGATTTCAAAAGAAAAAGAATTTTATTAATTACCACAATTAATACAAATTCAACTTACAACACCTTGAAGAGCACCACACTCTTCTTCAACACCACCTTTGGAGATCACCACAATCTCCCTTTGAAGATTACCACAATCTTCCTTCAACGACACATTTGAAGATCACCACAATATTCAATCTTGAAGAATACCAAATTCTTCAACACCTCAAGAGCACCACACTCTTGAAACACCTATCACCTAGATCACCCAAGTGTATTCTTTCCACAAGAATACTCACAAGGATGTCTTGTGTTGAATGATGACAAAATCAAGATTACAACTCAATAATGAATATTACAATTTGAGTGCAAGTGTAATCAAGAAATAAAGCATAGACCTCAAGATGTGAAAGTGAAATACTTAGGGTATAAATACAACAAGAGTGTTGAATATGAAAGCTTGGAAATTTGCAGATTTCTTGTTGTGTATTTGCTTGTGTTGTTGTAGTGTCTTGTGTCTTCAATTCATCCTCTATTTATAGGAAGTCTTCACCAACATAGGCTCCCAACATAGGCTCCTCTATCTTCACTTTTGTCTACAAAAAGAGGATCACAAGATGTAGAAATATTGTACAAAATTGAAAAGTAAATCTTGTTTGTCAAGGAGTTCAACGGTACAAATTTTCTTTGTCAAAAGATTACACAAACGACCGGTTGCCTTGTATAAGATTTGAACGTTTTGAAAAATATAGTGCGATCCAGTGCGGGTCGGAGGGGGTTTGACCGGACGCGTGGGGTTGAAACGGGTCGCCTAGGGTGCGACCGTCGACCTCACCCTTGACCGTCCCCTCCTCTTTTTTTTGCCGAAATTGTTTCGTTTCTAATCTGCTTCAAGTTCGTGTTCTTTGAGGTGCACAGTCGACGCTTTGGGCGACCATCGACATTCAATTTGAAATGTTGTCCGATTTTTGTCAAAAATAAACTTCAAGAAATACTCCAAAAATTAGTAAAAACATTTTAAATCGGTTGGGAGTATTTGGACAACATTTACAAACATTGTTTTGGTGTAAAAACCATATAAACAAAATCATCAAAAGTGTTGTCCAATTTTAATCAAATTAAAAACTCTAAGAAATACTCAAAAATTAGTAAAAATATTTTAAATCATTTAGGAGTATTTGGACAACATATAAAAAACATTGTTTTGGTATAAAAACTCATTTAAACAAAATCATCAAAATCTTGATAAAAACATTTATCTAACAAACTCCCCTTTTTGATGATTACAAACCAAAACTATTTTAGAAGGTCGATTTTAAAACAAAACAAATTTTCCTCTAAAACAACAATCCATTACAAGCAAAATTTATCAAGTACAAGCATACAAGGATAGGAGCAAAGATTTTTAAAAAACATTTTTGCACAAGCTCCCCCTATCAATATGCATATCAAGAACAAGTATACAAAGAAACTAGAAGCTTAAAGCTTAGCTTTTACAACTTAAGCTTGAATATCATGTTTATAAGCTCCCCCTGTCACAAAAAGCATCATAAGTCAAGTATAAAAGTCCATAATACATCACATGGACCAAGTATAATCCATAGCTTATGGCTTTTAAGAGCCCTAGCTTATAGCTTTTCTTGCGAGCTTATTTTCGCTTCTTTGAGCGTATGAGCATTTTTCCTGTTTCTCCTCCTTTGGAATCATCAAAAATAATGTTAGCACGATAAAAACATCATATATTCATATCAAAGTGCGCAAATTTATCAATTTATCGAGCTTTTTGAAAATAGAAGCTTAAATTCCAAATAAAAGGAAAAAGTTGATCAATTGACTTGCAAAAGCTCATTTGATTGATAAAACATGATCTCTATAAACTTATAAGACTTTTCAAATCGAGAGACTCATGTAGGTGATGAATTTTTCATTGAAATATTTCGTCGAACACTTATCGTGCGTTGAATAAAACTAGAAGAATATAACGCCTTTGCGATTCGTTTAAGCTAAAAATTTTCATCACCAATTCAGTTCAAACAACATTCAATACATCTTAAATATTAAGCTCACCATATTCACATGAAACTAGCATCAAGAATTTTGCAAATAAGTCAAAATCTCAAGGTTCAACCCAATTGAGCAAATGGAGTAAATTCTTACCATTAATTCGGTAAAGATGAGCAATGATGATGATAATCGAGCCTAATGAAGTCCAAAATGTAAAAAGTATGCACAAAAACAAATTTGAAGTTTAATTTGAGTGCAAAATGCGAAGGGGACGAAAAATGACCAAAATAAGCCAAAATGGTCGAGATCGAAAAATGTAAAAACGATTTTAACCAAAAATCTTGAGGGGCGACCGGTTGGGGGCTAGGGCGACTGATCGGCGGCCTTGCCCAAAGCCCAAATGTTCTTTTCTCTTTTGCGATTCCGTTTGAACCAAAAATCCGATTTTTCGCCCTAAGTTTTAAAAATGTGCAAAATGCAATCATAGACCTCATTCAATATGCATTATACCTAACCGAGCTCGTATTGATGCAAAAGTCTCGGAAGTTAAGCGGTTTAGTAAAAATGTCGCTAATTGATCTTGAGATGGTACAAAAGATATCTCAATTTTTCGTTTTGAAACACAATCCCTTAGAAAATGATGTCGAATCTCAATATGTTTAGTACGGTTATGATGAACCGGGTTTTGAGCAATATTTATAGCGGATATATTATCACAAAAGATAGGAACACTTTCAAAAGAACATTTATAATCCGCTAAGGTTTGTTTCATCCAAAGAAGTTGTGTACAACAAAATGCAGCGGAAATATATTCGAAACCGGCCGTTGAAAGTGAAATACAACTTTGTTTCTTTGAAAACCAAGATACTAGACAATCGCTTAAAAATTGACATGATCCTAAGTACTTTTCCGATCATCAATATTTCACGATAATCCGAATCACTATAACCTTTAAGAGAAATTTTTTAATTCTTTGGATAGAATAAACCATATTGAATAGTGCCTTTCAAATATCGAAAAATCCTTTTAACGGCACTCATATGAGATTCTTTGGGATTGCTTTGAAAACGAGCACATAGGCATACGACATGAAGAATATCCGGTCTACTTGCGGTTAAATAAAGTAAACTACCAATCATACCTCGATACTTGGATTCATCAACCGACTTGCCTTTTTCATCTTTGTCAATCTTGACGAATTGCCATTGGGGTAGAGATTTTCTTCCTTCTTCAATGCCAAATTTCTTCAAAAGCTCCTTTGTATATTTTGATTGAGAAATATAAATTCCTTCTTGACATTGCTTAATTTGAAGTCCAGGAATAAATTTGAGCTCCCCATCATGCTCATCTCAAGTTCACTTACATCAACTTAGAAAAATCTCTTGCACAAATATTCATTAGTAGCACCATATATATTATCAATATAAATTTGCACAAGTAAACAACCTTGCCCTTTTTCAAAAACAAGAAGTGTAGTATCAACTTTACCTTTTGTAAAATCATTTTGCAAAAATAACTAAGTCTATCAAATCATATACGGGATACTCAACCGTACAAGACTTTTTATAAAAATCATTTGGCCTAAAAATTTTAAACTTCGATAGACTTCTATTTGAATGAAACTATTTAGAAAATTGGATTTAACATCCATTTGGTAAAGCTTGAAATTTTCTTAAAACAAGAATGGGCAAGTAAAGTGCAAATATTACATCAAAATCAATACCTTCTTCTTGAAAATACCTTCAAGCTACTAACCTTGCCTTAGTTCGACCAATGTTGCTTTGGTCATCGAGTTTGTTCCGGAATACCCTTTTTGTCTTCTTCATCACTATCATCATAGGGCATCCAATTGATCTAAGTTGTTCATAATAGAGCATTTACATCCAAATATTTTGAGGTAACTAATATTTGGAGTACTTCATTCTCATCTACGCAACTTAACAAACTTATTAATGGCATCGCTTATATAAGCTAGAAAAAATAGCCCATGTGTAAAAACATGCCTCAATCATCAATCACAAAATATTTTGCATAAGAGCATAGTAGAAATAGACACTATATATATAGACCATGAAGCAAGAAACACATACTATGCATTTAGAAGACCATCAAGAGTCTAATAAATCATGCAAGTTCAAATAAGCTTAAGAAAGATATAAAGGTCTCTTTTGAAATTTGAAAATCCGATAGCATATAGTTGAGACCTCATTTAAGAGAAGTATTTGAACAAGAGTTGACAAAGCAAATATGTGCAATCAAATATCGAATAGTGCCTTTCAAAAAATCTAAAAATCCTCTTAATGGCACTTGTATGAAATACTATGAAAACAAGCACATAGGCACATGGCAATACATATATCGAGTCTATAAGAGTAAAAATAACACAAGTAAACGTATTCTCGATAATTTATGCCTTTCTTGACAAATAATGACGTAAATGGTCATTTGTGAAAATATGTAAATCTACACAATTTCTTAAGATAAATCTAGCGCAAATCGAGAATGATAGAAGTGTAGGCTAAGAGATATCACAAGTAAGCTCATGCCATAAAAATCAAATATATTTTAAAATCAAATTTTTAGTCATAGTAAATGCACAAGAGTTTATATAAGCATCATACAAGGTCTCATTTTCAAAATATTTTAAAAACACAAATATATATTGAAGACCTTAATTTTAAAAAATATTTGAAAACTCGTTTGCAATTAAGACACAAATAAAAACATGCATAATAACAAAATAAAATGCATATTTAAATGGAGAGATACGGTTTACCAATTTCGCCATTTCCACGGGTTGTGTCGTTCCCATTGTTGATGATATCTTCCCGTTTGAAAATCTTTATGTTGATGGTGGTTTCTCCAATTGCTCCATTTCCAAGCATTGTGGTCTTCCCATTGTTGATAGTGTCTTTCTCTTGGAAATTTATTTTGATGTTGTCTTCTCCTTTGATAAAATGAAATGGCCATTTGATGTCTTCTTGGCGGTATGTATTTTCCTCGATTATTATTCCGTCGGGTACCTAATATGACATTTTTTTGTGGTACCCTCAAGTGTTTGGGTCCTTGGGGATTAGCTTTGAGATTTTTAGGTCTCCAATAGAAATTAGAGCTATTTCTAGCCCGACAAGTATTAACCGTATGACCCTTTTTACCGCAATAAAAGCAAGTAATAATTCTAGGAGCATAATGACCAACATGCTTATAGACTTGATTCCTTTTCATATGATTAACAACATTAGGCTTATGATCAAGTCCTTGTTTCAATTTATCACAACTATGAACATCAATAATATCGGTCATTTTATCGGACTCAAGTTTGATTTTGATAAATCATTTTTCATGCAATTAATATCCTCAACAAGAGTATTATTTCCTTTTTCAAGGTTTCTAACCTTGTCAAGTGTGGTGGTGTGATCACATGAAAGTGATTCATAAGAGGAAAATAAATTATCCTTATCAATTTTCAAAATATTGAATTCTTTTTTTCAAATTTTTGTATTTAACAAGTAAGCTTTGGAATTCATTTTGAAGTTCATCAAAATCATTTTGCAAATCACTATAATCATTTTGTAATTCATTATCATAATAAGTGGAGGGTTTAGAACTTACCTCGTTTTCTTCTTGAAGCCCATAAGACATCGTTCGTTTTCAACGACGTCGGAAGTTGTAGGAAGCTCATCCCATGTTGGGTTTGTATCCATTTGAGAAGTAGATGCTTTTGAGTGGCTCCTTTCATTTGCATATACTTCTAATTTTCTCCATACTTCATGAGCCGATTTAATTCCTACAAGATGATCATATTTCAAAATGGTAAGTGAACAATAAATAATATTAAGAGCTTTACCATTTAAGGAGATAATTTTCTTCTCTTCATCATAGAGCTCTTTGAGGCCTTTGTGTAGTGTGTCCATCATTGGAATGGATTCTTCATTTACGACCGTATTCCAAATGTCGAACCCGCAACTTTGTAGATAACATTCCATTCTTTCTTTCCAAAATGTAAAATATTTGGAATCGAATAGTGGTGGCTTGGTGGTGGAGGCGCCGGTAAGGTAGACTTCGTTCGTAGCCGATGATCGTTCCTCTTTACTCGCAATGTGGAACGAGCTTGCCAAAGAGTTTGGCTCGATACCACTTGTAAGTTCAAGCGGCTACGATAATCTAGAGGGGGTGAATAGATTATCTCCATCTTTTCAATTATGCCCTCTTTTTCGAATCAACAAGTAAATGACAAGAATGTAAATGCGGAAATTAAACAAAGACTCGTTGATTTAAAGAGGTTCAACCCACGTAGGGCCTAATCCTCTACCACCCCAAAGATATCCGGATGGATTTCAAAAAGAAAAAGAATTTTATTAATTACCACAATTAATACAAATTCAACTTACAACACCTTGAAGAGCACCACACTCTTCTTCAACACCACCTTTGGAGATCACCACAATCTCCCTTTGAAGATTACCACAATCTTCCTTCAACGACACATTTGAAGATCACCACAATATTCAATCTTGAAGAATACCAAATTCTTCAACACCTCAAGAGCACCACACTCTTGAAACACCTATCACCTAGATCACCCAAGTGTATTCTTTCCACAAGAATACTCACAAGGATGTCTTGTGTTGAATGATGACAAAAATCAAGATTACAACTCAATAATGAATATTACAATTTGAGTGCAAGTGTAATCAAGAAATAAAGCATAGACCTCAAGATGTGAAAGTGAAATACTTAGGGTATAAATACAACAAGAGTGTTGAATATGAAAGCTTGGAAATTTGCGATTTCTTGTTGTGTATTTGCTTGTGTTGTTGTAGTGTCTTGTGTCTTCAATTCATCCTCTATTTATAGGAAGTCTTCACCAACATAGGCTCCCAACATAGGCTCCTCTATCTTCACTTTTGTCTACAAAAAGAGGATCACAAGATGTAGAAATATTGTACAAAATTGAAAAGTAAATCTTGTTGTCAAAGAGTTCAGCGGTACAAATTTTGCTGTCAAAAGATTACACAGCGCGACCGGTTGCCCTGTATAAGATTTCGAACGTTTTGAAAAAGATAGTGCGATCCAGGTGCGGGTCGGAGGGGGTTTGACCGCCGACGTGGGGTTGAAACGGGTCGCCCTAGGGTGCGACCGGTCGACCTCACCCTTGACCGGTCCCCCTCCTCTTTTTTTGTACAGAAATTGTTTCTGTTTCTAATCTGTTTCAAGTTCGTGTTCTTCAGGTACAGGTCGACGCTTTGGGCGACCGGTCGACCTTCAATTTGAAATGTTGTCCGATTTTTGTCAAAAATAAACTTCAAGAAATACTCCAAAAAATTAGTAAAAACATTTTAAATCAATTGGGAGTATTTGGACAACATTTACAAACATTGTTTTGGTGTAAAAACCAATATAAACAAAATCATCAAAAGTGTTGTCCAATTTTAATCAAATTAAAAACTCTAAGAAATACTCAAAAATTAGTAAAAATATTTTAAATCATTTAGGAGTATTTGGACAACATATAAAAACATTGTTTTGGTATAAAAACTCATTTAAACAAAATCATCAAAATCTTGATAAAAACATTTATCTAACAAACTCCCCTTTTTGATGATTACAAACCAAAACTATTTTAGAAGGTCGATTTTAAAACAAAACAAATTTTCCGGTCTAAAACAACAATCCATTACAAGCAAAATTTATCGTAAGTACAAGCATACAAGGATAGGAGCAAAGATTTTTAAAAAACATTTTTGCACAAGCTCCCCTATCAATATGCATATCAAGAACAAGTATACAAGAAGAAACTAGAAGCTTAAAGCTTAGCTTTTACAACTTAAGCTTGAATATCATAAGCTTATAAGCTCCCCCCTCACAAAAGCATCATAAGTCAAGTATAAAAGTCCATAATACATCACATGGACCAAGTATAATCCATAGCTTATGGCTTTTAAGAGCCCTAGCTTATAGCTTTTCTTGCGAGCTTATTTTCGCTTCTTTGAGCGTATGAGCATTTTTCCTATTTCTCCTCCTTTGGAATCATCAAAAATAATGTTAGCACGATAAAAACATCATATATTCATATCAAAGTGCGCAAATTTATCAATTTATCGAGCTTTTTGAAAATAGAAGCTTAAATTCCAAATAAAAGGAAAAAGTTGATCAATTGACTTGCAAAAGCTCATTTGATTGATAAAACATGATCTCTATAAACTTATAAGACTTTTCAAATCGAGAGACTCATGTAGGTGATGAATTTTTCATTGAAATATTTCGTCGAACACTTGGCGTGCGTTGAATAAAACTAGAAGAATATAACGCCTTTGCGATTCGTTTAAGCTAAAAATTTTCATCACCAATTCAGTTCAAACAACATTCAATACATCTTAAATATTAAGCTCACCATATTCACATGAAACTAGCATCAAGAATTTTGCAAATAAGTCAAAATCTCAAGGTTCAACCCAATTGAGCAAATGGAGTAAATTCTTACCATTAATTCGGTAAAGATGAGCAATGATGATGATAATCGAGCCTAATGAAGTCCAAAATGTAAAAAGTATGCACAAAAACAAATTTGAAGTTTAATTTGAGTGCAAAATGCGAAGGGACGAAAAATGACCAAAATAAGCCAAAATGGTTTAGATCGAAATGCAAAAACGATTTTAACCAAAAATCTTGAGGGGCGACCGGTTGGGGGCTAGGGCGACCGGCGGCCTTGCCCCCCCAAATCGGCCCCAAATGTTCTTTCTCTGTTTTGCGATTCCGAAGTTTGAACCAAAAATCCGATTTTTCGCCTAAGTTTTAAAAATGTGCAAAATGCAATCATAGACCTCATTCAATATGCATTATACCTAACCGAGCTCGTATTGATGCAAAAGTCTCGGAAGTTAGCGGTTTAGTAAAAATGTCTGCTAATTGATCTTGAGATGGTACAAAAGATATCTCAATTTTTCGTTTTGAAACACAATCCCTTAGAAAATGATGTCGAATCTCAATATGTTTAGTACGGTTATGATGAACCGGGTTTTGAGCAATATTTATAGCGGATATATTATCACAAAAGATAGGAACACTTTCAAAAGAACATTTATAATCCGCTAAGGTTTGTTTCATCCAAAGAAGTTGTGTACAACAAAATGCCGCGAAATATATTCGGCTTCGGCCGTTGAAAGTGAAATACAACTTTGTTTCTTTGAAAACCAAGATACTAGACAATCGCTTAAAAATTGACATGATCCTAAGTACTTTTCCGATCATCAATATTTCACGATAATCCGAATCACTATAACCTTTAAGAGAAATTTTTTCATTCTTTGGATAGAATAAACCATATTGAATAGTGCCTTTCAAATATCGAAAAATCCTTTTAACGGCACTCATATGAGATTCTTTGGGATTGCTTTGAAAACGAGCACATAGGCATACGACATGAAGAATATCCGGTCTACTTGCGGTTAAATAAAGTAAACTACCAATCATACCTCGATACTTGGATTCATCAACCGACTTGCCTTTTTCATCTTTGTCAATCTTGACCAATTGCCATTGGGGTAGAGACGGTTCTTCCTTCTTCAATGCCAAATTTCTTCAAAAGCTCCTTTGTATATTTTGATTGAGAAATATAAATTCTTTCTTGACATTGCTTAATTTGAAGTCCAAGGAATAAATTTGAGCTCCCCATCATGCTCATCTCAAGTTCACTTACATCAACTTAGAAAAATCTCTTGCACAAATATTCATTAGTAGCACCATATATATTATCAATATAAATTTGCACAAGTAAACAACCTTGCCCTTTTTCAAAAACAAGAAGTGTAGTATCAACTTTACCTTTTGTAAAATCATTTTGCAAAAATAACTAAGTCTATCAAATCATATACGGGATACTCAACCGTACAAGACTTTTTATAAAAATCATTTGGCCTAAAAATTTTAAACTTCGATAGACTTCTATTTGAATGAAACTATTTAGAAAATTGGATTTAACATCCATTTGGTAAAGCTTGAAATTTTCTTAAAACAAGAATGGGCAAGTAAAGTGCAAATATTACATCAAAATCAATACCTTCTTCTTGAAAATACCTTCAAGCTACTAACCTTGCCTTAGTTCGACCAATGTTGCTTTGGTCATCGAGTTTGTTCCTAATACCCTTTTTGTCTTCTTCATCACTATCATCATAGGGCATCCAATTGATCTAAGTTGTTCATAATAGAGCATTTACATCCAAATATTTTGAGGTAACTAATATTTGGAGTACTTCATTTCTCATCTACGCAACTTAACAAACTTATTAATGGCATCGCTTATATAAGCTAGAAAAAATAGCCCATGTGTAAAAACATGCCTCAATCATCAATCACAAAATATTTTGCATAAGAGCATAGTAGAAATAAACACTATATATATAGACCATGAAGCAAGAAACACATACTATGCATTTAGAAGACCATCAAGAGTCTAATAAATCATGCAAGTTCAAATAAGCTTAAGAAAGATATAAAAGGTCTCTTTTGAAATTTGAAAATCCGATAGCATATAGTTGAGACCTCATTTAAGAGAAGTATTTGAACAAGAGTTGACAAAGCAAATATGTGCAATCAAATATCGAATAGTGCCTTTCAAAAAATCTAAAAATCCTCTTAATGGCACTTGTATGAAATACTATGAAAACAAGCACATAGGCACATGGCAATACATATATCGAGTCTATAAGAGTAAAAATAACACAAGTAAACGTACTACCTCGATAATTTATGCCTTTCTTGACAAATAATGACGTAAATGGTCATTTGTGAAAATATGTAAATCCTACACAATTTCTTAAAATAAATCTAGCGCAAATCGAATGATAGAAGTGTAGGCTAAGAGATATCACAAGTAAGCTCATGCCATAAAAATCAAATATATTTTAAAATCAAATTTTTAGTCATAGTAAATGCACAAGAGTTTATATAAGCATCATACAAGGTCTCATTTTCAAAATATTTTAAAAACACAAATATATATTGAAGACCTTAATTTTAAAAAATATTTGAAAACTCGTTTGCAATTAAGACACAAATAAAAACATGCATAATAACAAAATAAAATGCATATTTAAATGGAGAGATACGGTTTACCAATTTCGCCATTTCCACGGGTTAATGTCGTTCCCATTGTTGATGATATCTTCCCGTTTGAAAATCTTTATGTTGATGGTGGTTTCTCCAATTGCTCCATTTCCAAGCATTGTGGTCTTCCCATTGTTGATAGTGTATTTCTCTTGGAAATTTATTTTGATGTTGTCTTCTCCTTTGATAAAATGAAATGGCCATTTGATGTCTTCTTGGCGGTATGTATTTTCCTCGATTATTATTCCGTCGGGTACCTAATATGACATTTTTTGTGGTACCCTCAAGTGTTTGGGTCCTTGGGGATTAGCTTTGAGATTTTTAGGTCTCCAATAGAAATTAGAGCTATTTCTAGCCCGACAAGTATTAACCGTATGACCCTTTTTACCGCAATAAAAGCAAGTAATAATTCTAGGAGCATAATGACCAACATGCTTATAGACTTGATTCCTTTTCATATGATTAACAACATTAGGCTTATGATCAAGTCCTTGTTTCAATTTATCACAACTATGAACATCAATAATATCGGTCATTTTATCGGTACTCAAGTTTGATTTTGATAAATCATTTTTCATGCAATTAATATCCTCAACAAGAGTATTATTTCCTTTTTCAAGGTTTCTAACCTTGTCAAGTGTGGTGGTGTGATCACATGAAAGTGATTCATAAGAGGAAAATAAATTATCCTTATCAATTTTCAAAATATTGAATTCTTTTTTCAAATTTTTGTATTTAACAAGTAAGCTTTGGAATTCATTTTGAAGTTCATCAAAATCATTTTGCAAATCACTATAATCATTTTGTAATTCATTATCATAATAAGTGGAGGGTTTAGAACTTACCTCGTTTTCTTCTTCAAGCCCATAAGACATCGTTCGTTTTCAACGACGTCGGAAGTTGTAGGAAGCTCATCCCATGTTGGGTTTGTATCCATTTGAGAAGTAGATGCTTTTGAGTGGCTCCTTTCATTTGCATATACTTCTAATTTTCTCCATACTTCATGAGCCGATTTAATTCCTACAAGATGATCATATTTCAAAATGGTAAGTGAACAATAAATAATATTAAGAGCTTTACCATTTAAGGAGATAATTTTCTTCTCTTCATCATAGAGCTCTTTGAGGCCTTTGTGTAGTGTGTCCATCATTGGAATGGATTCTTCATTTACGACCGTATTCCAAATGTCGAACCCGCAACTTTGTAGATAACATTCCATTCTTTCTTTCCAAAATGTAAAATATTTGGAATCGAATAGTGGTGGCTTGGTGGTGGAGGCGCCGTAAGGTAGACTTCGTTCAGTAGCCGATGATCGTTCCTCTTTACTCGCAATGTGGAACGAGCTTGCCAAAGAGTTTGGCTCGATACCACTTGTAAGTTCAAGCGGCTACGATAATCTAGAGGGGGTGAATAGATTATCTCCATCTTTTCAATTATGCCCTCTTTTTCGAATCAACAAGTAAATGACAAGAATGTAAATGCGGAAATTAAACAAAGACTCGTTGATTTAAAGAGGTTCAACCCACGTAGGGCCTAATCCTCTACCACCCCAAAGATATCCGGGATGGATTTCAAAAGAAAAAGAATTTTATTAATTACCACAATTAATACAAATTCAACTTACAACACCTTGAAAGAGCACCACACTCTTCTTCAACACCACCTTTGGAGATCACCACAATCTCCCTTTGAAGATTACCACAATCTTCCTTCAACGACACATTTGAAGATCACCACAATCTTCAATCTTGAAGAATACCAAATTCTTCAACACCTCAAGAGCACCACACTCTTGAAACACCTATCACCTAGATCACCCAAGTGTATTCTTTCCACAAGAATACTCACAAGGATGTCTTGTGTTGAATGATGACAAAAATCAAGATTACAACTCAATAATGAATATTACAATTTGAGTGCAAGTGTAATCAAGAAATAAAGCATAGACCTCAAGATGTGAAAGTGAAATACTTAGGGTATAAATACAACAAGAGTGTTGAATATGAAAGCTTGGAAATTTGCGATTTCTTGTTGTGTATTTGCTTGTGTTGTTGTAGTGTCTTGTGTCTTCAATTCATCCTCTATTTATAGGGAAGTCTTCACCAACATAGGCTCCCAACATAGGCTCCTCTATCTTCACTTTTGTCTACAAAAAGAGGATCACAAGATGTAGAAATATTGTACAAAATTGAAAAGCAAATCTTCTTTGTCAAGGAGTTCAACGGTACAAATTTTGTCTTTGTCAAAAGATTACACAGTGTGACGGTTGCCTTGTATAAGATTTCGAACGTTTTGAAAAATATAGTGCGATCCAGTGCGGGTCGGAGGGGGTTTGACCGGCCGACGTGGGGTTGAAACGGTCGCCCTAGGGTGCGGCCAGTCGACCTCACCCTTGACCGGTCCCCTCCTCTTTTTTGTACGAAATTGTTTCGCTTTCTAATCTGTTTCAAGTTCGTGTTCTTTAGGTGCAGTCGACGCTTTGGGCGACAATCGACATTCAATTTGAAATGTTGTCCGATTTTTGTCAAAAATAAACTTCAAGAAATACTCCAAAAATTAGTAAAAACATTTTAAATCGTTGGGAGTATTTGGACAACATTTACAAACATTGTTTTGGTGTAAAAACCAATATAAACAAAATCATCAAAAGTGTTGTCCAATTTTAATCAAATTAAAAACTCTAAGAAATACTCAAAAATTAGTAAAAATATTTTAAATCATTTAGGAGTATTTGGACAACATATAAAAACATTGTTTTGGTATAAAACTCATTTAAACAAAATCATCAAAATCTTGATAAAAACATTTATCTAACAAACTCCCCTTTTTGATGATTACAAACCAAAACTATTTTAGAAGGTCGATTTTAAAACAAAACAAATTTTCCTCTAAAACAACAATCCATTACAAGCAAAATTTATCAAGTACAAGCATACAAGGATAGGAGCAAAGATTTTTAAAAAACATTTTTGCACAAGCTCCCCTATCAATATGCATATCAAGAACAAGTATACAAGCGAAACTAGAAGCTTAAAGCTTAGCTTTTACAACTTAAGCTTGAATATCATAAGCTTATAAGCTCCCCTGTCACAAAAGCATCATAAGTCAAGTATAAAAATCCATAATACATCACATGGACCAAGTATAATCCATAGCTTATGGCTTTTAAGAGCCCTAGCTTATAGCTTTTCTTGCGAGCTTATTTTCGCTTCTTTGAGCGTATGAGCGTTTTTCCTGTTTCTCCCCCTTTGGAATCATCAAAAATAATGTTAGCACGATAAAAACATCATATATTCATATCAAAGTGCGCAAATTTATCAATTTATCGAGCTTTTTGAAAATAGAAGCTTAAATTCCAAATAAAAGGAAAAAGTTGATCAATTGACTTGCAAAAGCTCATTTGATTGATAAAACATGATCTCTATAAACTTATAAGACTTTTCAAATCGAGAGACTCATGTAGGTGATGAATTTTTCATTGAAATATTTCGTCGAACACTTGGCGTGCGTTGAATAAAACTAGAAGAATATAACGCCTTTGCGATTCGTTTAAGCTAAAAATTTTCATCACCAATTCAGTTCAAACAACATTCAATACATCTTAAATATTAAGCTCACCATATTCACATGAAACTAGCATCAAGAATTTTGCAAATAAGTCAAAATCTCAAGGGTTCAACCCATTGAGCAAATGGAGTAAATTCTTACCATTAATTCGGTAAAGATGAGCAATGATGATGATAATCGAGCCTAATGAAGTCCAAAATGTAAAAAGTATGCACAAAAACAAATTTGAAGTTTAATTTGAGTGCAAAATGCGAAGGGGACGAAAAATGACCAAAATAAGCCAAAATGGTCGAGACGAAAATGAAAACGATTTTAACCAAAAAATCTTGAGGGGCGACCGGTTGGGGGCTAGGGCGACCGGTCGGCCTTGCCCCAGTCAGCCCAGATGTTCTTTCTGTTTTGCAGATTCCGAAGTTTGAACCAAAAATCCGATTTTTCGCCCCTAAGTTTTAAAAATGTGCAAAATGCAATCATAGACCTCATTCAATATGCATTATACCTAACCGAGCTCGTATTGATGCAAAAGTCTCAGAAGTTAGCGGTTTAGTAAAAATGTCCGCTAATTGATCTTGAGATGGTACAAAAGATATCTCAATTTTTCGTTTTGAAACACAATCCCTTAGAAAATGATGTCGAATCTCAATATGTTTAGTACGGTTATGATGAACCGGGTTTTGAGCAATATTTATAGCGGATATATTATCACAAAAGATAGGAACACTTTCAAAAGAACATTTATAATCCGCTAAGGTTTGTTTCATCCAAAGAAGTTGTGTACAACAAAATGCCGCGAAATATATTCGCTTCGGCCGTTGAAAGTGAAATACAACTTTGTTTCTTTGAAAACCAAGATACTAGACAATCGCTTAAAATTGACATGATCCTAAGTACTTTTCCGATCATCAATATTTCACGATAATCCGAATCACTATAACCTTTAAGAGAAAATTTTTCATTCTTTGGATAGAATAAACCATATTGAATAGTGCCTTTCAAATATCGAAAAATCCTTTTAACGGCACTCATATGAGATTCTTTGGGATTGCTTTGAAAACGAGCACATAGGCATACGACATGAAGAATATCCGGTCTACTTGCGGTTAAATAAAGTAAACTACCAATCATACCTCGATACTTGGATTCATCAACCGACTTGCCTTTTTCATCTTTGTCAATCTTGACGAATTGCCATTGGGGTAGAGACGGTTCTTCCTTCTTCAATGCCAAATTTCTTCAAAAGCTCCTTTGTATATTTTGATTGAGAAATATAAATTCTTCTTGACATTGCTTAATTTGAAGTCCAAGGAATAAATTTGAGCTCCCCATCATGCTCATCTCAAGTTCACTTACATCAACTTAGAAAAATCTCTTGCACAAATATTCATTAGTAGCACCATATATATTATCAATATAAATTTGCACAAGTAAACAACCTTGCCCTTTTTCAAAAACAAGAAGTGTAGTATCAACTTTACCTTTTGTAAAATCATTTTGCAAAAATAACTAAGTCTATCAAATCATATACGGGATACTCAACCGTACAAGACTTTTTATAAAAATCATTTGGCCTAAAAATTTTAAACTTCGATAGACTTCTATTTGAATGAAACTATTTAGAAAATTGGATTTAACATCCATTTGGTAAAGCTTGAAATTTTCTTAAAACAAGAATGGGCAAGTAAAGTGCAAATATTACATCAAAATCAATACCTTCTTCTTGAAAATACCTTCAAGCTACTAACCTTGCCTTAGTTACCAATGTTGCTTTGGTCATCGAGTTTGTTCCTAATACCCTTTTTGTCTTCTTCATCACTATCATCATAGGGCATCCAATTGATCTAAGTTGTTCATAATAGAGCATTTACATCCAAATATTTTGAGGTAACTAATATTTGGAGTACTTCATTTCTCATCTACGCAACTTAACAAACTTATTAATGGCATCGCTTATATAAGCTAGAAAAAAATAGCCCATGTGTAAAAACATGCCTCAATCATCAATCACAAAATATTTTGCATAAGAGCATAGTAGAAATAGACACTATATATATAGACCATGAAGCAAGAAACACATACTATGCATTTAGAAGACCATCAAGAGTCTAATAAATCATGCAAGTTCAAATAAGCTTAAGAAAGATATAAAAGGTCTCTTTTGAAATTTGAAAATCCGATAGCATATAGTTGAGACCTCATTTAAGAGAAGTATTTGAACAAGAGTTGACAAAGCAAATATGTGCAATCAAATATCGAATAGTGCCTTTCAAAAAATCTAAAAATCCTCTTAATGGCACTTGTATGAAATACTATGAAAACAAGCACATAGGCACATGGCAATACATATATCGAGTCTATAAGAGTAAAAATAACACAAGTAAACGTACCTCGATAATTTATGCCTTTCTTGACAAATAATGACGTAAATGGTCATTTGTGAAAATATGTAAATCCTACACAATTTCTTAAAATAAATCTAGCGCAAATCGAAATGATAGAAGTGTAGGCTAAGAGATATCACAAGTAAGCTCATGCCATAAAAATCAAATATATTTTAAAATCAAATTTTTAGTCATAGTAAATGCACAAGAGTTTATATAAGCATCATACAAGGTCTCATTTTCAAAATATTTTAAAAACACAAATATATATTGAAGACCTTAATTTTAAAAAAATATTTGAAAACTCGTTTGCAATTAAGACACAAATAAAAACATGCATAATAACAAAATAAAATGCATATTTAAATGGAGAGATACGGTTTACCAATTTCGCCATTTCCACGGGTTGTGTCGTTCCCATTGTTGATGATATCTTCCCGTTTGAAAATCTTTATGTTGATGGTGGTTTCTCCAATTGCTCCATTTCCAAGCATTGTGGTCTTCCCATTGTTGATAGTGTCTTTCTCTTGGAAATTTATTTTGATGTTGTCTTCTCCTTTGATAAAATGAAATGGCCATTTGATGTCTTCTTGGCGGTATGTATTTTCCTCGATTATTATTCCGTCGGGTACCTAATATGACATTTTTTTGTGGTACCCTCAAGTGTTTGGGTCCTTGGGGATTAGCTTTGAGATTTTTAGGTCTCCAATAGAAATTAGAGCTATTTCTAGCCCGACAAGTATTAACCGTATGACCCTTTTTACCGCAATAAAAGCAAGTAATAATTCTAGGAGCATAATGACCAACATGCTTATAGACTTGATTCCTTTTCATATGATTAACAACATTAGGCTTATGATCAAGTCCTTGTTTCAATTTATCACAACTATGAACATCAATAATATCGGTCATTTTATCGGTACTCAAGTTTGATTTTGATAAATCATTTTTCATGCAATTAATATCCTCAACAAGAGTATTATTTCCTTTTTCAAGGTTTCTAACCTTGTCAAGTGTGGTGGTGTGATCACATGAAAGTGATTCATAAGAGGAAAATAAATTATCCTTATCAATTTTCAAAATATTGAATTCTTTTTTTCAAATTTTTGTATTTAACAAGTAAGCTTTGGAATTCATTTTGAAGTTCATCAAAATCATTTTGCAAATCACTATAATCATTTTGTAATTCATTATCATAATAAGTGGAGGGTTTAGAACTTACCTCGTTTTCTTCTTCAAGCCCATAAGACATCGTTCGTTTTCAACGACGTCGGAAGTTGTAGGAAGCTCATCCCATGTTGGGTTTGTATCCATTTGAGAAGTAGATGCTTTTGAGTGGCTCCTTTCATTTGCATATACTTCTAATTTTCTCCATACTTCATGAGCCGATTTAATTCCTACAAGATGATCATATTTCAAAATGGTAAGTGAACAATAAATAATATTAAGAGCTTTACCATTTAAGGAGATAATTTTCTTCTCTTCATCATAGAGCTCTTTGAGGCCTTTGTGTAGTGTGTCCATCATTGGAATGGATTCTTCATTTACGACCGTATTCCAAATGTCGAACCCGCAACTTTGTAGATAACATTCCATTCTTTCTTTCCAAAATGTAAAATATTTGGAATCGAATAGTGGTGGCTTGGTGGTGGAGGCGCCGTAAGGTAGACTTCGTTCAGAGCCGATGATCGTTCCTCTTTACTCGCAATGTGGAACGAGCTTGCCAAAGAGTTTGGCTCGATACCACTTGTAAGTTCAAGCGGCTACGATAATCTAGAGGGGGTGAATAGATTATCTCCATCTTTTCAATTATGCCCTCTTTTTCGAATCAACAAGTAAATGACAAGAATGTAAATGCGGAAATTAAACAAGACTCGTTGATTTAAAGAGGTTCAACCCACGTAGGGCCTAATCCTCTACCACCCCAAGATATCCGGATGGATTTCAAAGAAAAAGAATTTTATTAATTACCACAATTAATACAAATTCAACTTACAACACCTTGAAGAGCACCACACTCTTCTTCAACACCACCTTTGGAGATCACCACAATCTCCCTTTGAAGATTACCACAATCTTCCTTCAACGACACATTTGAAGATCACCACAATCTTCAATCTTGAAGAATACCAAATTCTTCAACACCTCAAGAGCACCACACTCTTGAAACACCTATCACCTAGATCACCCAAGTGTATTCTTTCCAAAGAATACTCACAAGGATGTCTTGTGTTGAATGATGACAAAAATCAAGATTACAACTCAATAATGAATATTACAATTTGAGTGCAAGTGTAATCAAGAAATAAAGCATAGACCTCAAGATGTGAAAGTGAAATACTTAGGGTATAAATACAACAAGAGTGTTGAATATGAAAGCTTGGAAATTTGCAGATTTCTTGTTGTGTATTTGCTTGTGTTGTTGTAGTGTCTTGTGTCTTCAATTCATCCTCTATTTATAGGGAAGTCTTCACCAACACAAAGCTCCCAACATAGGCTCCTCTATCTTCACTTTTGTCTACAAAAAGAGGATCACAAGATGTAGAAATATTGTACAAAATTGAAAAGCAAATCTTGCTTTGTCAAGGAGTTCAACGTACAAATTTTGTTTGTCAAAAGATTACACAAATAGCGACCGGTTGCCTTGTATAAGATTTGAACGTTTTGAAAAATATAGTGCGATCCAGTGCGGGTCGGAGGGGGTTTGACCGGCCGACGTGGGGTTGAAACGGGTCGCCCTAGGGTGACCCGGCCGACCTCACCCTCGACCGTCCCCTCCTCTTTTTTGTACGAAAATTGTTTCGTTTCTAACTGCTTCAAGTTCGTGTTCTTTAGGTGCAGTCGACGCTTTGGGCGACGATCGACATTCAATTTGAAATGTTGTCCGATTTTTGTCAAAAATAAACTTCAAGAAATACTCCAAAAATTAGTAAAAACATTTTAAATCAGTTGGGAGTATTTGGACAACATTTACAAACATTGTTTTGGTGTAAAAACCAATATAAACAAAATCATCAAAAGTGTTGTCCAATTTTAATCAAATTAAAAACTCTAAGAAATACTCAAAAATTAGTAAAAATATTTTAAATCATTTAGGAGTATTTGGACAACATATAAAAAACATTGTTTTGGTATAAAAACTCATTTAAACAAAATCATCAAAATCTTGATAAAAACATTTATCTAACAAACTCCCCCTTTTTGATGATTACAAACCAAAACTATTTTAGAAGGTCGATTTTAAAACAAAACAAATTTTCCGGTCTAAAACAACAATCCATTACAAGCAAAATTTATCGTAAGTACAAGCATACAAGGATAGGAGCAAAGATTTTTAAAAAACATTTTTGCACAAGCTCCCCTATCAATATGCATATCAAGAACAAGTATACAAGCGGAACTAGAAGCTTAAAGCTTAGCTTTTAACTTAAGCTTGAATATCATAAGCTTATAAGCTCCCCTCACAAAAGCATCATAAGTCAAGTATAAAAGTCCATAATACATCACATGGACCAAGTATAATCCATAGCTTATGGCTTTTAAGAGCCCTAGCTTATAGCTTTTCTTATGAGCTTATTTTCGCTTCTTTGAGCGTATGAGCATTTTTCCCTGTTTCTCCTCCTTTGGAATCATCAAAAATAATATTAGCACGATAAAAACATCATATATTCATATCAAAAGTGTGTTGTTTACGGTACATAAAATATTGACAAAAGCAAAGCTCTGTAGTGCGCAAATTTATCGATTTATCGAGCTTTTTGAAAATAGAAGCTTAAATTCCAAATAAAAGGAAAAAGTTGATCAATTGACTTGCAAAAGCTCATTTGATTGATAAAATATGATCTCTATAAACTTATAAGACTTTTCAAATCGAGAGACTCTTTCACTCTTTCGAAAAGTTTCTGTTTGCATTTTCTTCTTCCTTCACTCTTTCGAAAAGTTTCGATGTAGACCAGGGGTAGAAAAGTAATTGCACAAGATTTCCCACTTTATCATAAATGCCAAACATGAAATAGCTCAACTTTAAGAAAAGGTAAAAAAATCAATAACAAATGCCAAACCAAATATTACCCAACACTAATTAATGTGTGAACAGTGTCATCACACTTTATACAAATTGGCATGATAAATTAATTAATAATGCCAAATGAGCCGTGATTGTATTGTTAATCCTCGCTCAATGTAGGGCATGGAAAAAGAGGATGAGATCTCAGTATCTCATGTTTCAGGTTCTTGTTCAACTTTCTATTGGATAGGATGGTACCAGCTTTTATTTGGTAATTTGATTCACGTAGAAGCGTGAACAAAGGTAAGAGAGACAAGAATTGAGAGAATATCTCAATTTTTAATATAAAAATCAACCTCCCTAAAAATAATAATAAAACAAGTATTTATAGAATTAAACTCCTACTACAATAAAAACTCCTAACTATTGAAAACTCTTAAAAGATAATAATATGATCCATTAAAACTAATCCTAATAGATATTTATATCTTATCTTCATCATAATTACTTATCATAAACTGAAGATTGACAATCAAGAAAGTACTGAGTATTAACTATGTCTTGGCATTTTATTAACTAACATGCATGTATATATATATGATGTAAATATAATATTCTTATACATTTCTCCAGGTGTTCTTGCAAATTTAAATCCCGTGAAATTACAAGTTTTTTTTTTTAAATCAAAGTTTCTGTGTATTTTGCTTGAAATTGATATATTATTGGTAGGTCCTATGCCAAATTAAACCTCGTCTAAGCACAGACGAATTTTAATTTCCAAAAAAAAAAAAAAGTATGAAAACATGAATGACGTACTAACAGATCTCATGAATTGCAATATATATCGCAATGTCACAGTATATGTTTTTGACCACCAATAAATCTTGAATAAATTCTAAAGAAGCATAGATCGGACGAATAACAGCATATAATTAATATTGTTCAATTTACAGGCTGGATATTAATTCCCGTAGCTTTACAAAGCGGGCAGCAATTGTTGCGCATCAACCAGTTTCTGATACATCCCTCATGATATTCATGCCCACAGTCGAGGGTCGCAATCTTGTGGTCTTTTCCAAACAAACAATCTTGACAGACCACGCATAATATTTCTTCAGAAACACGAGGATCTCTTGTTTTCAGATGTTTAGTAATCGTCTCTTCGGACAGGCCATCGTCGTTGGAATTATTATCCTGATCATTAAGCAAATTCCAAACCCTCAAGTCCTCTTGGCATTCTGATTTTGATAATACGGAGGATGATGATCAGAAAACCTCGGAGAATGATGATGAACAGGAACGTCTTCGGAAGAATAGATCATGTACACTGGTTCATCAATAAGTTGATAAACATTAATTGGTGGTGTAAATAATCTAGCGTACTCCCAATCAGCCATGGCGATTGCTTATATTACTGCTATATATCTTCTCTCTCTCTATCTCTCTGGATTGTGTGTGTCATGCACACAAGGCATTGAATATATAATTATAATCAAGTCTCGAAATTATATAACACGTACGCGTATCCTGATAGATTCTGATCCGTGCTTCTATATATCTCTTTAGTTTGTTATGATCACGTGGAATGGAATGTTTTTATGCGAAAGGATTTTGTGTTGAATATCTATCTATATATGTGTCTTGGCTTAATTAATCTCCCACCATAACAAGGATTCTACTTCCACTTCAAATATAATATTAACACCAACAATCCAATAAAAATTATTCTAACCAATAAATAATAAATAAATTAATAAAAAGCACCAGCAATCTAATATTATTCTAACAATAAAATCATGCATCATAGAATCATATTAATTTATCCTCAGCAATTATAAATTCGATTCTCCTCTCGATGATATAGGTGCAACCACATTACTATCCATGGTTTAAACTAGATCGTTTTAAGACAAAGTGATAAATACGATCAAAGATCAGATTGTTTGAGAGCCAAATCAAATACTATTTGACAATTTGTCAAGATTAAATGGTAATTGATAAATGAGACTAGAGATTTGATTTGACAATATTATATATAAATTTTAAATATAAATTTATAAATTACAAAAAAAAAAAAAACTTATTAGATAAAAGTTCTGGGGACCGTCCGACTCTCGCCCTACCCTTCCTAGGGTTAATTAGAGTTGGGCTAAAAAACCCTCATGTTATAAGAGTTTATGAAATATATGCCAAACTTTGGAATTTTTAGGGCCGGCCGGCCGTTAGGGCTAGACCAATATTTACATCTCCAAGTGTGTAGTTTTGGTAAGAACATGAACATGATTTTAACTCTATCTCTTAAATATGTTCTCGTGATGGTTCGTCATCTAGATATTAGTATATCTTAAGGGTAGGCCTCTGTATTTATAGTTCGTCCTCTGAATAATGATTATAACTAGTTTCAGATTACTCGAGAATTCCTTTTACTCCTTATTACTTGAAAATACCTAGTTCTAGATTACTCGACAGTAGCTTTCACTCTTTAGAATATGTTATAGGAAAATAGTAGTGTTTCTTCTAGTACAATTTATATGAATCGAAAAATCCGAATCGGTAAAATTTGCAAAATAAGCAAAATAAAAATTAGCTCGAATTGTGTGGTCAATACACTATCCTTAAAACAGATTCGTCCCCTATTCTGGACGTTTGTTTCCTAGGATAAGACAAGAAAATCGGATTACCTAATCTAGCGAACTGAAAATTATGCCTCAAAATTTTACCAAAAAATTAAATTGCAAGAATTTTAGGAGATATATGAAAATTCTTGTATTTTATTTGTGTGTTTTTCAAATGTGAAAATAAATCCATATTTATATGCGCAAATATGATCTTTCACCACCAAAGATTTGCCCTTTACTTTTAATAAAGTGAAATTAAAATTTGTCATTTACTATTACAAGGGTCAAAAATAATTTTCTTCAAAATTTCCAACAATTCTCCACATGAAGAAAATTATGAAAAATACAAAGATTTGGTGATAAATTCAAACAGTTGAACCGTGCATAGGATATGTAGGTGTTATCCTTTGAACCTTTCCTTGTGAAAGTATATTTACTTTACTAGGCGATCGAGAGATGCGATATCCTTGAACTATTCTTCCTTTTGTGTAGATGATGATATACCTCACAAAAGATTCTTCCTAACATATTTCAGTTCTTATAGTTATGTTCATTCATGGCCCTGAACATACGACGGTTCTTGCAAAAGGTTCTAAGAATTGAGCCTCACACAATTCTCTTCGAATCGGCCCCACTTCTCTCTCACATATGTGATTCTTATTTAGGAGTAGCCCGCACTACCCAACTCGACTTAGCAACGCACAAGAATCATTAAAAAAGCCAAATGCTTATCATTTTCTCTACGGGCATCACTGTGAAGGAATGAACAATGGATTACTCCCCCACAGTGATTCTAGAGTCTTTTACAATTAGGTTGTCCCATTAAACCTAGATCTTGGGATCTCCAGTCAATTAGGTTGGGTTTATTATATCAACTCATTTTTTTCTAGAGGCTTAAGTCTCATTCCTATTGATGATTTTATAACTCTTGATTTAACCCTTTGGTTAACGGATCCGCTAAATTATCATTTGAATTCACTTAGTCAATAGAGATAACACCAGCTGAGAGAAGTTGTCTTATGATATTGCATCTACGATGTATGTTTCTAGACTTACCATTGTGCATATTGCTTTGTGACCTACCAATGTCATATTAGCTATCACAATGTATACAAATTGTTGGCATAAGCTTTGGCCATCTTGGAATATCTTCTAAGAAGTTTCGGAGCCATTCAACTTCTTCATTACACTTGTCTAGAGCCAGGGCCGTTCCTATGTTTTGAAGGGCCTGGTGCGAGAAAAAAAATGGGCCCTATGTATTTATATAAAAAATTAAAAATAAATAATTAATCAATATTACATTTCACTCAAAATATAAAATAATAAAATATTATATTTTAATTTTAATGTTTCCAATTTAATTAAAATAGTGCTACATAAGAGATACTTCAATATTGTTACATCATATATTAAAAGGAAAAACTATCATTATATTAGCCAAAATAAATTGTTCTCATTTTTTATAGGCAAAGTCATCAATTACTCTTTCATAATCAAACCCTAAGCAACATAAAATTGACATTGAAAGAAATAAAACTCTAAGCAAAATAGAACAAACATCGATACAATTCATGTTAATGTTGAAAATAAAACAACTAAAAATATATAATTCTTATCAAAATAATATTTGCTTGAGATTTCTACATATTGGCTGATGCTTTTCTTAAGATTTCTACAATATTATTTGATATTTTTCTTTGAAATGGAAGTCTTTTTTTCCCTTCATTTAACAACACAAACTCTATTTTTTATTTTATTTGACACCACAATCTTTTTTCTTTTCTTCCCTTTAAAAAGGCTGAATGTGGGGGGTAGATACGTACTTTTGTCTTAAAGGGATAAAAAAACAAGAGTGGGTCTCTTGTGAGGCCGTCTCACGTGTCTAAATCCAGACGTGAGGCACCACCCAAATCGGACCCAACAAAAAGAAAAGAAAAATTAGTCCCTTCTTCAAAAGATTATCAGTCGCTGCGTAGAGTTTCAATCTCTCTCTCTCTCTCTCGTACATTATCGTGCCGTCTCTGCTGCCGCACAACCGCCTCTACCCAACCACAATTTCTTTTCTGCCTCCACGAGTTCAGTCTCCAAATTGTTTTCGCCAACACAATACAAAGTTCCGAATAGTCTCATGGACTCAAAGTCAAGTTTGTGGCGGATCTGGGAGTAGTTCCATGATTTCTTTTAGGAGCTAATTACACTTTGATTTTGTTTTAGTGGTTTTCTGGGAATGAATTAATAAGGTTTAACTAGATCTCTCAAAGGTTGCATGTGGTGGCAGTGCTTGGTTCTGGTTCTCATTATATATGTTACAGCTCTTTCATTCAAGTTTCACTTTTGAAATTATTAAAATGATAACTGGTGAAGTTGTAAATACAATTTTTTTTTATGGGTGTTGATTTGTATAATTGACTTGCTTGATTTCATTTAGTATTGATTAGTGGGATATTTTCATGAGTTGATTTTTATTTTGGTTCACTCTCTATTGAGTACTCTTGCGATGGGGGAGGTAGTGAAAGTGATTATTCATTTCTTGAGAGGTTTCTATGTAATTGCTAACTTGAACTAGAAATTATTTTTTTGTTTGGTTGATGATTGCTGAAACGCATAAGTTGGAATTGTGAATATGCAAAGTATTAGTTTTTTATTTAAAAGTATCAGTTTTCATATTAAAAGTATCACTTATTAAAACTAAGATATTGAAGCAAACATACAAGATGTTGGCCTGTGTAGATACAACCATGTAAAAGTGCTTGGTTGTTCTACAAAAGCATCAGTTTTTACTCTAAAATATCACTTCTAAAAACTAAGATACTAAAACAAAAACCCGTATAGACTACAATCATTGTGATCTTCATTTGATCAACAATGATATATCATCATATACAGAAAAAGGCACCCATGTAAAAGTATCAATTTTAGTATTAAAGGTATCTATTTTTACCTTAAAAGTATCAATTATTAAAAAACAAAACACTCATGTAAAAGTATCAATTTTTACATTAAAAGTATATGTTTTTATCATAAAAGTATCACTTATAAAAACTAAGATATTGAAAAAAACCACAAGGCTAGTATGGATCACAATCTTTTGATCAACAAGGATATCAACATCTATGGAATACAAGAAATAAATATTCATGTAAAAGTATTAGTTTTTTTCTTTAAAAGTATGAGTATTTACCTTAAAAGCATCATTTTGAAAACTAAGATATTTGAACAAAAATATGAGAGTTTGGCATGTGTAAATCACAATCTTTGTGATGTTCATTTGATCAACAATGATATCAATAACCATGAACACAAGTATCATGCAAAGTATCGAGATATTTTATTAAAAGTATCAATTTTTACCTTAAAAAAGTATTACTTATAAAAACTAAGATATTGAAACAAAAATATAAGAGGTTTGCCTGTGTAGATCACAATCTTTGTGATCTTTATTTGATCAATAGACATATCAACACATGTGAAACATAAGAAACAAACAATCATGTAAAAGTATCTAATTTCTTAATAAAAGTATCAATATTTACATTAAAAGTATCGCCACTTCAAATATCACTTTAAAAACTAGGATACTAAAACAAAAACCCGTGTGGACTACAATCTTTGTAATCTTCATTTGATCAACAAGGATATTAGCACAATCTTTGTGATCTTTTTTTGATCAACAAGGATATTAAGTACCTTTTGTATTAAAAAAAAACCATTCTACAAGAAATAGAAAGTCATACTTTAGGTCAAAATGTCATACTTTTAGGGTGAAAAGTAATACTTTTCAACCGAAAAGAAAAATTATCCAAGCGGCTATCATGAGATCTAGTGATGTATTAAAATACTTTTCTATTAAAAAAATTATTTTACTTCATACTCTTAAGGTGAAAAGCCACACTTTTTAATTAAAAAAAATCATACTTTTATGGTGAAAAGTAATGACCTTGTATGATTATGTTTCCATGGACCATTTCTAGTTTCTAGTGTTGGAAAATGAATTTTGAGAATTTATTGGTTTTCGTGTGAAAATTGGAAATATGTTTGGATATATGAGTGAATGAAAATGAGTTTTATGCAGGTTTGGAAATGAGATTGTGTTTGGTTGAGTAGTTTTGAAGTATTATTTTATGTATATAATAATTTGAAAAGTTGATAGTGGTTGAATATTTTAATTGAATATATAATATTATACTTGTAAGATTGTAGGGTGGTAGGTCCCATTAGGTAGAAATAATAAAAAATAATAATATTTCAAGTGGATAGAATTAGCAATAGTTGGTCCCATATATATAAGTGGATGAAAAGATGAGAATAATGATTGATGAGTGATGTAGGATACTGTATAGAGTTGAGAATTGAAATTATAGGTTTGAGATGTAGTTTCATGTGAAAAATAGAATGTGAAAAAGATGATTTCCATTGGAAAATTTATAAAACAAACATGATTCCAGTTTTATGAGTAGTTAGAAATTAGAATTAGGTTGTTGGAAACATAAACAAACAAGGCCAATACTTTTCAACTAAAAAACATAAGTAAATTGATTGTTCCTTTGGTCTTGAAAACAGAGTGAGTCGTGACTAGTATACAGATATCCAGAATCCAAATTAAATTGTCACAATATGATCATACAAGTAACATTTATAGCAGGTGTTTGTAATAATAGAATTTCTGCTAAAATTGGTTAAGCTTTTGGTCTTCAGTAATATTATGTTTCTTTTCCAAGTTGATGATATCATTTGCATATGGATTCAATATAAATATGTTATTGGAATCTTTTCAAAACATAGTTGTTGTTGCCAAAATGTATTCTATTTGGCTGAGTGGCTCGATGGCGTCACAAGCTCACATCAATGGCATGGTATGGGGTTGATGGTGCGATAATGGAGGGAGAGACCAGTAGTCTCGATTATCGGTGCAAAAAATTGGGAATTAGGTACGTGCGTAATCTTTTTCTCCTCTTTCCAAATTTACCCTCAAATTCCCATTTTTTTAAAACTACCGCTGCCTATTATTGAGATGGGTTTGGGTTTGGATATGGGCTCCGTCTCACGGATTAATACCCGTGAGACGGTCTCGTATAAGTTTTTGCCAAAAAACAAAACATTGGCTGGCTTTCGAACTGATGACCTGGTTTGGGGGAGCGAAAATGCAAAAAAGAAAAAACAATATTATGTTTTACAAAGATTTGAACACGCGACCTCAATAAACAAGAGTCGCATGCAGACCACCGATCCAAGCAACTATTTGAAACTTGTTGTAGCCTTTCTTTTACATATACGTATAATTTTATACCATTAAAAAAACAAAAAAAAATCTGGGGCGGGGGACCTTGCCGGAGGGGGGCCCTATGCGGCGGCGCCGCCTCGACCGCCCCAGGGACGGCACTGTCTAGAGCAATAAACTCAGACTCCATTGTGGACCTTGCTATAACTGTCTGTTTAGAAGATTTCTATGTATTGTTGCACCTCCTAAAGTGAAAACAAATCCACTTATAGATTTAGAGTCTTTAATATCAGATATCCAATTAACATCTATGTATCCTTTAATAATAGCGGGATATCTTGTAATTCGATTTCGATTCATATAAATTGTACTAGAAGAAACACTACTAGTTTCCTATAAACTTAAAACAGGTGTGTCCCCTTAATCTGGACGTCTGTTTCCAGGATAAGATGAGAAAACTGGGTTAACTATTCCGGCGAACTGAAAAATATGCCTGAAAATTATCACCAAAAATTAAATTGCAAGAGTTTTAGGAGATATATAAAAATTCTTGTGTTTTATTTGTGTGTATTTCAAATGTGAAAATAAGCCATATTTATAGGCATAAATTAAATATGATATTTCACCACCAAAAATTTGACCTTTACTATTAATAAGGTCAAATTAAATTTGCCCTTTACTATTACAAGGGTCAAAAAAATAATTTTCTTCATAACTTCCAACATATGTAACTTATTTTGTAAAGGCATTCAAGTTCTCACTTCAAGTCATTGAAACACAATCATGCAATGAAAATTATTTCAAATACATTTCGACCAATTGGGCTCGTACTGGACTCTCACTTTATTGAGTTGTATATCATCAACTCTGAACAATTAGTCTACCCTCGATTTCAATGAAGAGAAAAATATTTTTTTTTCCTAATTACTAAAGATCATGAAAAATAGTCCTATCAAGAAATTCAGGTAAAATGAACATGGAATATTATTCTGAAATTTATGGAGTTTGCATACAATATGAGAATTAAGCCGAAGCATTCATGATTTCAAGGCCTTGATAAAACACAGCTTCAAAAGCATCCATTTCTATCTTCGGCCTCGACAATCCAATCTCAAATCCTCCTTCAAACTCTCTGGATTTGCAAATGGATATCGAATTTTCCCTGTCAATATGAACAAATTCGTACTTTTTCGCCTCCCCACCCGTAATCAACCTCGTACACATCAAATCTTGGTGACCCGGACACTGATATCAACCGTTTTCCACTAAATTCTCCGAAATCCAGTGGCCAGTCTGCACTTTCCAGGATTCCCTTTTCACTATATACAGTTTCCTGGATAGCCTTTCCAATAGACTCTGCAGCAATTAAAACCCCTTCATTTCCCGTTAACAATCCATGCCTGGATTCTGCAATCACAGATATTACACAATTGCCAAAGTAAGCTTCGATAACGGTGGAACCAAACGTGCCCGACAATCTGCACCACAAGCAAAGTAGACGGGCTCGTCTTCGTTCAAATTCTTCCCAACAGAGGCCTCTGATTTTACCCAACAAGTCCAGAAATAAGCACAAATGACTGAGAAAGATGAAATGTAACATAGATCTGGTATATTGGCTAAGACATAGTTCTTTAGGTTTTGGACTTGTTTTTGGTCAGGATAAACGTTTTACGTACTCTATTGATGGGAAAGGTTAGAGGTGGTAGCTCAACAGGCAATACCCTGTATTTCTTTATTAAATTCCAGGCCCTGGAATCTAATTCCTTTGGATCTTGAACTAAAGTTCTATCAAAGACAGGCAAAAAAATTCCATCCATCAAATGACCAAATTTGTTAGCCAAAGCCCACGTTTTAACAAAATTAATAATACTACTCTCGTCAGCTATGACGTGAGAATTGGTGATACCAATACAAATGCCTTGTCCTGGAAATAGTGTGATTTGAAGGGCTATGACAGGAAAAAACGACCAAGTCGTGAAATTTTTAGCCGGTGGAAGGACAGGGACGCAGGCGTAGAATTCATCGGCTAATTTTTGATGGTTTTTTGTAAGAGAATAAAAATCTTTATAACATTGAGCAATTGTTAAGGAAACTGAGTCCCCTGAAATATAACGATTTACAGGGCTGTCGGATTTTGAGGGAAGTATTATGTTTCCAGCGAGGAAAGAAAATGTGTGAGGGTAATTGAAAGAGATTTCTTGAGGTTTGGAACAATGTTTTCCAAGAAATGGGATATTGAGGTTGGAAAATCAAAGAATATTAGCCTCTGAGTTGGATCAGATATTAAGAATGGAATGTCAAAATGTGTTAAGGGGAGTGATAGCTCTTCTATATCAGTAGTGCCTGGTGAAGGATGGATTTGGCAATGCTCAAGCTTGGTTGCCATTGGAATTAAACTCAATGAATTTGATTATCAGTGTTTATTCGGGATTCTTGCCATTTTCGGCTAAACCTGTGGGTGAATTTGCAATTTTAAAGAGATGATATATAGTTGATAATGTGCAACTTGAAATAATTTTTGGGGCTTCCATAGGTATGGCACTATGTTCGGATAAAATCTAGACCCATATGGCCATATATCACTAATCATGTCTAGTGCTAGTCTTAAATTTCTTAGCTAATTTGCGTAGAAAATAATTTCTTTTCAAATTGGTCACAACTAAATAAATATGAGTAGGTCTCTCATAGGACCGTCTCACGGATTCTTATCCGTAAGACGAATCCTATAACCCGGATCCGGATGATCTGTCAATGAATTAAAAAAACGCCGCTCTCTTTCTCTCTTCCTCTCTCTCCTCCTTTTTTTCCTCTCTCATTCTTATCTCCAACGTTACTCTTCTCTTTCTCTATTCTCATTCTTTTTTTTTCTTTCCTTCATCCTCTCACCCTCGCAGACCCAAGTCTTTCGCAGGTCTACAAATCTCGTATGTCTGCAACTCTCGTAGACAAATCTCCATGGCTGCCACCATATAAATCATAATCACCCCTCCACTGCCAAAAAAATCTAAACCACTTGCTCTTGGATTTTGGATTCTATATTGGTACGAAATTGCAAAAATTATTATTTACAAACATATTCAATAACAACAATGGTTTGAAGAAGATTTACGTAATGGAAAAAATGCAGATAAGAACGATTCATTGATGAGGATGTAATGTACTCAGTTCAGTTTCATAAACAATACTTTTCATTGTGAAAAGTGATACTTTTCAGCAAATAAATGATACTTTTGAGATTAAATATGATACATTTGTGATGACATTGATACTTGAATATTTTAAAATCTGTGAAATAATAAGTGATACTTTTTACTGTAAAAAATGATACATCAAAGACAATTAATGATATTTTTAAGATAATTTCGATACTTTTAAGCATCGAAATCTTTGTGACATAAAACGATACTTTTAAGGTAAATTTACAAACTTGTAAGACAATTTATGATACTTTTAAGTATCAAAGATCTAACAAGCATATGGATATAATATATGTTCAATATTGAAATACAGTGACATTTAACTGATACTTTTAAGGTAAATTCTGATACTGTAAAGGTAATTTCTGATACTTTCAAGCATCAATGTTCACAGATTTGTACACACAAATTTATTACAAACTGATACTTTTAAGACAATTTATGATACTTTTAAGCCGATTCATGATACTTTAAGCATCAAAGATGTAACCTGCAGAGTGATATAATATTGAAATACAGTGATATAAAACAGATACTTTTAAGGTAATTATTGAGACTTTTAAGGCAATTTCTGATACTTTCAAGCATCAATGTTCACAGATTTGTACATAAACTTTATTACAAATTGATACTTTATTACAAATTGATGCAGCACTTCAGAAGCGACGAAACGAGGAGAAACCAAAAAAAGAACGACAATCTCACGCAAAGTAGAAGGAAGCGAGAGGAAACGATAAACTTTTTTGTTGGCGACGGAGAAGAATCGAGAAGAAAAACAGAAACAGAAGAAGAAGAAGAAGAAGAAGAAGAAGAAGAAGAAGAAGAAAAAAAGCAACAACAACACAAGAAAAGTAGCAGCCGCAACAACACAACAAGAAGAAGAATACAGAAGAACGGGAAAAGGGAAAGAAAAAAGAATAAACCCTAGTTTATAATTGAAAAAAAAGGAAATTAAAAAAAACTGAATATGGGCGGATATGGAAAGCGGGTTGGGTATATAGGATCATCTTACGATTTTAGACCCAAAACGGTCTTATACAAGTTTTTGTCAATAAATATTATCAAATAGGCAAATATTGATGTTTGAAAGTATTGCACCCAATGCATTTATGTTGATTATAATATTCATTGTTGAGATTTTCAAATATAACATAGGTGTGGTTAAAGTTAGGCGATAAGACTTTAGGGCCTTAGGCCTACTCAATAGTTGGAAATTGGTTTATTGTTACTCAAGAAAAATCAATTTCATATAAAAAAATTTAAAGGTAAATATTAAAAGAATTGTAAAATATAGGTAAAATATGAAATTTTCGATAAATACCTACAGATTTATGTCGATAAATTTTATGGTGATTATCGGTAAAATTTACGGAAATAATATTTTTATTTTGTAGATAACTATAAAATTTAGTGACAAAATTATTTACATTGGTAAACTAATTTTTTTTTATAATGTCTCCTCCTTATAATTTTCTTTCTTGCCAAGTAGCAAGTAGCGGTAAGTCATGCATGTAATTTGAACAAACGGTTAGGGTTTTCGAGGTTAGTAAATACTATTGAATTAAATTACAGATCTTCAAATAGTGGGAAATATAAGCATTTATTATCGAAGGTTGGATAGTAATGTTATTCTATGTAGACGATGCATAGACCATTCAGAATTTTGTGGGCTTATGGGCCTTAAACTATCAATTACCTATTTTTCGTAAATAATTAATTAAAATGAGCTCACATAATATTGAATATGGAGTAAAAATTATAATATAATGAAACTAAAACTTGCAATACATGGCCTCAACCTTTTTATCACATCACCAAACCTATTGGCTAACTACTTTGTAATTAATATTCTTTTCACTCATACCTAAATAGATACTATCACATAGAGGTGGTTAAATGGAACGGAATCGATTCTAAATCGGAATTAGTATCGTGGTCAATGATTAAGGTACCATTGATCGAACCGTTAATCATGGTAAAAACTGGAAAATTTTAATGACTTGAACTTTAAGCGGTGACAATGAAAAATGTTCTTCTACTAGACCACACCTTGAACTTGGTATGGTTCTTGGAAAATCCTCCACGCAGGGATGAGGCAGGATGTACAAGCGGTTGAGGTTTTGGATGCATGGAAACATGTTAATTTCTTATGTAGAAATTATATCATTAATGGCCTTGTAGATTCGTTGTACAACGTGCATAGCTCCAAGAAAACTGCAAAAGAATTGTGGGAGTCTTTGGACTATAAGTATAAAACCGAGGATGTGGGCGCCAAACAATTTATCATTGACCATTTCTTGGATTATAAAATAGTGGAGTCAAAAACAGTCATCAGTCAAGTGCAAGAGCTTCAAATGATCATTCATGACATTCATACGAGGGAATGGTTGTAAGTGAAACTTGTCAAGTGGATGCAATTATTATGAACTTGTCACCATTTGGAGAGACTTCAAAAACTATTTGAAACATAAGCGAAAGAAAATGAACTTGTGGTTAGACTTCGGATTGAATAAGACAATAAGAGTTCTAAAAAGAAGATGTTGAATCCTCAGGTGGCAAAGGCTATTGTTGTTGAACGTGGGCAAAGTTCCAAAAACAAAAAAAATATGGACCGGCAGGGAAAAAGGTTAAGTTGAGACTAAATGAGGTGTTTCCAATAAAAAGTTCAAAGAAAAATGCTATAATTGTGGCATAGCAATCCACAAGGCTTCATCTTATCTGGTAAAGAAGAAAAGAAGAAGGCTAACATGATTGAAGACATTTCTCAAGAAGTGCAAGATATAAACCAGTTACGATGATCTCTAAGGTGAAATTGGTGGGTTCAAACTCTAAACAGTGGTGGATTGACTCACGGTGCTACAAGGCACATGTGTTCATTAAAGAAATATTTAGTTCCTTTGAACTAGTCAAGACGGTGAGAAGGTGTACATGCGAAATATGTATTGATAAAGTCCATTCTTTTTCTCACAAAGCTGAAGTCTTTGGCGGTGGAAACTTTCATGCAACACCAAAAATATTAGGCAGGCCCTGGGGTTACAAATGAGAGTATTGAATGCGTAGTATGTGAATTAACTTAAAAATGAGATGGGGTACCTTTAAAATACCTGGGGCCTCATGGGTCGCGTAGGAGAAAATGACGTGTGGGCCAGATTCGACCTCATGGGCCAGGTTATTTCATCTATAGCCCAATAATTAATGGGATTAAATAAATCCATAAATTGAATACTACTACTACTACTACTAATAATAATAGAACTTTTTCCCCCCAACATAAGCCCCTCAGCCCATGTGATGCGAAAGCAGGAGCAGTGCGGGAGCTAGAATGGTATTGCGTTAGGCTTGTCTTATTGTTCCATTTCCACCTTTGCCCATAGGCTTGATATTTTCCCTTTAGCTCCGGAGTTGTGTTTCGTTGGTGGTGAGGTAATTGTAGAGCTTGCGTCGATTCAAGCCCGAGCGAGGAGGCTTGCGAGGAGGAATCTGAGGGGGAAAGTCCAGACGAGGCCCCTCGGCATAAGTATCAGCATAGTCCTCGACCATGATGCAGAGTTGTCGTTCCGGGAGAGTTGACAGGGTTACTTCTCAGTGTCTTCGCATATTGAGGGAACGGTTAGAGCTATCTTTGGAGTTTTGCATGTTGACTCTGGGACCGGAGGATATACTTACTCATCCTCCCGAAGGCTTTATCACGGTGTATCTATTTGGTCTGACTGTTGATTTCACCATTCTTCCGGGTTATTTTCTTGCGACGATTCTTAGATCGATAGGGGTATGTGTTGGTCAGGTGGTTCCTCAGGCTTATGTATGCATACTAGGATATGAACATGCCATGAGGAGGTTGGAGATGCCCGTTACTGGTGATGGGTTTCACTTCCTCTTCTATGCTAAGTGGTCTTGTGGAGATACCTTCTTTCATTTCTTTCACCACCACAGTGTAAGTTCCTCATGGGGATTCATTCTCCAGGGGGGCTTTGGAAGGAGGACTTTTTCTTTGTAAAGGACAATGGATGGGAGATTCCCCATGAGTGAGTTTCTGAGGCTAAGTCAGCGCATGGTACTGCCTCTTCTCGCAAGGAGATGGTGGAGATCTATAGATCAAAGGTGTTGTTTAATAATCTTTTGGATGCTCGAGAGTTCTTAGGTAGCATTTATTTTCTTATCTTGCTCTTTACTTGTATACTTGGTTGTTTTCTGTTTCCTGATTTTGTATCTTGTTTGCTCATTAGGAAAGGAGAGCTACAACATTGTTGAGTGGATGGCTTTCTAGAAGAAAGAAAGAGAGAAGGCCAGGGGTTCACCTGCTGGGGGAGTTCGAGCGCTTCGTCCCACGGAGAGGGTGAGCGTGGCTAGTGCCTCGTAGGCGACGATGACCGGCATTCGGGTCTCGCCAAATACCGTGTGGATGTTGTTCCTGCTTCTCGGACTCATCCAGGCTCTTCTAGGGGAAAAAGGCCGAGGGCCGAACCTATGCTTGCGAACAAAGCTATTCCATCGAGTTAGGGGTGGCCACGGTTCTGGAACCGCCGGTCCGATTCTAAAACTGTGAACCATTGCCTTACATTTCCGGTTCCAAAATCAGAATCGGCGGTTGCGGTTTGGAACCCAGTTCATTCACGGTTCCGGTTCCAATTTTAATCGAAATCGTTTGTTTAACTTTTGATAATTTTTGATTTTTTTAAAATGGATTATCAATTTCGAAAAAGGGGATTGGACTTAATATTCAATTAAGTTTTGTACTTAATATTAATAATAATATTAAAGTGTATATATATATACTATTAGAATATAGAGGAAATAAATTTCACTTAGTTTGCTTACAACATTTGGTTTAAAATGTGTCTCATGTATTTACGAATATAAAATATTACAATAAACATTTAACTTTCTTCCAGTATATTTTTAACCAAAAAATAAATATTGTTGGTTTTAATCTTAAAGCAAATTGGTTCCACCAAGATTCCACCGGCGGTTTCATGGTTTTGAGACGAAAGGAACCCGGATGGCCTACACGGTTCTGGTTCCGATTTTGGAACCGTTGACCATGGTTCTGGTTCTAGTTTGGAACCCGATTTCGATTCTATTTGACCACCCCTACATCGAGTTAGTGAAAAGCAGAATTGACCAAGTTTGACATGTGCCCTACTATGTTGCCTCATATCGACAACAACTTCAAGTTTGTGCAAATCCAAATTGTCGGAATGGGTAATACACGAACAAGTTTCTACCGAGAGAGTGTTGGTGAGAGAGTTGAATCGACCCATAATCGAGAGGGTCGTCCCTAAAATTAGTTACCAAAAATTCTCGTGCCGCCACAACCAAACACGCCAAGCCATCGACCAAGTACTCATACAATTAATGCCTTCCGCGAATGATGAAAGGCGTCGAAATATGTATTGATAAAAGCTTCAGAAATGGTTAAATCCAAGCCCATAGGCCGTAACGTACTGGATTTTCACTTCAGCATATTGGTACAACACGACCATGTTTTTGACAAGATAAATGTCGATGAAAGTAGTAGCGAATATTATTCTTATTGTACGTTTCGACTCGCGATTAAATCATTGAAGAGAAAGAACATGATGGATTATGGTGATGAGAGTTGTTGCATCTGCGTTGTGGTGAAACATTATTAAGCACTCAGTGTTCCCATATTTTTCACAGCAATTGCATCACTAAATGGCTAACCACTAGTCATTCTTGCCCCATTTGCCGATTCAAGATGACAACCAGTACTTAATTAATTAGATTTGTAAACTAATTTCATCATATTGTACATTATTCGTTTCGAGTCTAGCTTCTGTCAGGTTGATTCTTTAGTTAATGATTTTCATTACAGAATTAATACAGTGATTCGTATCGTATGAAGAAGATAACTGGTAAAGTGTTTAATAATCTCCTTTAAAAAAAAATGTTTAATGATCAGAGTTTATCGATCAAACATGAAATACCAATAATAGACTTCAGGTGACTGCTTCTATATAACTCTTTAGTTTGTTATGATCACGTGGAATGGAAAGTTTTGATGTAAAAGGATTTCGTGTGAATATCTATCCATATGTCTTTCCTTAACTAATCTCCTACCATAACAAGGATATATTTTACTTCCACTAAATATATAATATTAACACGAAATTTTAAATATTTTATTGATGATGATTAGTACCGTAAGAAGAAGCTTGTCTCTGTCGAGGCGGTCTAACGGATCTAAATTTGTTAGACGGATCATGTAAGTAGATTTCCGTTTCTCTCATGAAATCATTCAATCTCTTTAATGCCCAAAACCTTGGGAAATCATAATTCTCACGAAATAGAAAAACATTCATGGATATGGTTTTTGATATACTTACCTTGATCCATATCTTAATCACTTTCTTAATTGGCCTTGAAAAATCACTTTTTCTTCCTCCTTGCCTTTTCCGTTCTTTTCTTCTTGATGGCGGAAGAACACAAATACACGTTCCTTACTCTTACATTTCTATACACGTTTTCTCTTTTAAAAAGAGAGGAACGGTTATTTCTTTTTATCAGTTATTAGGCAGAGGAAGGGGAGTTATTTTATTAACTCCCAGCTTTAACTTTCATTAACCCTACTAACCATCGAATAGGGCCTTTAATGTTAAAACTTAAACCATTAAATATGGGCCACATTTAATTCATATGGGCCACTTAATAGATAAAATCCAACATTTATCCCACTTGGCCCATATGACGGCTTAAGGATTTAATAATAACTTTAAGTGCACATAATATATATTAAATCCACCATAATGTCAAACTGACTTGTCCTTAATTAAGTTGAAACTGATTGGATCATGGCGGTCACACATCATTTATTCGACATGATTTCTTCCATGTATCACAACATCAGTTTAACTTAACATTATACTTAATGAGGTGAATCGTAAGCCTCAACCATACAGTCTTAAACGAAGACCATCCTGTTATTACAACAAAACAATAATACAAGCAGAAACACAACTATAAATGAGCTCAAAGTGTCATAATAAGAGCAAATAACTGTTACATATATATACACATTCACTACCATTATGCTAACAAGGACTTGTCTATAATACCCATCCTTTCGACATGGCCAAAAAATGTCTTAGGTGGTAATCCCTTAGTTAACGGATCCACTACCATTAGATCAGTGCTAATATGCTCAATGGACACTCTATGTTTCTGCACTTCTTCTTTAACAGCCAAGTACTTTAACTCCATGTGTTTAGCACCTCTGGAGTACTTGTCGTTCTTTGAGAAGAAGACAACTATGAAATTATCACAATAAATTCTCAGCGGCCTGGCTATACTGTCAACAACCCCAAGTCCCGAGATAAAGTTCCGCAACCACAATCCATGAACAGTGGCCTCAAAGCATGCCACAAATTCGGCTTCCATAGTGGATGCAGCAATGACAGACTGCTTTCCACTCCTCCATGATATCGCCCCTCCAGCTAAAAGGAACAAATAACCGAATGTAGACTTTCTCGTGTCAACACACCCGGCATAATCTGAATCAGAATAACCTATTACTTCAAGGTGACTAGACCTCCTGTACGTGAGCATGTGTTCTTTGGTGCCTTGTAAGTACCTAAGAACTTTCTTTGCAGCCTTCCAATGGTCCATACCGAGATTACTTTGATATCGGCCTAACATTCCAATAGCAAAACTGATATCCGGCCGAGTACAAGTTTGAGTATACATCAAACTCCCAACCACTGAAGCATAAGGAATTGAATTCATTTCTTTTCGTTCCAAATCATTCTTGGGACATTGCATTTGACTGAATTTGTCCCCTTTCTGTATTGCAACTATTCCCGCAGAACATTTTTCCATTCTGAATCTCTCTAAAATCTTATTGATATAAGCTTTATGAGACAATCCCAACATTCCTTGTGATCTGTTACGGAATATTTCTATTCCTATCACATAGGATGCCTCACCTAAGTCTTTCATTTCAAAGTTCTTAGAGAGAAACTTTTTTACATCACGTAACAATCCAACATCATTAGCGGCAAGTAAAATATTATCAACATATAGGACCAATATAATAAACTTGCTCCTCGACCTTCATGTAGATACACCGATCAACGGTGTTCTCCGTAAAACCATAAGATGTGATAGTATCATTGAACTTAAGATACCATTGTCGGGATGCTTGTTTCATCCATATATTGATTTCTTTAACTTACACACCAAATTTTCCTTTCTTGTGGTTATAAACCCTTCCTACGGTTGATCCATATAAACTTCCTCTTCCAAATCACCATTGAAAAGCGGTTTTAACATCCATTTGGTGAAGCTCTAAATCATAATGAGCTACCAAAGCCATAACAATTCTTAAAGAGTCATTCTTTGACACGGAGAGAAGGTCTCTTTATAGTCAATGCCATCTTTCCGACAGTATAACCTTTAGCAACGGCCGCCTTATATATTTCAATGTTTCCATTCGAGTCACGTTTGGTTTTAAAAACCCATTTACAACCAACTCGTTTGGAATTTTCAGGCAACTCAACTAAGTCCCAGACTCTATCGTCATCCATTGATTTAAGCTCTTCTTTCATGGCATCGTACCATTTTTTAGAATTGTTACTTTTCGTTGCTTGTCTGAATGAGATCGGGTCCTCATCAATGCTTAAGTCACATTCATGCTCAAGAGTATATACCACATAGTCATCAGAAACATCATGTATTTTCTGTCTTACAGACCGTCTTAAAGCTATTTCCTCTTGTGGTTCATTAATCTCCTGCTCAACTGTGATCGGTTCATCTATCACATTTTCATTCGGTGGGTTTTGAATATTGACTTGTTGTTCCGGTATATTTTGTGATGATGATACAACAACAGGAACAACAACTTTAGAAGAAACATCGGGTGAAGGAGTTTCAACCCGAATTTCCTGAAGTTCTACCTTTCGCGGTTCTCCACTCCCACTGATTAAACCATTCTCAATGAACCGAGCATTACCTGACTCGACTATTCTCGTACTATGGTTAGGGCAAGAAACCTATATCCCTTAGACTTTTCGGGATAGCCAATGAAATAACCATCGACATCCCTAGCATCAAGCTTCTTTTCATGTGGATTATATACTCTTACTACTGGGCAACCCCAAACATGAAGATGTCTCAAACCGGGTTTCCTACATCCCATAATTCATAAGGAGTCTTATGAATCGCTTTCTGGGGAACCCGATTGAGAAGGTATGCAACGATCTTTTAACGCATGCATCCACAATGATAGGGGTAGGGAGCAATTACTTAACATACTCCTAACCATATCCATCAATGTACGATTTCGTCTCTCAGCTACACCATTTTGCTGAGGTGTACCGGGCATTGTTTATTGTGCACAAATACCGCGACTTTCGAGGAATTTTGCAAATGGATCTAGATATTGTCCACTTTCATTGAATTTTCCATAATACTCACCACCTCGGTCCGATCTCACTACTTTTACTTTCTTATCTAACTCGCTTTCCACCTCATTGTGAACACCTCGAGGATGTTCACCGATTGAGACTTTTCATGCAATAGATAAATATAACCGTAACGTGAGTAATCATCTACGAAAGTGATAAAATACTTTTCACCGCCCCAGTTAGGGACGTCAAATGGACCATAGATATCAGTGTGTATCAGCTCAAGAAGCTGAGTGCTTCTTGTGGCAGATTTCTTAAGTGTGTTTTTGGTTTGCTTTCCTTTAATGCAATCCACACACATCCTATCACTCACTAAAATCCAATTGAGGAAGGATTTCATTTTTCACCAACCTCAATAACCTTTTTTTTTTTAAATGTGACCTAATCTTTGATGCCACAAGAAAATTTGAACTTTCATTTGGTGCACTACGTTTAATGCCTACACTACTTTCAACATGGTACAGGGATTCAACAAATTTACTATCAAGATTAAAACGTTAAAGTGAGTCAAACAAAATACCAGAACCATAAAAGTATTTGTTCTTAAACAACGAAAAAGTACCATTAGCAATCTTAAAATTAAAACCTAAAATATCCAGTCTTCCTACAGAAACAAGATTTCTAGCACAATCAGGAACATAGAGACATCTTTCAAGATCTATGTGACATCCAGTGTCCATGACCAGCCTATAAATCCCAATTCCTTCTATACGTGCTTTCATCCTGTTCCCCATAAACAAATATTGTTCAGTTCCGTTTATGGGCTGGATCGTACGGAATCCCTGTATAACATGAGACACATGAGTAGTGGCACCAGAATCTAACCACCAAGTATTATTAGGCACTTCTATAAGGTTTGATTCAAAACATACAGAAACATAATGTATACCTTTCTTCTCGAACCATGCCTTCCTTTTCGGACAATCTTTCTTTAAGTGTCCTGGCTTATTGCAGAAGTAACACTTAATAACCTTTTTATGGATTTGACCCTCGCTAACCTTCATCGGGGCCTTATCCTTTTTCTTGTCCTTCTTACCCGGTTTAGCCTTGCTGCTACTAGCAGCATCATAGACTGTGAGATGAACAGAGTGATCTTTTATCTTCCTTAATCTCCATTCCTCCTGCACTAACATGGCCTTAAGTTCTTTGAAGTTCCATTTATCCTTAATGGTGTTGTAGTTCACCCGGAACCCGACCAAATTCAACGGGAGGAGTTCATGATGAATCACAAGGAACGTCTCACTCACATCCATCCCCATAGTCTTAAGCTTTGCTTTTGCTAGATTGACAATTACATTACATGATCGTGAATTGGCTTGGACCAATCAAACTTCTTCGTAGTCGGCTCACTCATAAGGTCGCTACAATAGATTTGTCGGCCAAGTCCGATCGGGAATATTCTTTGACTTTCAAAGATGAATTCCCTTGCATTCTCGGTCTTGACATCGAAGGGCAATGTTTTCAGCCATGGTCATTCTCATAAGGTTCAAACTCAGCCTGTTAGACCGCTCCCAAGCCTCGTATACAGACTTGTCAGCTTCCGAGCTAGTCTCCGTAATGGTTGCGGGCCTTTCGTCAGTCAATGTAGCCAAGTCCAAATCCATGACACCCAGAGTAAACTGGATCTGCTCGGACCAGTCAGCATAGTTCAGCCCGTTGAACTTCACAACCGTGTTTCCCGATGCGAAGAGGTTCATAGAAGCTGCAAACATTTATATAATCTCACCTATTAGCGCTTTGAGTTAACTTTAATTGATTCAGAAACCTTTATATAAAGACTTTAACCATGCATTTAAGTTTACCTTTGGGCAAGACTTAAATACATAACAATATAATTGATGCCAAAGAAATATGCTTTAACAGATAATCAGAACATATATTAGCCAAATAAGCATGTTATCTTTGGATATACATACTATCTAACTAAAATATGAAGATTAATCTCTTTAATTTTATAGACTATATGCAATGGTCCACCTTTGGGTGACCTCCTAGCAAAATAATCTATAACCACAATTGTTCAATATACCAATCATGTCATTCTTTAATGGCACCTCTATAATCGTGAACAATTGGACAACACTCAAATAATTAAGTGACTAATTTTCCGTTCAACTTGGCCACTTTGGTGACTAACAAGCTATCTATAACATGAATTTGAAATTCATACATTAATACTTGAAGACACTTTTATCAAGTTATAACATTATGTATATCAAAACTTCATAAACATATGTACTGTACAGTTACATACATATATTTTCATATGAGAAATATATACATAAATTCCCAACACATCATTTATCAGAAACAAACTCCAATTTGGTTGGGCGAACATACACACATGTTTCATAGAAAACCATCATTCAGTATACATATTTATATAATTGAAGCACTAGCTAATCACTTCAGAATTCAGAATGCATACACGATCCGTACACGTCCGAATTTAACATTGTAAGTGGGAAATTAAAACAAATGGTATAAGCCCACAAAGGTATCAACATATATATATATATATATATATATATATATATATATAAGTTGCCAGATTCCTCCACTAAGTTGGCATATATTATCAAATACATAACACTGTCATATGCAACAAAAATCAAGTGGCATTACACACAAATTAAGTTTGACTGAGTCATCAATATTTTGCTTTGATTACTGCCATTCAACCCTTGATCCATGATGATGATGTCAAAAACATATAATATCACATGGAATTATGGATACATGAAACTGTTATTGATCCAAATTTCAGTCAAAGAATTTTAGCAAGTAATAGATTGAAACCCAAGTCACGCCCGTGAAACATACAGTAGTTATGTGCATGAATTGCAGCGGAAATATACCGTAAATTACTCTATCGAATACATCAGACAACTTTAATCGGAAAATTACGAAACCCAAACTAGGGCTCTGATAGCATATGTAAGTAGATTTCTAGTTTCTCTCATGAAATCATTCAATCTCTTTAATGCCCAAAACCTTGGGAAATCATAATTCTCACGAAATAGAAAAACATTCATGGATATGGTTTTTGATATACTTACCTTGATCCATATCTTAATCGCTTTCTTAATTGGCCTTGAAAAATCACTTTTTCTTCCTCCTTGCCTTTTCCCGTTCTTTTCTTCTTGATGGCCAGAAGAACACAAATACACGTAGGGCTGAAAAACGAACCAAACTACTCGATACTCGATTCGAGATCGATCGTTAAAAGCTCGTTTGAGCTCGGTTCGTTAAAGTAACGAACCAAGCTTGAACAAATTTTTCCGTTCGATAAGATTTAAAGCTCGGCTCGAGCTCGAGCTCGATTAGTAAAAAAGAATAAAATATGTGTAAAAATATCAAGCTACTAGAGTTCGATTCATGTTCGGCTTGACCAAAGCTCGTTCGAGCTCGATTCGATTAATAATCAAACAAGCTCAAACACAATTTTTAAAGCTCGATTAAAATTCAAACAAGCTCGAACAATACCATGTTCGGCTCGACCCGACTCGTTTACACCCTACTATTACATTCCTTACTCTTCTGTTCTATACGCGTTTTCTCTTTTAAAAAGAGAGAGAACGGTTATTTCTTTTTATCAGTTATTAGACAGAGGAAGGAGAGTTATTTTATTAACTCCCAGCTTTAACTTCCATTAACTCTACTAACCATCAAATAAGGCCTTTAATGTTAAAACTTAAACCATTAAATATGGGCTACATTTAATTCATATGGGCCACTTAATAGATAAAATCCAATGATCCCCCATACCCGACCCGAATTTTTAAAATAAATGCTCCGAGAGACTTGTCGAGAGATTGCCCAGGATTTCAAAATGATCTTCGCTTCCCAGCTCACCGTTGTGTCCGCGCTTCAGAGTCGGCGGAGGCTTATTTGTGTTGGATAAATTTATGGAGTGAAGGCTTTTATTTGAAAGAAGATGGTGGAAATAGTGTATGGTTTAAGTCGAGGCGGAGTCGATTCTGTCTCCATAAACGAAAAACGCCCGTATCCAAGTGCTTACGGTTCCGGCGCTCTTCTCTAAGATACAACGACTTTAATAGTTCCTTAGCGGCCAAAGAAAATCGGAACAACAACAAGCAAGGTGTTTGACTACTTTCAAGCTTTCAATGAGGAAAATGGGCAAGATGCAAATTGCAATGCTCGATTTTATGTTTTCGATTAATTTTGTATGTTATTTCATCAGAGGCTCCATTAATATAGGCAACGAAGTGCTGTCAGATTTAAAAATCGTGTTTGTAGGCTCGAAAAGGCACATTTTCGCTTTGAATGACGCACTGCGCAGGGAGCGACCCAGGCCGCGGGCGTGCTCTTCTTCGTCTTGCGTGGCGCTCAACGTTCGGCATGGCGCCGACCCAGGCCGCCGCGGGCCTGCGCGCCCGGCCCGTGCGCTTTGCTCGAACGTTCGGCATGGCGCCGACCGATCGCCGGGGCCGTGCTCTGCGCCTGCATGGGGCCGAACTTTTTCCCTTGTTGATAATATATTATTTTAAAGGTTTTTGGTCCAAAAGAATAAGGGCCTCAAGCCCAAGCCCAAGCCCAAGCCCACGACCCACGAACCCACGACCCGCGACCCACCCACCGGGCCGAGCTGCCGGCCGGCGGGCGGGCGGCGGCGGCGCGTGTGTGTGTGCTTTGAACCACAAGCATGTATGTCTTCTCCCCTTTAAAAACTTGGGTGCCCCCAAGGGCCCAAACCCATTTGTCCAACTTGGGATAAATAAAGTGTGCAACTTTGCCTCATTTTTCCTATGTGGGATGGAGCATCTCTCCTCCCCCACATTTTCCATTTTCCATACCATTTATTTGTATTAAGTGGCTAACTTCTAGCATTAATTTCTCATTCACCCGGAATCGGTTTTGAGAAATTCCAAATGCTATTCTCATCTACTCTCTTAGTAGAATTTTTATAAATAATTTAATTCCATTTTTCACAAATGGAAACCACTTAATTAATTGGTCAAAATCGGGTCAACACCCAATTTCTCAAAGACCAATTCCAACAATCCCCCACATGAATGAAATTAATGCATGCGTGTATGCAGATTAAACTGATAGTCTCGACGAATCGTTATTGCATCGGGATAGGTAGCTTGTGGCTTTGAACCTTCCTTAGTAAAATACTATCGGATTTACTAGCCGCTTAGTGACGCGATGTCTTGAACTACTACTCGCCGTTTGTGTAAACCAAGACAACAAGATTTACACAATAACAACTCTAACACTTGTTTTTCTCACGTTGTGTCCATTTCGGCCCTGGACCATATCTTAGATTCATAAGTGTTTCATTTGAAGCGGCCATTACTTCTCACTTATATAGGTGATCTCCTATTGAAGAGTATCCTGCAATACTCCACCTTTCGGTATAGGAATCATTAAAAGTCTTAAACTTAACCTCACCACATTCAGGCAGTTTAAATACACTTGGATGTATCGAGAATGAGCTAACACATTTTCCAAGTGTTCAACTGAACATTCATAACTTAGTTGTCCCATTGAACCAAGGTCTTGGGATCTCCAATTCACAAGGTTGGGTTACCGCTATGAACATTCTTTAAGTTGTGGATTTTAAACCCATTCCCCTTAACAATTTATACAACTGATCTCGATTTATGCCTTTTGTAAGCGGATCCGCAAGGTTTTCCTTTGACTTCACGTAGTCAATCGAAATAACCCCATTCGAAATCAACTGTCTAATGGTATTGTGTCTCCGACGTATATGTCTAGACTTACCATTATACATACTACTTTGTGCCCTTTCGATTCTTTGATTGACTATCACGAACAGTATCATAACATCGAGGCACGAGCTTATTCCAACAAGGAATATCCTCTAAGAAGTTTCTAAGCCATTCTCGCTTCTTCTCCACTTTATCCAAAACAATGAACTCGGATTCCATAGTGGATCGAGCTATGCACGCCTCTGCTTAGAAGACTTCCACGGCACCGCTCCTCCACCTATTGTGAAAACAAATCCACTTGTGGACTTGGAGTCTTTTGTGTCTCGATATCCAATTGGCATCATCGTATCCTTCTAATATTTTCTTTGGATATCTTGTATAAAGTATTCCATAGTTCATGGTATACTTTAAATATCTAAGTACCCTTGTCACGGCTTTCCATGATCCATACTTTGGTTACTTGTGAACCTACTTAGTTTACTCACCAATATGCAATGTCCGGCGTGTACAATTCGTTAAGTACATCGGACCGCCAATTACCCTTGCATATTCCAAATGAGAAACTGTTCGCCTCTATTCTTGGCCAAATGTAGACTTAGATCTACAGGAGTGTTAGCCGGAGCGCTATCAAAAGCATTAAACCTTCTGGAGTATGCTCTCGACATAATGGGACTGTGACAAGACAATTCCATATGAAGTTCTAGAGATTTTAATCCCTAATATAACATCAGATAATCCCATATCTTTCATGTCAAAGTTCTTCTTTAACATGTTCTTAGTCTTCATGATTAAATCATGACTACTTCCCATAATCAACATATCATCTACATAAAGGCATACGATGACGTAATCATTTGTAGTACCTTTAATGTAGACACACTTGTCACATTCGTTGATCTTGAAACCGTTTGACTTCATAGTCGAGTCAAACTTTTTGTGCCATTGCTTAGGTGCTTGTTTTAGTCCATAAAGTGACTTAACAAGTTTACACACCTTTCGCTCTTGATCGGTGCAATGTACCCCTCGGGTTGTTCCATATAAATCTCCTCTTCAAGTTCCCCATTCAAGAAGGCAGTCTTAACGTCCATTTGATGTATCTCAAGGTTATGCAAAGCTGCAATAGCAATGAGAACACGAATGGACGTAATCCTCATGACAGGAGAATATGTATCGAAGAAGTCATATCCCTCCTTTTCTAAACCCTTTAGCTATCAATCGGGCTTTATACTTGTCAATAGATCCATCTCGCTTTATACTTCCTTTTAAGGATCCACTTGCATCCCAAAGGCTTGCAACCCGGTGGGAGATCAACCAACTCCCATGTATGATTTTGCATGATGGAATCTATCTCATTATTGATAGCTTCTTTCCAAAGATGAGCTTCTGGACTAGACAATGCTTCTTGAATAGTTCGGGGTTCGTTTTCTAACATACAAGTTAGAAAATCAGGACCAAAAGACTTAGCTACTTTTGTCCTTTTACTGCGTCTTGGTTCCTCTTCATCTTCACTTTGAGGTAACGTTGCAGTTTCATAAGTCCGTTTACTCGAACTTTTTTCTTTCCGTTCTTTGTTTAGAAAGATATTCTCGAAGAATACATCATTCCTTGATTCAATGTTCATACCTTCATTTGTATCGAATAGTGACTTGTGCACTAAAAAAGCGATATGCACTACTATTGTTAGCATATCCAATGAAAGCACAATCGATCGTCTTCGGACCGATTCTTACTTGTTTTGGCTTAGGTACTTGACTTTAGCCAAACATCCCCACACTTTAAGGTATTTGTATGACGGTTTACGTCCTTCCATAACTCATATGGAGTTTCATTTTTACCTTTGTGTGGGATCTTATTAAGAATGTAGTTCACGAAAAGTATAGCTTCCCCACAAGTTTTGGGGTAAGACAGAACTTAACAACATCGCATTCATCATCTCCTTAAGAGTACGATTCTTGCGTTCGCTACACCATTTGATTGAGGTGAGTAAGGTGCGGTCGTTTGATGAATTATACCCACTTCCGAGCAAAATTCTTCAAACGGAGCAACATACTCTCCGCCTCTATCACTTCAATCATCTTAATTTTCAAATTAAGCTGATTTTCAACTTCATTCTTATAAGTTTTAAAAGCTACTAAAGCTTCATCTTTGGTTTTCAAAAGATATACATAACAATATCTTGTGCAATCGTCTATAAATGTTATGAAGTACTTTTTCCCACCTCGAGTTTGCACAAGTTTTAAGTCACACACATTTGTATGAATTAACTCGAGTGGTTTGGTACTTCTCGTTACCGAATGAAACGGTGCCAGGCCAATTTTGCTTCAACACAAATTTCGCATTTGTCTTGTGAATCGGTTTTAAACGTAGGTATTAAATCCGATTCACTAACCTTTTGATTGAGTTGAAGTTTATGTGTCCTAATCTATCATGCCATAAATTAGAACAATCCAACAAGTAAATGTAAGTAACGTTTTTATTCTTCGCCTCTTGGCGGAAAAACAAACATTACGACATTTTGAAAGGCCCTTATCAAGGTAACCTTTACATAAAAACTGACCATTCTTGGTCATTACAAACTTGTCGGACTCAAACACTAGTCTAAAGCCAGCCTTGCTAAGCAACGGACCGAAAACCAAGTTCTTGCGGATGTCCTGGGACATGCAAAGACATCTACAAGCGTAAGCTCCTTACCGGAAGTCATCTTGTGCACCACTTTTCCAAGCCCAACGATCTTTGGAAGTCGAAGAGTTCCCCATGAACAATTTTCTTCCATTGATCGGAGTGTAGGAGGAGAACATCTCCTTATCGGCACAAATGTGACGAGTAGCCCCGTATCTATCCACCACTCTCTTGGGTTATCCACCATATTGCCTTCAAACACAACGACAGATAGATCGAGCTCCGACAAGTCTATTGGAACCGTCTTGTCCTCCGTCACATTGGCTTGTTGGTTGCCACCTTAATTGCCCTTCTTTGGGTGTCGGCAATCCTTCGCCATGTGGTTCGGTTTGCCACAATTGTAGCATTCCCTTGAACTTTTTGGCCTTGCCTTTCTCCTTCCCGGAGTGCTTACGTTTCTTGCTAGTGCTCGACTCAAAGAAGATTGACCTTAGCCTCCATTCCGCAGTTTTGGTTTTAACATCGATTTCCTATTGTCTTCTTCGATGCGGCCGAACAATCGATCCTCAAGCCCCATCTCTTTGCGCTTGTGCTTGAGGTAGTTTTTGAAATCCTTCCACAATGGCGGCAATTTTTCGATAATTGCGGCCACTTGAAATGATTCATTCAAAAGCATTCTTTCGGACACTAAGTCGTGAAGGATGATTTGAATCTCTCTGAACTTGGCTGATCACCGCCTTGGTGTCAACCATCTTGTACTCCAGAATTTGCCGACAACAAATTTCTTTGTGCCGCATCTTTCGCCTTGTATTTCTTCTCCAAGGACTACCACAATTCCTTGGACGTCTTAAACGTGCTATAGACATTGTAGAGAGTGTCGTCTAGCCCGTTCAAGACGTAGTTGCGACATAGAAAATCGCTGTTATGCCAAGCATCCACAATTCTCCGGTTGTTGTCAACTTCGCTTCTTCAACTAGGCGAGGGGGGTCGTCCTTTAGGAAGCGAGCCAACCCCAAAGTGGTGAGGTAGAACAGCATCTTCTGTTGCCAACGTTTGAAGTCGGCGCCGGAAAACTTGGGCGGCTTTTCGCCGTGAGCGGGAGCAGCAGCCATGGGTGTGAACGATATCGAACTGGATGCCATCGTCTTCAACAGAAACCACGGATTTTTCGTCTTGCGATTGTTGGATAAATTTATGGAGTGAAGGCTTCTGTTTGAAAGAAGATGGCTGGAAATAGTGTATGGTTTAAGTCGAGGCCAGAATTCGATTCTGTCTCCGCAAGATGAAAACGCCCCGTATCCAAGTGCTTACAGTTCCCGCGCTCGTCTCTAAGATACAACGACTTTAACAGTTCCGGTTAGCAGCACAGCAAAACCGGAACAACAACGAACAAGCAAGGTGTTTGACTACTTTCAAACTTTCAAGGAGGAAAATGGGCAAGATGCAAATTGCAATGCTTGATTTTATGTTTTCTGATTAATTTCGTATGTTATTTCATCAATAGGGGCTCCATTAATATAGGCAACGGCGTCCGTCACGAAAATCGCGTCAGTAGGCTCGAAAATGCACATTTTCACGCCAATCAGACGCACATGCGCGCAGGAGCACGACCGCACGCCGCGGGCCGTGCTCTGCCCGTCTTGGCGCTCAACGTTCGGCATGGCACACGACCCAGACGCACGGGCCGTGCGCCAGCTCGAACCTTCGGCATGGCGCACGACCCGATCGCACGGGCCGTGCTCCTGCCCGTGCGTGGGGCCGAACCTTTTCCCTTGTTGAACTCTGATTTAATTAATTTACATTAATTAAATCCATTTAATTTAATTAATTAATTGGGCCTCCAAGCCCAAGCCCAGGCCCAGGCCCATGACCCACGACCCGAGCCGGCGGGTGGCGGCGGCGCGCGCGCGCATGTGTGCTTTGAACCAAACCCACAAGCATGTAGGTCCTCTCCCCTTTAAAAACTTGGGTGCCCCCAAGGGCCCAAACCCATTTGTCCAACTTGGGATAAATAAAGTGTGCAACTTTGCCTCATTTTTCCTATGTGGGATGGAGCATCTCTCCTCCCCCACATTTTCCATTTTCCATACCATTTATTTGTATTAAGTGGCTAACTTCTAGCATTAATTTCTCATTCACCCGGAATCGGTTTTGAGAAATTCCAAATGCTGTTCTCATCTACTCTCTTAGTAGAATTTTTACAAATAATTTAATTCCATTTTTCACAAATGGAAACCACTTAATTAATTGGTCAAAATCGGGTCAACACCCAATTTCTCAAAGACCAATTCCAACGATTTGGTGGGTCTCTTTCAGGACACGAACATGCATGTGCGCCATTCATGCTAAGAGGGTTACTATTATGACTAAAGATATCAGTTGGCTAGGAGGATTAGGGGTGAAAGGGCTTAGGTCTAATGAGGGTTTGCGATTTAATCTTCTTGTTCCTCTATTGAAATTTTAGATTACAGTAGAAATTATTACAGAATGAAATGTAATGGATCTTGGTATTAAGGATTCTCTACTGGTTTGGAAGGATGTTGAAGTTTTAAACTCTTTTTTTTTTTAAAAAAAAAAAAATGCAACAAAAACTCTGATTCCACTCTTTCATCAACAGCCTGCAAAGCCAGAGTATGAGGGAGAATCTCAACTTTTACGTTTTTTCATAGAATAAAACAACAAATTAGATGTGATGAAAAATAATGAATTTTCTCTATGAATACATAATAAATTTATAGGAAAATTAATACTTTTAGGTTAACTGCTAGTACTTTTTTAGGGAATACTAATACTTTTTAGAGGAATACTAATATTTTTCAAGATAAAACCTAATACTTTTTAGGTAACAAGTAATACTTTTATGGAGAAATACTAATACATTTTATAAGAAAAACTAATACTTTGCAGGAGCACTACTAAAAATACTCTCTAGGAAATTACTAATACTTTTTCGAAAACTATTAATACTTTTCCGAGGGACAACTAATACATTTTGGGAGAGAAAATTTTAATTATATTCAGAAAAATTACTTAAATACCTCTCCAGAGAACTACTAATACTTTTTCGATGAACTACTAATACTTTTTTGAGGGACTACTAATACATTTCAGGAGTATATTCATGAGAAATACTAAAAAACTCTTCAGAGAACTACTAATACATTTCAGAAGAACTGCTAATACTTTTTAGAAGGACGGCTAATACTTTTCAGAAGGACTGTTAATACATTTCGGGAGAAAAAATTAATTATATTCAGAGAAACTACTAAAATACTCTCCAGGAAACTACTAATACTTTTTTGAGGGACTCCTAATACATTTCGGGAGTATATTTAGCATATTTATTAAAATACTCTTCAGGGAACTACTAATACATTTCAGAAGAACTGTTAATACTTTTTAGAAGGACAACTAATACTTTTCAGAAGGACTGTTAATCCGGTGGTCCCTGAAAACTACTAAAACACCAATACTAATATAATATTACGGAAATGCCACCGGGTCTGCGTGTCAGATCTGTCTAACAGGTCAGACCCGTTAGACGGTCTGACAGGAGTTTTTGTGCCGTAAGAATGATTGTTCTGATCCATATTATAAACCTAAACCTTTACTCTATTTGAATTAGAACTATGGGATAATTACAAAAGATCCCCCCTGAGATTTGGTCTAATTACAAAACAATCCAGAGATGTTTTAAAATTACAAAAAAAAAACCTCAAGTTTGATTTTGTCTTAAATTTATGTAGGTAACTGTAATGTTTTCTGAAATATCAGGAGGTATTTGAAATATTTTTTGCTTATGAAGTGGGAAGATGTAAGATGAATCAAACCTCAAGGGGTTTTTTGCAATTTTCAAAAACTTTTGGATTTTTTTGTTATTAGCCTAAACCTCAATTCCACAGCGGAATTGAACCCACAACCTTAATAGACTTAAGGTGGTGTTCTACCACTACACCACTTGTACTTATTGTGTAATTTTAGTATAACAATTTATATAAACCCATTCATAAATACGTCTGGTAATTAAAAAAAAATTAAAAACGCCTATTAATGTAAAGGCTAAGAATCGAACCCAAGTCTATTAAAAAAAACATGATACATTATCTCAATAAATGGATACTTATAAAAGTATTACTTTAACTACATCATATTTATTTTTTATTTTTCCTCTTTTTTTGTTCCTAGTTTGTAACTGTATTAAGAAATATGTTACTTTATCTCAACAAACGGATACTTTTACTTATAAAAGTGTTACTTTAACTATATCATATTTATTTTTTATTTTTCCTTCTTTCCTTCATTTCTAATTTGTGACTATATTAAAAAACATGATACTTTATCTCAAAAAAATAGATACTAAAATGTATAAAAGTGTTACTTTAACTCATATATATATATATATATATATATATATATATATATATATATATATATAGAGAGAGAGAGAGAGAGAGAGAGAGAGAGAGGGTTATATGAGACCACCTCATAGGGTAAGTCCATAGGGATCAATCCTAGCCACATATCTAGATGTTTCAATGGTTGTGATTTTAGAGCTAAAAATTGATTAAATGTTGGTAATTAGAGAAAGGGGCAAATTAGTCATCCTACAAAATTACCCAATATTCATGGGATTCTGTTCACATTATGATCACACAATCTATCCAAATCTCAAATCAAATTCAACGTGAACAAATCTCATCTTCCTTCTTCTTCTTCGAACGCTATTCATGAAATAACAAGAACCACCACCCTCGCTTGATAGAACACAGCAATCCTTCCAAATCTCGTAGCAATTCAATGTGAACAATCATCCTCCTTCTTCTTCAACTCACTCTTGTGAGAAATCCTTCCTCATTCTTCTTCAATGTACTACTTTGTGTGAAAAAGTTGCGCATAATTCGCCATAGTTGCTAGAGCTCGACTACAGTTCGAAAGTTGCTTATGAAGATATAATTTGTTGCTTGTATAGATATGTCATGGTGCTTTTTGATATGGTTAACTACATAAGCAAGTCATAAGCAACAAATCCATACTACATAAACGACAAGCCTATACTACATAAGCAACGAATATACACTACGTATGCAGCACAAATATATTAACTTCATAAGCAAGTCATAAGCAACAAACACATACTACATAAGTAACAAGCCTATAATACATAAACAATGAATATACACTTCGTATGCACCAAAGATACATTAACTATATAAGCAAGTCGTAAGCAACAAACCCATACTACAAAAGCAACAAGCCCATACTACATAAGCAACGAATATACACTACATATGCAAAACAAATACATTAACTACATAAGCAAGTAATAAGCAACAACTCTGTGCTACATAAGCAACAAATATACGCTACATATACAACACATATATGATTAAACTACACATGCAATATGGTTATACTACACATGCAATATGATTATATTACATAAGCAGTTAACAACAGAATACGCTGGAGAGAGAAAAAAACGTGAATATGAGAGATATGAGTTATTCAAAAATTGAAAGCATGTGCCGCGTGAAAGGGGGAAGAAATTGAACGTGATGTGATTCATCAAATCTCAATAACTGATTCTATATTGTAAAATGATCATCATACCCTTCTTAGTTGTTGAAACAAAAAACATAAATATAAAACCCCCCTAAAAATCTGGACCACCCAAAATTGTTGATCTATGGTTAGAATGTGTCCCCATTGACTCACCCCAAGTAAGAGGACCCATTTGATCCATATCCTATATATATATATATATATATATATTGTAATATATTCATAACTTGTGACTATATTAAAAAATATGTTATTTTATCTCAAAAAACAAATACTTTTTTTATAAAAGTATCACTTTAACTCTATCATATTTATTATTCATCTTTCTTTGTATTTATTATTAAAAAATGTAATACTTCATTTAAAAAACAGATATTTTTACTCTTAAAGCATGATATTTTGTCTCAAAAAATATATATTTTTACTCATAAAGGTATTACTTTAACTCTGATATATTTATTTGTCCTTCAATGTAATGTAATCATAATTTGTGGCTATATTAAAAAATACGATACTTTATCTAAATAACCGATACTTTTTCTCATAAAATCACATTTTTAACCGAAAAAGAAAAACAGAAACTCGTTATATATATATTTATTGTAATATATTCATAATTTGTGACTATATTAAAAAATATGTTACTTTATCTCAAAAAACAAATACTTTTACTTATAAAAGTATTACTTTAGTCAGATATCATACTTATTATTCATCTTTCTTTGTATTTATTATTAAAAAATGCAATACTTTATTTAAAAAATAGATATATTTACTCTTAAAACATGATATTTTATCTCAAAAAATATATATTTTTACTTATAAAGGTGTTACTTTAACTCGATATATTTATTTGTCCTTCAATGTAATGTAATCGTAATTTGTAGGTATATTAAAAATATGATACTTTATCTCGAAATAACCGATACTTTTTCTCATAAAACTGATACTTTAACTGAGGAAGAAAAACAAAAAAAAAGCGGAGCTCCTGTTGACCCGTGGACCTGTCAATGCGAGGATCCGCATGATCCGCGGTCAAATAGGATCCGTCTTACGGATTGAGACCCGTAAGACGGTCCTATATGAGTTTTTGCCTTTATAGAATAGGGAGTGGAATATGACATCTCATCTCGTATTGTCGTGTCGTGATCCCGCCAGTTGGGGTCGTGGCATATTTTATTTATTATTAATTTAACTCTATTTTAAATTATTATATGTGGAATTCTTAACACGGTTTTTGTTTCTTCTAGTTTTTAAATAAAACTTTATTTTTAAGAATGAAGAAAATATTTGAAAATTAAAGTGTTTTTTTTCTTACATTAAGATGTTATTTAAAATTTAATTATCACATATAACACTAATTTTCAGTATATTATTATAAATAACTCATTTTCAAGTTTAAGAAATTACTTAAATATTATATACATAATTATTTTATTTTATTCTCAATTATATCTACTTTATTTGTCCACATAATTGCCAAATCATTGATTTTCTCTCAAATTTGAAAAATATCAAATTTCAAGCCACATAAGCATTTTCTGATAATTACTACAGGAAAGTTACTCCATTAATATATATTTACAAAAAGAAAGACAGAGACTAAGGCACGATTGGATATGCTTTTATTTTGAAAATTTTCATTTTGCTAGAGAATAGTGGTGAAAAGAAAATTGGAAGAAAAAAGATAAATTTTGAGAGTGTGATTGGATGTGAGATGAAAAAGTAATGATGAAAGTTGATTTGATTTAAAAATAGTAAAATAATGATTGGATATGATTGGTAGTTAGAAATGTGTGAGTGAGTAAATAGTGAAATTTGTGAGAGAATATGTAATAAAGATTAGTTTTTTATGAAAAAATGTGTAGATGTGTTTGACAAGAGAAAAAATCAGAAAAAGTGAAAGTGAGAGAATAGTATATTTTCTGAAAATTTTCATAAAGAATCGCATGCTTGGTTTTTTCATTCTTGAACGGTTTTAGTTTATGTAATTTGTGTTGAGCTTGTTCAGCGTGCTGGGGCTCCCTTTGCTGTGGAGTTCTTTCTGTTTTGAAGTCATATGGTTTCAAATGGATTTGGATGTAATTAAACTTTGTGGTTGTTTTGATGATATATAAAGAGCTATCGTTTCGATGAAAAAAAAATACACAACTATACTATTTATTTTTTCCTCTTTCTCCTATTCATATAAATAATTTCGGTAATTTCTTTAATTTATCACAATTTTGTTATTTTTCTCTTAATCTTGATAACAAAAGGTATAAAATGAGATCCATATTGCTTATTTTTGGTTTAATTTTTAATTTTTTATTTTTTATTCAATTTTCTTACATTATGTATTACATTATTATTTCCACAAACAATTTCCACAAACAATCAATATCTATAAAAGATTCTCCATCACATCAACATAATTATTATTTTTTCTTTATCCATTATACTTTCACATTCAAAAATAATTTCACCACTATACACTCAGAAAATGAAAATGGACGTAATTTAAAGCACAATCAATCACAAATACCACTTGCACTACTTTGATTTCGTAAATAATGTTTTGAGAACAAATAAATAACTGTAAAACAATTATCCTCATCAAATAGAATATTGTTAATTTTCTACCATTAATATTCTTCAGCTCATACAACGTGAATTAATGTGGGTACGAATTCACACGGGGACTCAGAATTCTCGTAGACTTGTTTAATTCAATGCAAAACGTATATAAACCATTTTGATCAGATTCATAAAATTGGAAATATTTTTTAAAACTGAACTGAATGATCTCTGCGATAAATCAAGAGCCAATCCAATTTTAATTATATGGAACAATCGAACAATTACGAATACAATGTATTCTATGTATGGAAACATATATTCCTGAAACATATATTCCTGTGTATACGCGTATATACGTAACTAGATCTGAATTCTAGTTCTCCTCGACTTCTTAATCCTAATGCACAAAGGATTAACATTTTAAGTAGTACACTATATATATAAGATTCATATTATTTCCAAATTCATATAGGACGTTTACCATATAATTCTCTTTCTCTCCCACATAACGAACTTCGTCTGATCATATATTTCATCGATCAGTAAATTAATATTTACTGTCTTTTGCTCGCACAGTTTTAATTTCATGAAATTAATCTTCAACAATAATATGGGCGGTTACTATGATTGCGAACAAAGCTACTCCATCGAGTTAGTGAACGCACAATTAACCAATTTTGACAGGCGCGTTACTATGTTGCCTCATATCGACATCAACTTCAAATTTTTCACGACTCTAAATTGTCGAATGGGTAATTATACATGATGATGAACAACAAGACTCTTCTACAATTGAGAGAGTGTTGACGAGAGAATTGAATAATCGACCCGTAATCGAGAATATAGTCCCTAAAATTAGTTACCAGCAATTCTTGCGCTACAACGAAACACGCCAAGCCATCGACCAAGTACTCAGACAATTAATGCCTTTGGCGGATGATGAAGAGCGTCGGAATTTCATCGAGTATGCAATGGTAAAAGCTGAGGAAATTGTTAAATCCAAGCCTATAGGCCGCAACGTGCTGGATCTTCACTTCAATGTAACGATACAACACGACCATGTATTTGACGGGATAAATATTGATGAAAGTAGTAGCGAATCTTATTCTTATTGTATGGTTCGACCGGCGCCGATTAAATCATTGAAGAGAAAAAGAATGAATTATTCAGGTGATGAGAGTTGTTGCATCTGCTTGGAAGATTTGGGTAGTTGTGGTGAAGCGTTATTAAGCACTCCATGTTCCCATGTTTTTCACAGCAATTGCATCACTAAATGGCTGATGACTAGTCATTCTTGTCCAATTTGCCGCTTCGAGATGCCAAGTAGTACTTAATTAATTAGATTTGTAAATTAATTTCGTCATTGTATTCTTAGCTTCAAGTCTAGCTTCTGTCAGATTTTTGATTCTTTAGTTCATGATTTTCATTACAGAATTAATACTGTGATTCGTAGGAATTAAGGAGATAGCTAGTAAAGTGTTTACTGCATATATTTTTTAGGTTTTTATGAATGTAATGATCAAAGATTGTGTGTCATACTCATTCATGGAGATATGGAACATTTGTTGAACTCCTCGTCTCTCACTTTTTGTCTCCCGTTTTTATCCTGCATGTTCATCTTTTTTTTTTCTTTATCAAATATCTAGAATCCTATTTCATGGATAATATGTTGTTCGACAGATTTATATTTGTTTAGGCTATGTTTTTTCATGAAATAAAACAAAAAAAATTTAGAAAAAATCTATTGACGGATAATTTAGTCATGTAAAAATTATTAAATCCCATTCCTACCACTAATTCTAATTACCAAACATCCAAACTAAAATTAATCAAGAATGATTATTCTCTTCGCTTTTCAAGTATACTACATTATATTATACTACATCGATATTAAAACTAATCAAAGAATGATGAAAACATCAAATTTCAAGCCACAGGCTTATTTAACGGTTTGTGGGCCTACAATTAATTTATTTTTATTTTGAATTTTCAATAATTTTCTTCAAATATTAAATAAATATATAATTTTCGGATAACTAGAATATGAAATAATATTGAATCAAAATCTAATTAAATAATAAAACTTACAACACATATTTAAAAACAAAAAGAAATTACACATTAAAAAACTGAAATAAGAAGTAATGATAAAGGTTGTTCTTGATGCTCTACCAGTTTATGTAATGTCTTGTTTTAAGCTCCCAGCTGGTATTTGTCATGACATTAGCCAGATTGCAGCCTCCATTTGGTGGGGTTCTCGGGATAAAAGTAAATAATGCATTCATTGGAAAGCTTGGAAGAAGATCACTTTTACTAAATCATTGGGTGGGATTTGTTTCCACGATATCCAGATTTTTAATGATGCTCTTTTAGCTAAGCAATTGTGGAGAATTATTACTAATCCAAACCTCCTGGTTAGCAAAATCCTAAAAACAAAATATTTTCCTAGGTCTTGTCTCTTTGAAGCGTCGTGGCTGTGGAAATGTTGGTTAGGTGCATGCCAGATATGTGCTCGAGAAAGGATTTGGAGCTCACCTTGGATTCCCTGATTCTTTCAATTTCAAGCCTTTTCTTGTGAGTCTATTGCGGATGGACCCTTTTGGGTAAGTGAATTGATAGAGCCTGAGGATTTTCATGAAACACAGAACTGGTTAGAAAAGTTTTTCAGGATAGTAATGCTTTTAATATTTATAAAATCTCTTTATCACCTGAACGGGGTAGGGATAAACTTGTGTGGCATCTTGACAAAAAAGAGATCTTTTCAATTCGTTCTGCTTATGATGCTCTTATTAAAGATAAGTGGGCTTCAGGGCTTAAATGGTCTGTGATTTGGAGAAGAAGCTGGAATATTAAAGTCAAGGGAAAGATTAAGTTTTTTTCTCAAGAAATGTCATTCACAAGTTGTTCCAACTAAATCAAACTTATTCAGAAGAGGTGTGGTCATTGATAGGGGTGTTCGGTTAATTTGGTTAACCGTTAATTGAATTATCGAAAACCGAATTAACCGAATTAGTTAATTGGTAAAACCTTTAGCCGAACCAAAATTATAGTTATCGAATTAACCGAACTGAATTTATTTCGGTTAATTCGGTGGATTAACCGAATTAACCAAAATTTCTTTGAAATAAAATATGTATGTAGTATATATAATTATATGATATAAATAAATAAATATAATTAACCAAAAGTTCTTTAAAATAAAAATATATGTTGTATATATAATACATGGTATAAATAAATAAATATATATATGATATATATATATATATGAATTATAAATATAATTATATATAAAATATATGTTTAATATAATATTTCGTTAATTCAGATTAATTTAGAATTTTCGAACCGAATTAACCGATAAAGAAATTCTTTAAAAACCTTTAACCACTAATCGAACCGAAATAATTCTGCATATCAACGAATTGAATTAACCGAATTGATTCTTAATGGTTAACCCAAAAAAATCGATTAATGGAACACCCTAGCCATTGATACAATTTGTCAACTTTGTAGGGATGGTACTGAAACTCTTGAACACTTGCTTTTTTCTCGTGATAGAGCTACACTTGTCCGGAAGTTGGCTCCTATTGCTGATTTTCTCCCCGGTCCGATACAAGCACTTTTGCGAGACCGTGAATTCATGTATGCAAACAAGGAAAAAACTCTGTCGAAGATCGGGTTCGGGTTCGGGTTCGGGTTCAAGTTACTATCTATATCATTTAGTGGTTGTGGAAGACTAGGAACTTTGGATCTTTCAAAAGGAATGGAAATCAGAATTTGCAACAATGGAGATGGCTAAGTCTGAATGAGGCGAATTTAAATCTTGTATTGGTTAATTGTGTGGAGTACAAAGTTTGTCGGCTATCTTGGGGATGGTGTTCCTGGTGTTTTTATGAATTTTTATGTTGTGTCCATGAAGCCCATGTCATTTGGCCATTGTTGTATCTCATTTGCTTATTGAGTTTAATATAAATCTTTTGTTTCTGTTAAAAAAAAAATGAAATAAGAAACATCATGTCATTATTCGAATATATATGAATCAATTCGAATATTCGTATTTAAAATTCTATATATCTTTATTGTTTGGTTACTTAGAAATTATATGTTTGGAATAAGAGATATTTCTTAGTAGGAAGTAATTGTAAATTTGTTTTTTGATTCTTTTCAATTTTGGCATAGTGCAAAATAACCCACCCTTATTTATACTAAAACAACTCTCTAATCAATGACTAAGATTTATTTGATCTAACTATATTTCATTAACTAGAATAATCTAACAAAATATATAATACCCTAAAATTTCGTGCAACTTTTCATCTCCAAATAAGTTCACTACAATATTATGTTAGATAAATGTTTTTATCAAGATTTTGATGATTTTGTTTTAATAAGTTTTTATACCAAAACAATGTTTTTATATGTTGTCCAAATACTCCTAAATGATTTAAAATGTTTTTACTAATTTTTGGAGTATTTCTTAGAGTTTTTAATTTGATAAAAATTGGACAACATTTTTGATGGTTTTGTTTAAATTGGTTTTTACACCAAAACTATGTTTATAAATGTTGTCTAAATACTCCCAAATGATTTAAAATATTTTTACTAATTTTTTGGAGTATTTCTTGAAGTTTATTTTTGAAAAAAATCGGACAACATTTCAAAGGGAGGTCGGCCGTCGCCCAAAGTGGTCGACCGTGCACCAAAGAATAGAAACTCAAAAGAACTTACAGGTCTTGAAAAAGAGGGAGGGGGACCGGTCAAGGGTGAGGTCGGCCAGGTGTCATTTTTAGGGCGACCGGTCGCACCCCACCTCGACCTCGGCCGTCGCACCCCCGCAACCCCTACCTGGATCGCACTATTTTTTAAAAACGGTCGAAATCTTCAACAGGGCAACCTGGTCGCCCTATGTTATTTTTTGACAGCAAAATTCCAACCGTTGCAATCTGTGACAGCAAGATTTGCTTTTCAATTTTGTACAATATTTCTACATCTTGTGATCTTCTTTTTGTAGACAAAAGTGAAGATAGAGGAGCCTATGTTGGTGAAGCTTCCCTATAAATAGAGGATGAATTGAAGACACAAGACATAACACATACAAGCAAAATACACAACAAGAAATCAAGAAATTGTTCAAGCTTTCATTTTTACATTCTTGTTGTAATAGCCTAAGTACTTTCACTTGCACATCTTTGAGGTCTAGGCTTTTTGATTCTTGATTACACTTGCACCCAATCTTTGTATTGGTTTCATAGAGTTGTAATCTTGAATTTTGTCCATCATTCAACACAAGACATCCTTGTGAGTATTCTTGTGGTAAGAATACACTTGGGTGATTTAGGTGATAGGTGTTTGAAGAGTGTGGTACTCTTCAAAGGTGGTGAAGGAAGATTGTGGTAATCTCCTTGAAGGTGTTGTAAGAGGATTGTGGTGATCCTCAAGGTGTTGAGGATTGGTTTTTAGAAATGCAAGAGGAGTTGAATCAATTTGAAAGGAATGATGTATGGGAATTAGTACCTTGTCCTCCATCTCAAACCATTATTGGTACAAAATGGGTATTTGAAACAAGCTCGATGACCAAGGCAATATTGTTCAAACAATGCAAGGTTAGTAGCTCAAGGTTATTGTCAAGAAGAAGGTATTGATTATGATGAAACATTTGCACCCGTAGACGTTTAGAAGCTATTCGTATTTTACTTGCCTATTCTTGTTTTAAAATTTCAAGCTTTACCAAATGGATGTAAAATCCGCATTTTTAAATGGTATTATTCAAGAAGAAGTCTATGTAAAACAACCTCCGGGGGTTTGAAAATTTTTCTAGGCCTAATGATGTTTATAGACTTAAAAAGGCCTTATATGGTTTGAAACAAGCACCCGTGCATGGTATGATAGACTTAGCTCTTTTCTTTTGCAAAATGGTTTTACAAGAGGTAAAGTTGACACTACTCTCTTTGTTTTTGAAAAAGGGCAAGATTGCTTATTAGTGCAAATTTATGTTGATGATATTATCTTTGGTGCTACTAATGAATCCTTGTGCAAGAAATTTTCTAAGTTAATGCAAGGTGAATTTGAAATGAGCATGATGGGGGAGCTCAACTTCTTCCTTGGACTTCAAATTAAGCAATGCCAAGAAGGAATTTATATTTCTCAATCAAAATATACAAAGGAGCTTTTGAAGAAATTTGGCATTGAAGAAGGAAGAACCGTCTCTACCCCAATGGCAACAAATGTCAAGATTGACAAAGATGAAAAAGGCAAGTCGGTTGATGAATCCAAATATAGAGGTATGATTGGTAGTTTACTTTATTTAACCGCAAGTAGACCGGACATTCTTCATGCCGTATGCCTATGTGCTCGTTTTCAAAGCAATCCCAAAGAATCTCATATGAGTGCCGTTAAAAGGATTTTTCGATATTTGAAAGGCACTATTCAATATGGTTTATTCTATCCAAAGAATGAAAACTTTTCTCTTAAAGGTTATAGTGATTCGGACTATGCGGGAAATATTGATGATCGGAAAAGTACTTCCGGATCATGTCAATTTTTAGGCGATTGCCTAGTATCTTGGTTTTCAAAGAAACAAAATTGTGTTTCACTTTCAACGGCCGAAGCCGAATATATTTCCGCGGCATTTTGTTGTACACAACTTCTTTGGATGAAACAAACTTTAGCGGATTATAAATGTTCTTTTGAAAATGTTCCTATCTTTTGTGATAACATATCCGCTATAAATATTGCGCAAAATCCGGTTCATCATAACCGTACTAAACATATTGAGATTCGACATTATTTTCTAAGGGATTGTGTCTCAAAACGAAAAATTGAGATATCTTTTGTACCATCTCAAGATCAATTAGCGGACATTTTTACAAAACCGCTATCTTCCGAGACTTTTGCATCGATCGAGCTCGGTTAGGCATAATGCATATTGAATGAGACTTACGTTTGCATTTTGCACGTTTTTAAAACTTAGGAAAAAAATCGGATTTTTGGTTGAAAATTCGATTTTGAAAAAAGCCGGCAGACAGATGATGGTTTGAAAGGGTTGAGGCAACCTGTCGCCCTCAACGCCGACCGGCCGCTTAACCTCGACCGTCGCCCTAAGCATAAAATTGGATTAAAATGGCTCTGTCTTGACATTCACAACTTTAACATATTTTGGCCATTTTTCGTCCCTTTTGCCAAATTTTCATATATTTCATTCAAAAATGGTTTTCATGCATCTTTTTCACAACATGGATATTATATATCATGATTATCATCATTATGACTCATCTTTTCCGATCAAATGGTAAGAATTCTACTCCATTTGCTCAATTGGGTTGAACCCTTGATTTTTTGACTTGTTTGCAAAATTCTTGATTCTAGTTTCATATGAATGTGATGAGCTTAATATTTATGATGTATTGAATGTTGTTTGCACTGAATTGGTGATGAAAATTTTTGGCTTAAATGAATTTCAAAGGCGTTATATACTTCTAGTTTTATTCGACGCACGCCAAGTGTTCGACAAAATGTTTCAATGAAAAATTCATCACCTACGTGATTCTCTCGATTTGAAAAGTCATATAAGTTTATAGAGATCATGTTTTATCAATCAAATGAGCTTTTGCAAGTCAATTGATCAACTTTTCCCTTTTATTTGGAATTTAAGCTTCAATTTTCAATAAGCTCGATAAATCGATAAATTTGCGCACTTTGATATGAATATATGATGTTTTTATCGTGCTAACATTCTTTTTGATGATTCCAAAGGGGGAGAAACAGGAAAAATGCTCATATGCTCAAAGAAGCGAAAATAAGCTTGCAAGAAAAGTTATAAGCTAGGGCTCTTGAAAGCCATAAGTCAGAACAATGCTTAGTCCATTTGATGTATTGTGGACTTTTATGCTTGACTAATGATGTTTTGTGACAGGGGGAGCTTATAAGCTCATGGAATTCAAGCTTAAGTTGTGAAAGCTAAGCTTTTAGCTTTTAGTTGTTGCTTGTATACTTGTTCTTTATATGCATGTTGATAGGGGGAGCTTGTGCAAAAATGATTTTGAAAAATCTTTGCTCCTATCCTTGTGTGCTTGTACTTATGATGTATCTTGTTTGGAATTGATTGTTGTTTTAAGACCGGAAAATTTGTTTTGTTATAAAATCGACCTTCTAAAATTGTTTTGGTTTGTAATCATCAAAAAGGGGGAGTTTGTTAGATAAATGTTTTTATCAAGATTTTGATGATTTTGTTTTAATAAGTTTTTATACCAAAACAATGTTTTTATATGTTGTCCAAATACTCCTAAATGATTTAAAATATTTTTACTAATTTTTGGAGTATTTCTTAGAGTTTTTAATTTGATAAAAATTGGACAACATTTTTGATGGTTTTGTTTAAATTGGTTTTTACACCAAAACTATGTTTATAAATGTTGTCTAAATACTCCCAAATGATTTAAAATGTTTTTACTAATTTTTTGGAGTATTTCTTGAAGTTTATTTTTGAAAAAATCGGACAACATTTCAAAGGGAGGTCGGCCGGTCGCCCAAAGTGGTCGACCCAGGTACCAAGATTAGAAACTCGAAAGCAGAACTTACAGTCTTGAAAAAGAGGGAGGGGGCGGTCAAGGGTGAGGTCGACCGGTCGCACCCCCTAGGGCGACGGTCGCACCCCACCTCGACCGTCGCACCCCCGCAACCCCTACTACCGGATCGCACTATTTTTTAAAAACGGTCGAAATCTTCAACAGGGCAACCGGTCGCCCTCTATGTTATTTTTTGACAAAAAATTCCAACCGTTTAACTGTGACAGCAAGATTTGCTTTTCAATTTTGTACAATATTTCTACATCTTGTGATCTTCTTTTTGTAGACAAAAGTGAAGATAGAGGAGCCTATGTTGGTGAAGCTTCCTATAAATAGAGGATGAATTGAAGACACACAAGACATAACACATACAAGCAAAATACACAACAAGAAATCGCAAATTGTTCAAGCTTTCATTTTTACATTCTTGTTGTAATAGCCTAAGTACTTTCACTTGCACATCTTTGAGGTCTAGGCTTTTTGATTCTTGATTACACTTGCACTCAATCTTTGTATTGGTTTCATAGAGTTGTAATCTTGAATTTTGTCCATCATTCAACACAAGACATCCTTGTGAGTATTCTTGTGGTAAGAATACACTTGGGTGATTTAGGTGATAGGTGTTTGAAGAGTGTGGTACTCTTCAAAGGTGGTGAAGGAAGATTGTGGTAATCTCCTTGAAGGTGTTGTAAGAGGATTGTGGTGATCCTCAAGGTGTTGTATTAATTGTGGTAATTAATAAAATCTTTTTCTTTTTGAAATCCATCCCTGAGATCTTTGGGGTGGTATAGGATTAGGCCCTACGTGGGTTGAACCTCTTTAAATCAACGAGTGTTGTTTAATTTCCGCATTTACATTCTTGTCATTTACTTGTTGATTCGAAAAAGAGGGTGATTTGCGAAAAATCGGCATAATCTATTCACCCCCCCTCTAGATTATAGTAGCCACTTGGACTAACATATTATATATAAAGGATAATTTAAATAAGGGTTGATCCTATTAGAAAATATGCTAGAATAATTTTTAAACGTTATTGCAATTGTGCCTAATGTGGTCTGCAAATTTTCAGTGGATGTTGGTCAAATCAGCACCTGTTATAAATCAATGTTCACAAAAACTTATATGAGACCGTCTCATGGATCTAGATCCGTGACCCAAACCCGCTACCCCAGTCTCCTACCTGCAACCCGCTAAACTTAAAATTACCCAACCCTAGAATTACCAAATTACGTCCTTTCTTCTCTCTATTCTCTTTGTTCTCTCTTCTCTCTCTTCTTGCGATTTCCCACCTTTTTTCTCGTTTTTCTTTGCAATTTTCAGGCGTTTCTTTCCCTTGTTTTCACAGTAGTTCGAAGCTTGGCCTCTATTCGACCAAAAATCAGGTATTTCTTTAGTTTTATGCAGTTTATTCTTTCGTTTTTTGGTTTTCTTCGATTTTAGTTATTTTCGAAAGTTTTTTTTTATGAGTTTTTCTTTAAAATGTATGTTAGGGTTTACATTTGAGCATGTATTTTGTTAAGGTTTTAATTTGAGCATATATTTTTTATCCAAAATGTATGTTAGGGTTTAAATTTGAGCATGTATTTTGTTAGTGTTTTGATTTCAGCTTGTATTTTAGGGTTCTGTAGTTATTATGTGAAGTAATATTTGTGTTTTGATATTTTGATGTTTCGATATTTTTACGTGACTAGTATCACTTTTGCCTTTACAAGTATTACTTTTGGTCGAAAAGTATCGCTTGTTGTAAACAAAGTATTACATGTGTTTTATTGTGATGTTTACATAATTTTTGTCTTGCTATGAAAAGTATACATTTTTACATAAAAGTATCACTTTCCACATAAAAAGTATCACTTTTTATATAAAAAATATCATACATTTTTTTTTCCAATTTATAAATGATATAACTCATCCATATGTTTTTGCGAGTGAAATATATGAAATGAGTATTTTCCCCGATGGAGAATAATCATCCCAAGGCTCGAGATGTTCAACGATACAATGTGAAAAATGTCCATTTCTCTTGGGAATCGGAATCGACGAATGTTGATTGTGGTGTTTTCTTGATGCGAAGCACCACATGGAAAATTTCGGTGGGCATGCACACTTAGTCATTTGAAATAGTGTTGTATATTTAGTTTTGTCATCAATCATGTAGATTAGATGTTATAAATTTTATGTATTTTGAGAAAGAAATGTGTGAAAAGTTAATGAAAAATGGTTATTTCTTGTACAAAGGACCACAGTCGATGTGTTTACTTGGGAAGTATGACTTTTTCATTAAACGTTTGTCTTTTCATATTAGAAGTATCCCTTTTTTTAATAAGTTGGTATTCACATATTATGCAAATGATGACAGCTAGAATCAAATCGATCTTTTTCTCTTTATTGTAAAAGTATCGCTCTTCATCTTAAAAGTATCACTTTTCGAATTAAAAGTACCAATTTCTTTTTAGCAACATACTAAAAGTATCACTATTTGTTGTAATTTGAAAAGTCACTTTTTGGTCTAAGAGTATTTGTTAAAACTTAAAATGACTCTATCACGTTTTCAAAAACCAAATGACTCTATCATTATTTTCTTCAAGTTAAAAGTATAACTTTTTGGTTTAAAAGTATTACTTTTGTTCTTAAATGTATCACCTTCTTCGTAAAAAGGAAAAATTACAAGTATCACTAATTTTCTTTGGTTGAAAAGTATAACTTTTCGGTCTAATTATGTCATTTTTTATTTTAAAAGTATCACTTTTCGTGTTTAAAATATCACCTTTTGAATTAAAAGTATTACATTTTTTAACAAAATATTGCAAGTATTGCTAATTCTCTTCAGCTAAAAAGTATCATTTATCTGTCTAAAAGTATGAGTTTTCAGCATAAAATTATCAATTTTTATTACAAAAGTATTGAAGTATCAATACAAAATGGCAGAATTATTAATACAACTAAAAATTGAATGATCAATTTTTATAAAAAAAAACAATCATTATAATGAAGGAATATAATTTTTATACCAATTACTAAATACAAAAAAATGTTAAAACGGTTGAGGATTAAGAATCTTTGATTCGAACTCCTTCAGATGTGAGTTTGACGTATCACTGTTTCTCTTCTTCTTGCTTGTTTGAACGTGTAGGATCCAGAATATTGGTAGAAGAATTAGAAACATAATTTTGCTCCTTAGAATTCATCATATCCATCAATGCGTAAGACATTACATTCAGCTTCTTTGTCACCACCTAAAGGTAATACTTTTGTTCAAAATTGTAATATTTTTTACAGAAAAAGTAATACTTTAAAAATCAAGTAGCAAAAATTGTATAAGACTTTTACCTTCAGCTTCTTGGTTTGTATTGGTATGAATGAATGCTTCACCATCTAAATGTAATACTTTTGGCCAGAATTGTAATACTTTTTATGGAAAAAGTAATACTTATGAAACTGAATAACTTATTATGTTTTACCTTCATTAGACATCATATATGTTGGGTAAAAATATAGTGAAGGTTTCTGTTTAGGAAGAAAATGGCTAGAAAAAAGTGTATAGGCTTAAGTCGAGGCCTGAATTAAATTCAGTCTCTGCAAGACGAAAACGCCCCGTATACCGAGTGCTTATGGTTCCGGCGCTTGCCTCTAAGATACGACAACTTTTTAAAGTCCCGGTTAGCAGCACTAGCAAAACCGGAACAACAGCGAACAACAAGTTGTTCTTAACTTTCAAGCTTTTGAAGGTAGGATATCAATATGCTCAAATGCAGATATGACAGGTTTTAATCTTAAGATTTCGTGTGTTTTCAATCTGCAGGGGCGAATAATTATAAGCCTCGGGTGCCTCGTATGGAAAGATCGCATCTTTTGACTCAAAAAGACACATTTGCACTGAACAGACGTACCTGCGCAGGGGAGCACGACAAGACGCACGGGTCGTGCGCCTGCTCGTGCGCTGGCGCTCCAACGTTCGGCATGGCACACGACCCAGACGCATGGGCCGTGCGCCTGCCCGTGCGTCCAGGCGCAAAACTTCGGCAGGTAGCATGACCCGACCGCACGGGCCGTGCTTCCGCCCGTGCGCGGGGTCGAACCTTTTCCCAGGTTGAACTCTTTTAATTAATTACGAAAATTAATTACATCTATTTAATTAATTACAAAAATTAATTAAACAATTAATTTTAAAGGTTTTTGGTCCAAAAAGAATAAGGGCCTTGAACCCGGGCCGAGCCGGCCGGCGGGCGGGCTGCGGCGGCGGCGCGTGTGTGCTTTGAACCAAACCCACAAGCATGTAGGTCCTCACCCCTTTAAAAACTTGGGTGCCCCCAAGGGCCTAAACCCATATGTCCAACTTGGGACATATTAAGTGTGCAACTTTATCCTCTTTTTCCTATGTGGGATGGAGCATCTCTCCTTCCCCACATTTTCCATTTTCCATACCATTTATTTGTATTAAGTGGCTAACTTCTAGCATTAATTTCTCATTCACCCGGAATCGATTTTGAGAAATTCCAAATGCTATTCTCATCTACTCTCTTAGTAGATTTTTTTTCAAATAATTTAATCTCATTTTCCACTAAAAGAAACCACTTAATTATTTGGTCAAAATTGGGTCAACACCCATTTCTCAAGACCAAAATTCCAACAATATCATTGCCATGTTGTTCAACATTCTCCACTTTGTCTTCAACTTCCATCGATCATCAACAACAATAACACAAAAGTACTTGAAAAAGTTTATTTAAGATGGAGCTCATTCAATTTCATCACATTTTGCAAAAGACAATGCTTAATATCTATATTGTAAATAAAAAAACTCTAAGATCCAATTCACAAGTAAAATATAATACAATCCATTATGCAATTCCCAAAATTTCAACAACAAAAACTCTGTACCTGTGCAATAAACCCCTGAAAAATATTATTATTTTTTCTCAAAGGAGAACAAAGCATACCCAATTTGTAATGTAGCTGTGAAGATTAAAGACAATGGAAGAGTTTGCGTCGTGGCGGAGTTGGCACGGAGGATCATTGTGGCAGAGGTGGCGCCCCCCACGACTGTGGTGTTCGGCGATTGAGAGAGAGAGAGAGATGGTTCTCCGTTTTTTCCGATTGAGTGTGTGTGTGTGTGTGTGTGTGTGTGTGTGAGAGAGAGAGAGAGAGAGAGAGAGAGAGAGAGAGAGAAAGAGAGAGAGAACGTGATAAAAAGGGTTTGGCAGCGAGTTTTGGCTTTGGGCTTGGAGCAGATTTGGGCGGCGGGTTCGGGTTTGGTCACGGAGCTCCGTCTCACGGATCTAGATTCGTGAGACGGTCTCATAAGAGACCTCCTGATCAATGTTATTAAAATCGGACCGGTCGGTTCGACTGAAAACTGATCATATGCCCAATCCAATTTTGTAGCAAAATCGAGTGATTAAAAAATTGTTGCTACCCAATCAAACCTGGTGAAAAACTCGAAAATCAATTAAGTGTGGAATTTCAGCTCGATGAGAGGTGTGGTTGATTATTGCGCCAACTAAAAAAAAAAAAATTAATTCTGTGACACAAGAGCTGGTTGCACCTCCAATTCAGATACACGAAATTGGTTATTGCGCCAACACTTAAATAAATAAGTCCTCCAATTCCCACTCTGTTTCAACAAATTTATCCCATTTTTGCTGCATTTCAGCAATTTGCCCCATAAATAGACGCCTATTTACGTTATAATGACATAGCATTTCTTATTCCAGTTTTTTAATAATATTCATATTCTAGTCGATTGCTTTGTTATTGGCCAATGACGTGCTTTGTAGGCTCCATTTCTAATGGTTAAAGCCTCCCCAACTCTGTAAAGTTCATGGAAATATTTTTTAAAACTGAATTGAAATGCTCTCTGCTATAAATCATTAGCCAATCCAATTTTAATTATGGAACAATTACGAATACAATGTATTCTATATATGGAAATATATATTCCTATGTATACGCGTATATACGTAACTAGATCCTCGAATTCTAGTTCTCTCGACTTCTTAATAGGGGTGGCGGCCTAGAACCGTCGGTTCGCCGATTCCAAAACTGCGGTTACTGGTTCCTTATTTTGGAGAAACTAGAACCGGAACCGTTCACTCTGCCGGTTTGGTTTGAAAACCGAATCGATTCCCGGTTCCGATTAGGAACCCGGTTCCTCCACGGTTTTAGTTCCGATTTTAACCGAAACAATTTGTTAATCTTTTGATAATTTTTTGATTTCTTAAAATAGTTTATCAATTTCAGTTAAAAAAAGTAAAATAAAGAAAAAGACTTGAACTTAATATTCAATAAAGTTTTATACTTAATATTAATAATAATATTAAACTATCTATATATACTATTAGAGTATATATAAGAATCAAAGTTCACGTAGTTTGCTTACAACATTTGGTCTAAAGTCTCATGTAGTTACGAAAATAAAACATCATAGTAAATATTTAACATTTTTTCTAGCATGTATTTACCAAAACAAAATTGTTGGTTTTAATCTTAGAAAAAAATGGTTCCATTACGGTTCCACCGACGATTCTAACTAACGGTTAAAACCACCATTCCATGGTTTTGAGACTAGAACCTGGAACATAAATCCCTACACGGTTTCGGTTACGATTTAGGAACAACACCACGGTTCCGGTTCCGATTTGAAACCCGATTTCGGTTCCATTCCACCCCTACTTCTTAATCCTAATAGAAAAAAGGATTATCCATTTTAAGTACCGTTATATATAAAATTCAGATTATTTCCAAATTCATAGTTCCATTAGTGTATATATCGGACGTCTACCATATAATTCTCTTCCTCTCCCACATAACGGACTTCTTCTGATCATATATAAATATTAATTTCTGTCTTTCACTCGCACAATTTTAATTTCATGAAATTAATCTTCAACAATAATATGGGCGATTACTACGATTGTGAACAAAGCTATTCCATCGAGTGAGTGAAAGCGGAATTGACCAATTTTGACAGCGTTACTTATATATTGCACGATGTCGCAATTACTATGATTGCGAACAAAGCTATTCGATCGAGTTAGTGAAAGTGGAATTGACCAATTTTGACAGCGCGTTACTATGTTGCCTCATATCGACATCAACTTCAAGTTTTTTCTTTGTAATTCCATGGAGTTCTTTGTACTTTGCTTTTGATGTTGTTTGGTTTGTGGGCTATCTTCGGGATGGTGTTCCTGGTGTTTTTATGAATTTTTTCTGTTGTGTCCATGAAGCCCTTGTCATTTGGCCATATCTCGATTTGCTTATTGAGTTTAATATAAAGCTTTTGTTTCGTCAAAAAAAAAAAAGCTGAAATAAGAAACATCATGTCATTATTCGAATATATATGAATCAATTCGAATATTCGTATTTAAAATTCTATATATCTTTATTGTTGGGTTACTTAGAAATTATATGTTTGGAATAAGAGATATTTCTTAGTAGGAAGTAAATTTGTTTTTTGATTCTTTTCAATTTTGGCATAGTGCAAAATGACCCACCCTTATTTATACTAAAACAACTCTCTAGTCAATGACTAAGATTTATTTGATCTAATAACTATATTTCATTAACTAGAATAATCTAACAAAATATATAATACCCTAAAATTTTGTCCAACTTTTCATCTCCAAATAAATTCACTAGAATATTATATATAAGGGATAATTTAAATAAGGGCAAATCCTATTAGAAAATATGTTAGAAGAATTTGTTTTAAACGTTATTGCAATTGTGCCTAAAATGGTCTGCAAATTTTTAGTGGATGTTGGTCAAATCAGCGCCTTGTTAAAAATCAATGTTATTAAAATCGGATCGGCCGATTCGACTGAAAACTGATCATATGCCCAATCCAATTTTGTAGTAAAATCGACTGATTAAAAAACTGTTGCCACCCAATCAAACCTGGTGAAAAAAACTCGAAAATCAATTACGTGTGGAATTTCAGCTCGATGAGAGGTGTGGTTGATTATTGCGCCAACCAAAAAAATTATTTTTTTTAATTCTTTAATCCAGACATAAGAGCTGATTGCACCTCTCATTTAGATACACGAAATTGGTTATTGCGCCAACACTTAAATAAATAATATTCATATTCTAGTCGATTGCTTTGTTATTGGCCAATGACGTGCTTTGTAGGCTCCATTTCTAATGGTTAAGCCTCTCCAAACCACCCCAACTCTGTAAAGTTCATGGAAATATTTTTAAAACTGAATTGAAATGCTCTCTGCTATAAATCATGAGCCAATCCAATTTTAATTATGGAACAATTAAGAATACAATGTATTTTATATATGGAAACATATATTCCAAAGTGCATATGCGTCAGAGACGAAGGCACTCATGGGCCAAGTGCACTCATGGGCCAAGGGGGGCACTTTGGGCCCCCAAATTTTAAAAAAAAAAAAGTAGGGTATTTTGGTCCTATTATTTTTTAATTTTAAATAAATAAAAAATAGAAAAATAGAAAAAAATCTTAAATTATCCTGCATTCTTCTTTTCTGCTTTCATTTGTGAATCTTAAAAAATATGAGTTTTGGTTATTTTGCCCATTCTTTAAAAAGTTTGTACATTTTTTAAGTTCCGCCATAAACTTTTGAATTTTTGCATTCTCTTGTGTCTATCTTTGTTCCTTTTGGGATTTTATTATTTATTTTTTAATATTAAGATGTGATTGAAATAATACAATGTCTTAATCAAAATTTCTACTTATTTTAAATTTGATGTATTGTTTTTAATTTTTACATGTGGTAAAGGACAAATTGTCCACTTATGTTTCGAAAAAATGAAAAATAGTCATATTTTTTGAAAATATATTTTTTAGTCATTTTGACACGGTCATACATTTCTTGTATTCTCTGATGAGGTACATGGTTATATTTTAGAAAATTGATGCGGTACATTTTTCGGTATCGGATCATGGACCGGTCTGTGGAAAGGGAAAAAAAAAAGACAGTGAAAATTTGAACTCAGATATGGCTAAGAAAACATGGTTAAAACTATTTTTACTATGGAGAAGTAACCAAAAATCCGACAGACTCTTTTATATTAATATTAGTTGGGTCCTCCTATCCAAGTTTCTGGTTTTGTCATCCAGACGCGTATATAGGTAACTAGATCTGAATTCTAGTTCTCCTCTAATAGGGGTGGCCACGGTTCTAGAACCATCGGTTCCGGTTCCAAAACCACCGGTTCCCATTCCTTATTTTGGAGAAATGGAGAAACCAAAACCGGAACCGTTGCCTCACGGTTCCGGTTCGAAAACCAGAACAGACTTGTTTAATTCAATGCAAAACGTATATAAACCATTTTGATCAGATTCATAAAATTGGAAATATTTTTTAAACTGAACGATAAATCATGAGCCAATCCAATTTTAATTATGGAACAATTACGAATACTATGTATTCTATATATGGAAACATATATTCCTGTGTATACGCGTATATACGTAACTAGATCTGAATTCTAGTTCTCCTCGACTTCTTAATCCTAATAGACAAAGGATTAACATTTTAAGTACACTATATATATAAGATTCAGATTATTTCCAAATTCATAGTTCCAATAGAACGAACTTTTTCTGATCATATATTTCATCGATCAGTAAATATTAATTTCTGTATTTCACTTGCACAATTTTAATTTCATAAAATTAATCTTGAACAATAATATGGGCGATTACTATGATTGCGAACAAAGCTACTCCATCGAGTTAGTAAACGCACAATTGACCAATTTTGACAGGCGCGTTACTATGTTGCCTCATATCGACATCAACTTCAAATTTTTCTGCGACTCCAAATTGTCGGAATGGGTAATTATACATGATGATGATGAACAACAAGATTCTTCTACAGTTGAGAGAGTGTTGACGAGAGAATTGAATAATCGACCCGTAACCGAGAATATCGTCCCTAAAATTAGTTGCCAGCAATTCCTGCGCTACACCGAAACACGCCAAACCATCGACCAAGTACTCAGACAATTAATGCCTTTGGCGGATGATGAAGAGCGTCGGAATATGGTCGAGTATGCAATGGTAAAAGCTGAGGAAATTGTTAAATCCAAGCCCCTAGGCCGCAACGTGCTGGATCTTCACTTCAATGTAACGGTACAACACGACCATGTTTTTGACGGGATAAATATTGATGAAAGTAGTAGCGAATCTTATTCTTATTGTATGGTTCGACGACCGGCGCCGATTAAATCATTGAAGAGAAAAAGAATGGATTATTCAGGTGATGAGAGTTGTTGCATCTGCTTGGAAGATTTGAGTTCATGTGGTGAAGCGTTATTAAGCACTCCATGTTCACATGTATTTCACAACAATTGCATCACCAAATGGCTAATGACTAGTCATTCTTGTCCAATTTGCCGATTCGAGATGCCAAGTAGTACTTAATTAATTTGATTTGTAAATTAATTTCATCATTGTATTCTTAGTTTCAAGTCTAGCTTCTGTCAGATTTTTGATTCTTTAGTTAATGATTTTCATTACAGTGATTCGTAGGAATTAAGGAGATAGCTAGTAAAGTGTTTACTGCATTTTTTAGGTTTTTATGAATGTAATGATCAAAGATTGTGTGTCATACTCATTCATGGAGATATGAAACATTTTAATATGTAGTTTTTCCCATAACCATTTTATCTCTCTCTTTTAATTTCCTTAAGCTAAGTCGTTAATTCGGTTCCACTCGTAATCTCAATTCACAGTTGGAGAATAAATCCAAATCAAAAAAGCAAAAATCCAATTGATAGGGGTGTTCATTCAGTTAATTTGGTTAACCGTTAATTGAATTATCAAAAACCGAATTAACCGAATTAGTTAATTGGTAAAACCTTTAACCGAACCAAAATTATAGTTACCGAATTAATCGAACCGAATTTATTTCGGTTAATTCGGTGGATTAACCGAATTAACCAAAATTTCTTTGAAATAAAAAATATATGTTGTATATATAATACATGGTATAAATATATATATATATATAGGGGAGGTTAAAATGAGACCACATATTATAGTGAGACAATGTGGACTCATCTCAACCCTCTCTTATCTATATCAAGGGCTAAGATAAATAAGAGTTATAATTACATTAAATATTTAATTAAATCAAAATAAGGGCATAGTAGTCAAATTACCCAAGTGGGGACCGTGTTACTTGGGCATCGCTTATGGAATAGAGATCTTCACGCAGATCACGCAATCTCCTTCCCCAAAAAAAAGATCATCTTCTTCTCTCCTTCCATTCGAAAAACAAACTCCAAAATTCTCGCAAATCGACATCAAAATTCCACCACAAATCGTGAATAATACACAAAAATGAGCTCCAATCAAATCGGCGAACAATCTTCTCTACATTATGGCTTAACCTTCTTCGAGCGAAATCGACGGTGAATACGTTGAAAGTGAATATAATCCTGGTATGTCAATTTCTTCAACATATTTAGTACACAATTTGATATTAAAAAAAACATACAATGTATGTGTAATTTGAATATACACATGAAACGGTGCATCAATCTGTATAAATTAGTGAGTAATTATCGATTTCTTGTTATATTTCTGCAAATTTGTTGAAAATCCATATATTTATAAGTATCTTCGAATTACAGATATTTATACTTTGTTGCTGAAATCAATTACTTTACTGTGTACGTAGATATAGTTTCCTGTTGATGTAGTGTTCAATAATTGTATACCTTTTTTAAATATTGGTTTTTGGATGCATAAGTGGTAAAACATTTTTCACTGTATAGCAGGACCTGCCCCTAACGGACAGTTACTCAATCATAACAATATGTACTTTTCAGTTTTTTGTTAAACAATTTAGACGCTTTGCAATGATTCAGTGGATATATGACAGTACTTTATACCCCTGCATATCAAACAGTTCTTTGTTGTGTGGTTATCGTGTTTATGATGTGCACATGATGGTTTAATGATGTACACTTGTACATGTTTTATGCTATATATTTAATACTGCATGTTTAACGTGTCTTTGCTGTGTGGTTATCGTGTTTATGTTGTGCATATAATGGTTTCAAGTTGTACACTTATACATGTTAGATAAATGTTTTTATCTTAATTTTGATGATTTTATTTTTACACCAAAACAATGTTTTTAATTGTTGTCCAAATACTCCTAAATAATTTAAAATGGTTTTAATATTTTTCGGAGTATTTCTTCAAGTTTTATTTCAGATAAAATTGGACAACACTTTTAATGAATTTGCGTTTATATGTTTCTACTTCAAAACAAGGTTTCTAAATGTTGTCTAAATACTCCCGATTGGTTAAAATGTTTTTACTAAATTTTCAGTATTTCTTGAGTTTTATTTTCGACAAAAATTGGACAATATTTGTCTCTTGTCGACCTGGCCGCTATATAGGCAACCCGTGCACGAAGATGATTTTTGAAACAGAAAATGAGACGGAAGAAAAATCAAGCAGGTCGACCGTCGCCCGGCGCCGGGCCCGGCGATCGGTCGCCCGCCAGGGTCGACCGTACACAAGTTCGTTTTTGAAACAGAACTTCGTATTCCTTAAAATGCAAATGAGGGGGACCGGGCCGAGATGGGGACGACCGGTCAAACCCTACGCCGACCGCCGCCCTGTGTTAAACGTTGATATGTTCTTTCAAACTTCTATTTTTATGCGTACGTGCATCATGTTTTAATGACAAAAATATGATCGTTTGACAAAGCGAGACATATTTCCTTAAAATATGGGATTGATTTCTAACACTATATTCTTGATTTTTATTGTATTTTTCTGTAGATTTTCAATCCCCCAAGAGAGCCTATGCTTGATCACTCATCTCCTATAAATAGAGGAAGTTTTGGAGCAACCAATACAACAATTGAGATACAACACAACAAGATACACTTTAAGCAAATATTTGTTCTTCATTGTTATTATTCTTGTTGTAATTTTGCCTAACTTATCACTTTCACATCCTTGAGGTCTAGGCTATTCTTGATTACACTTTGCACTCAAATTGTAATATTCATTATTGAGTTGTAATCTTGTTTTTTGGTTATCATTCAACACAAGATATCCTTGTGAGTGTTCTTGTGGTAAGAACACACTTGGATGATCTAGGTGATAGGTGCAAGAAGATTGTGGTGATCTTCTTATTGAGGTGTTGAAGAATTTGGTATTCTTCAAGGTTGAAGATTGTGGTAATCTTCACAAGGTGCCGTTGAAAAAGATTGTGGTAATCTTCAAAGGGAGATTGTGGTAATCTCCAAAGGTGGTGTTGAAGAAGAGTGTGGTGCTCTTCAAGGTGTTGTAAGTTGAGTTTGTATTAATTTTGGTAATTAATAAAAAAAAATTCTTTTTGAAATCCATCCCGGATATACTGGGGTGGTAGTAGATTAGGGCCGAGGTGGGTTGAACTACTATAAATCGACGTGTGTTGTTTACATTCCGCACCTTTATTATTGTCTTTGAGCATTCGGTTCGAAAAAGAGGACAAAATCAAAAAGATTGAGATAATCTATTCACCCCCCCCCCCTCTAGATTATCGTAGCCGCTTGGACTTACAATACATGTTTTATACTGTATATTTAATACTGCATATTTAACGTATTTTTGCTGTATATTTTGCTTCCTTATAATGTATATATATTATATATTTGCTGCTCATAATGACAATACTATTCAATTAGCCAATACATGCACCATATTTATAATAATACATTGTATATTTAACACCAATTCATTTGCAACAACTAAATATAAAAACTAACTTCATTTAAAGATAAATTATTTTCGTCTTTTCGAGCTAAAAATCTAGATACAAATTTCCATAAAACCCATAACCACTAAAAGAGTCAAAACTACTACAATACTTCATGGAATATAAACAAAATACACAAAAAAACTAGATTATCATTTCATAATTCCCAAAAACATGTGGATTAAAATACAAGTACGAGTCCTAGGCCTTTTTTTTGCCAGTCGAGAATTTTTTAGCCTCTGCCAGCATCGTCTCTTTAACTTCATTGATATCGTCTTCGACAATAGCAACACAATATAGCGTCCTCAACTTATTAAGCAAGGTAGTATTTCCCTTCTCAAGACCCGCATCCCTCCCCCCATATACATTTCCATGTGGCGCATTGCAAACACACCACAGTCAATCTTATTCTCTTCGTCTCTCCAAGGCATTGCAACCTCGACGGTCAGAATTTTCAACAACCGGGACGATTGGTAGCATCCTCGAGCAAGCAAATACTTGGAGAACAATGCAGTATGTTAAAGGATAACAAAAACAACCAATTAAAAACTGATGAAAACAAATCAGTTAAAAATATTGTTACACATCAAATTATTTCTAAATATACAACAAAAGTATACTACCTATACAACAAAACAAAGACTATTGTACATCAAAATAAGCTTTTATGTAAACTGAAGATTATAACTAACAATACAACAAACTAAGCCTATATATACAATAAAGTAAGTCTAATTATACAATAAAACACTGTAAAATCATTTTAATAACTTACCAACCACGCCGGTGTGTGCTCATACTTCGCAGGGTCTGTGCCACCAACACTTGAATTGTCCAAAATGTGAACAAATCTCCTCTTAATATCATAGCAGATAACATAAATATGTTCACTCTTGTATATGGGGAAGAAAAACTGCAAAATAAAATAAAAAATAACCAACCAAAGATATCGTGAGACTTGGGCTTTAGCCCACGACAATCTAAATAATAAAACACAATATAACACAGACAAACAGAAAAAATACCATATCAACAGCTTGTAGTCTAATAGAATTGGCCTCAGGAAACTCGGCGTCGAAATTACGTGAAAATAATGCCAACAGGCCTTCTTCATCAAGCTCCTTACTTGGCATCACAACAGTGAATAGTTGCAATAATTACTGTTAGACTTGTGCTGGCCTTTACACAAATCATATAAGTTAATTATAATACATATAAGAAAACCCAATAAATATACATCAACCTATCAATATCTAAACAAAGAAGTAATTTCTAACTCCACATCAAACTCACAAAGATCATCAAATATACAACAAAAATCGGACTAACTATACAATAAACTATAACTAACTATACAACAATATCAAACTATCTATACAATAAACACATACCGTGCAATACGTCATTGCAAAAAATGCGGACGGTGACCCGCGACTTTAACTTTCTCCTTAGAGTTCAAAATCACCGACCAAACATCAAGCACAAATTCTGTGACATAACGACCAGTGTCATGGACTTGAACTCATCCCTATACAATAACCGATCACCCACCTTGAAAATAACTTCATTCTTGACCTCATCCCTATACAAAAATTAAAAAAATATAAGCAACTATTACAAAACTTAAAAATAAATAAAAGAAACAAAAACCAAAAATATATACTTATCCTCATCCAGGATTCTCAAAAATCCATTTTGCTATCATGTTGTGATGCTTGTTCGATTTCACAGCAACATCTATTTGTCTGCGCTTAAATGGGGATGTCGATTGATCTTAGAGGCTTCCTCTGAGTTTTCCTCACACAAACTTTAGTTTTGCCGCGCCCCCTTGAAGTGTTAGATAAATGTTTTTATCATGATTTTGATGATTATGTTCGATTTTGTTCAAATGAGTTTTAAACCAAAACTATGTCCCTAAATATTGTCTAAATACTTCCAATCAACTTAAAATGTTTTTACTATTTTTCGGAGTATTTTTTGAAGTTTATTTTCAATAAAAAATTGGACAACACATTTGTTTCAGGCTCGACCGGTCGCCCTATAGGGCAACCCGTACACTGAGTTGGTGAGAAATAGAAAATGGGCGTAAGAAAAATAGGGCGGGCGGCCGTCGACCAAGTGGGCGGCCGGTGCGGTCGGCCGACCGGTCGGCCGTGGCGACTTTGTGCACTGGAGTTGGATTTTTGTTCCGGACTTCTGCTTTAAGTAAAATCTTCAAGGGCAACCGGTCACGACTAAGAGGCGGCCAAGTCCGCCCCTTCGACCGGTCCCCTGTGTAAAAATTCGCGAAATTCAATTTCAATCTTATCTCTACGCGACCGGTCGAACCCGTGTTTATCGACAAACTATCTCATTGCGTTTTGAGGCGACTTTTTCCCTATTTTGTGGGATTGATTTCTAACAGCTATATTGATCATTTTAAATGGTTTCTTTTTGCAGCAAATCACTCCCCAAGGAGGAGCCAATGTCTGGAAATGAAAGCCAAGTCCTCTCCTATAAATAGAGGCTTCATTCAAGCAACAAGATACAACACAATATACAAGCAAAGAAGCAATTGAGCAAACACTTTCATATATCTTGTTGTATTAGCTAAGCACTTTCACTTGCACTTATTTGAGGTCTAGGCTTTCAATTCTTGATTACACTTGTACTCATATTATTTAATCTTTATTGAGTTGTAATCTTTATTTTGGTCATCATTCAACACAAGACATCCTTGTGAGTATTCTTGTGGTAAGAATACACTTGGGTGATCTAGGTGATAGGTGTTTGAAGGTTGTGGTAATCTTCAAAGGTGTTGTAAGAGGTTGTGATAATCCTCGAGGTGGTGTAAGAGGTTGTGGTAATCCTCAAGATGTTGCAAGAGGGTTGTGGTAATCCTCAAGTCTTTGTATTATTAATTTTGGTAATTAATAAAATCTTTTTACTTTTTGAAATCCATCCCCAGAATCTTTGGGGTGGTAGAGGATTAGGCCTAGGTGGGTTGAACCTCTTTAAATCAACGAGTGTTGTTTATTTTCCGCATTTACATTCTTGTCATTTACTTGTTGTTTTTAAAAAAGAGGGTGATTTGCGAAAAATCGGCATAATCTATTCACCCCCTCTAGATTATCGTAGCCACTTGGACTAACAAGTGGTATCGAGCCAAACTCTTTGGCTAGCTCGTTCAGTAAAGAGGAAAGATCTATGGCTACAAATGATGCTCATCTCACCACGCGCCTCGCCTCCAATGAACCACCACTATTCGACGCCAACAACTACGCATTTTGGAAAGACCGTATGGAGTGCTTCCTACAAGGTGCGGGTTCGACATTTGGAATGTGGTCATTGAAGGAGTTGATCAACCAACAAAGAAATCGGAGGATGGCACCTTGGCTCCTAAACCTTTCAAGGAGTTTAATGAAAACGACAAAAAGGCTTTCTCTTTAAACGGTAAGGCCTTAAATATTTTGCATTGTTCTCTTACACCGCCACCGAGTACAATCGCATAAGAGGCATAAGGTCGGCACATGAGGTTTGGGAAAAATTGGAAACAATCTATGAAGGGACTAAGAAAGTCAAGCAAGCAAGAAAGACCATGCTTGTTAAAGACTTGAAAACTTTAACATGTATGATGGCGAAAGCATCTCCAAGATGGTGGAAAGGCTTGACAATATTGTCAATCCTCTTGTGGCCCTCGGCAAAGTCATCTCCGAAGAAGACAAGGTGACCAAGGTATTAAATGCACTTCCCCGCTCATGGTCCGAAAAAGTAACGGCAATCACGGAGGCACAAAATCTTGTGACACTCAAGTTTGATGAGCTTATTGGAAATCTACTCATCTATGAAGTCTATCTCAAGGAGAGGAAAAATTCCAAACCATCCACAAATCAATCGGGTATGCAAATTATTCCTAAAGGTCTTGCTTCTTCTTCTAATAATGCATATTATGATAATGATGATGATGATGAGGAGACGGCCGCACTTGTTCGAAAATTTGCAAAATTTGTAAATAAAAATAAAGCAAGAAAACCAAGAGATAATGCTTGCTTTAAATCACGGAAAACTTCGGGCACTTCATTGCCGATTGCGGCTTCGATGAAGAGGAGCAAAAGAAAAAGAAGCTTTCACAAAAAAGAAGGCTCTAAATGCGGAAGTCAAAACATGGGATGAACTACTCGAAACAACCGATGAGGAAGGAGAAACCGAACACGGTCTCATGGCTATAGGCGATGAAAACAATGAGGTACACTCAAATTCTTCTACTTCCTCCATAGTTGATGACTTGCAATGTGATTTTGATGAATTGCAAATTGAGTTTCAAAATTTAATCGTTAAATACAAAAATTTGAAAAAGGAGCATAAGGAGATTAAGGTTGAAAAGGAAAAATTATTTACCTCTTATGAATCTCTAGACAAAGCTCATGCTCTTACTCTTACTAGAATTCATTCTCTTGAAACCGAAAAGGAATTGCTCACAAAAGATATTGAATGTTTGAAAAATGATGTGCATCGTTTCAACATAAGTACGGATAAAGTCGCAAAAATTTTAGATGCACAAAGAGGTGAGCATTCCAAATCGGGACTTGGTTATAAGCCATTTCAAAGTGTTTTTAAGAAAAATAACCAAGGTCCGACTTTTGTACGTGCTAATAATTATAATACTCCTACTTGTTTTTATTGTGGAAAAGTTGGACATTATGCTAATAATTGCAAATTGAGAAATAGCTCAAGACATGTTTGGAGACCCAAAGGTCTCAAGACTAACCCCATGGACCCCAAAATTATAGGGTACCTAAAAAAATTCTTTTGTAGGTAATAGGAGCTATAACCACAATGGAAGATTCAAAATGGCTCGTGGACGGCGGATGTTCACGCCATATGATCGGGAGGAGAGAACGTTTTACCAACATCAAGCTACAAGAAGAGGGTATGGTCATGTTCGGGAATGGCAAAGGAAAAATTCTTGGAAATGGAGAAATTGGTAACTCTTCTTTCTCTCTTAGTAATGTTCTATTAGTTGAAGGGCTTAAGTTTAATTTGATAAGTGTTAGCCAACTTTGTGATTCAAAATATGATGTTTCCTTTAATAAAGAAAAATGCCTTATACTTAAAAATGGTGAAATTATTTGTGAAGCAAATAGAAAAGGCAATCTTTACAAAATTTGTACAAGTGATTTGGTTAGTCAAAATGTTTCTTGTTTAGTCGCCAATAATGATTTAACTAGTTTATGGCATAGGCGACTTGGACATGTTGGATACAAGAATTTGAAAAATATTTACAAAAACCAACATGTGAAAGGACTACCCAAATTGAATTTTGAAAATCTTGGCTTATGTGACACTTGTCAAAAGAACAAATTAGTTAAGAGTAGTTTTAAGCCCAAAAATGAAATTTCCACAACCAAACCCCTACAAATGTTTCACCTTGATTTGTACGGGGATATTGGTACGGCTAGTCTAAGTGGAAAACATTACACTTTTGTTATCGTCGATGATTTTTCTAGATATACTTGGGCTCTTTTTCTTACCAATAAAAGCGATGCCGTTAATGAGTTTGTTAAGTTGTGTAGACTTATTGAGAATGAAAAAGAAGATCTTGTCAAATCTATTGACGATCGAGGTGGAGAATTTGACGGTGAATTTAGAGTATTTTGTGAAACCAAAGGATATGCTCATAATTTCTCGGCTCCAAGGACGCCTCAACAAAATGGAGTAGCCGAACGGAAAAATCGGACACTACAAGAAATAAGTCGGTCCATGCTCAATGAATTCTCACTTCCAAAATATTTTTGGGCGGGCCGTAAGTAAGTGCTTGCTATGTTATTAATCGAGTTTATATTCGTCCTAAAATGAATAAAACTCCATATGAGCTTTGGAAAGGTAGAACTCCAAATATTAGTTATTTCAAGATATTTGGTTGTAAATGCTTTATTTTGAATACCAAGGATCAATTGGACAAACTTGATCCTAAGGCCGATGAAGGGATATTTATGGGATATTCAACAAAAAGCAAAGCATATCGGGTTTACAATAAGACTAGTGGAGTTGTTGAAGAATCCATCCATGTTAAATTCAATGAAGCTTCGGGAGTTGAAAGAATTCCTAATGATGAAAGTGATGAAGAGGATATTATTGAACAAATTGTTCAAATTGATGATCAACCGTCTACATCAAATGATCAACCGTCCACTTCAAATGGTCCTCAAGAAGATAGAGGTGATATCTCGGATCTTCCCGTTGCATTGAAATTTAAGGGAGATCACCCAAAAGATCTTATTATTGGTGATCCCCTTGACAAAGTTATGACCCGGAGAAAATTTGCCGAGAAAGCTCTTATTTCTCAAAAAGAGCGTAAAAATGCTAAAGAGGCTATTGAGGATGAGGATTGGTTCCTAGAGATGCAAGAGGAGTTGAATCAATTTGAAAGAAATGATGTATGGGAATTGGTACCTTGTCCTCCTTCTCAAACCATTATTGGTACAAAATGGGTATTCGGAACAAACTTGATGATCAAGGCAACATTGTTCGAAATAAGGCAAGGTTAGTAACTCAAGGGTATTGTCAAGAAGAAGGTATTGACTATGATGAAACTTTTGCACCCGTAGCACGTTTAGAAGCTATTCGTATTTTACTTGCCTATTCTTGTTTTAAAAATTTCAAACTTTACCAAATGGATGTTAAATCCGCCTTCTTAAATGGTATTATTCAAGAAGAAGTCTATGTAAAACAACCTCCGGGGTTTGAAATGTTTTCTAGGCCTAATGATGTTTATAAACTTAAAAGGCCTTGTATGGTTTAAAACAAGCACCCCGTGCATGGTATGATAGACTTAGTTCTTTTCTTTTACAAAATGGTTTTATAAGAGGTAAAGTTGATACAACTCTATTTGTCTTTGAAAAAGGGCAAGATTGTTTACTTGTGCAAATATTTGTTGATGATATTATCTTTGGTGCTACTAATGATTCTTTGTGCAAGAAATTTTCTAAGTTAATGCAAGGAGAATTCGAGATGAGTATGATGGGGAGCTTAACTTCTTTCTTGGACTTCAAATTAAGCAATGTCAAGAAGGTATTTATATTTCGTAATCAAAGTATACAAAATAACTTTTGAAAAAGTTCGGCATTGAAGAAGGAAGAACCGTCTCTACTCCTATGGCAACAAATGTCAAAATTGACAAAGATGAGAAAGGCAAGTCCGTGGATGAATCAAAGTATCGAGGTATGATTGGTAGTTTACTTTATTTAACCGCTAGTAGACCGGACATTCTTCATGCCGTATGCCTATGTGCTCGTTTTCAAAGCAATCCCAAAGAATCTCACATGAGTGCCGTTAAAAGGATTTTTCGATATTTGAAAGGCACCATTCAATATGGTTTATTTTATCCAAAGAATGAAAATTTTTCTCTTAAAGGTTATAGTGATTCGGATTATGCGGGAAATATTGATGATCGGAAAAGTACTTCCGGATCATGTCAATTTTTAGCGATTGCCTAGTTTCTTGGTTTTCAAAGAAGCAAAGTCTGTGTTTCTCTTTCAACGGCCCGAAGCGAATATATTTCCGCCGCATTTTGTTGTACTCAACTTCTTTGGATGAAACAAACCTTAGCGGATTACAAATGCTCCTTTGAAAATGTACCTATATTTTGTGATAATATATCCGCTATAAATATTGCTCAAAACCCGGTTCATCATAACCGTACTAAACATATTGAGATTCGACATCATTTTCTAAGGGATTGTGTTTCAAAACGTAAAATTGAGATATCTTTTGTACCATCTCAAGATCAATTAGCGGACATTTTTACAAAACCGCTATCTTCCGAGACTTTTTCATTAATACGAGCTCGGTTAGGCATAATTCATATTGAATGAAGCTTACGTTTGCATTTTACACGTTTTTAAAACTTAGGGGTGAAAAATCGGATTTTTGGTTGAAAATTCGGATTTTTGAAAAAGCGACAGAACAAATTTGAAGGGTTGAGGGCAACCGTCGCCCTCAACGTCGGCCGTCGCCCTCAACCACGGCCGTCGCCTAAGCTATATCTTGGCTTTTAAACGTTAAATCTTGACATTCTTCATTTTAACATTTTTGTGGCCATTTTTCGTCCCCTTTGTCAACTTCACTCTAAATTCATTCAAAAATGGTTTTCATGCATCTTTTACACACCATGGACATTCTATAGCATGATCATCATCATTATGGCTCATTCTTTCCGATCAATTGGTAAGAATTTCTCTTCTTTTGCTCAAATTGGGTTGAACCCTTGAGTTTTTTGAGTTACTTGAATACTCTTGATGTAATTTTCGTATGATCATGATGAGCTTGATTGTTATGTTGTAATGTATGTTGATTGACTTGAATTGATGTTGAAAATTTTTGGCTTCAATCATTTCCAAAGGTTATATACAACCTCTTTTATTTTTCACGCACACAAGGTGTTCGATGAAATGTCGCTATGAAAATTTCAACTTCTACATGATTCTCTTGCTTTCAAAAGTCTTCTCTACTTATTGAGATCATGATTTGGTAAACATAACGAGCGTATGAACTCTTCATATTACATTTCTCCCATTTTCCTTGGATTATTACGCTTTAATTGCTCAACGGTTAATAAACCGTCCCCTTGGCGCACTTTGATATTATTGTATGGTGTTTTCACCATTCTAACATTCTTTTTGATGATTCCAAAGGGGGAGAAACAGGATATTGGCTCGTTAGCTCAAGAAAAGCTAATAAAAGCTCGCAATAAGTATTGTGGACTCGAATACCTAGTCTATGGCTTGAATTTTGGACTCGAATGAAATTGATTATAAGTATTGTGACAGGGGAAGCTTCTTAGCTCATGATGCATCCTATATAAGCTTGTTATAGCTTGTGTTTCTTACTTAGAATAATCGTTTGTTGAAATGCTCATAATTAGGGGAGCTTTGTATGAAATACTTTTAACGGATAGTTTACTTGTAAAACCGAAAATTTTATTTGGTTTTCAAATCGTCCTCAAGAAAATTGTTTTGGTTTGTAATCATCAAAAGGGGAGTTTGTTAGATAAATGTTTTTATCATGATTTTGATGATTATGTTCGATTTTGTTCAAATGAGTTTTTAAACCAAAACTATGTCCCTAAATATTGTCTAAATACTTCCAATCAACTTAAAATGTTTTTACTATTTTTCGGAGTATTTCTTGAAGTTTATTTTCAATAAAAAATTGGACAACACATTTGTTTCGGGCTCGGCCGGTCGGCCTATAGGGCAACCCGTACGAGTTGAGTGAGAAATAGAAAATGGGCGTAAGAAAAATAGGGCGGGCGACCGGTCGACCGAGGTGGGCGGCCGGTGCGGTCGGCCGGTCGGCCGTGAGCGACTGACTGGAGTTGGATTTTGTTCCAGGACTTCTCTGTTTAGTAAAATCTTCAAGGGCAACCGGTCACAGACTAAGGCGACGTCGCACCCCTTCGACCGGTCCCCTGTGTAAAAATTCGCGAGAATTCAATTTCAATCTTATCTCTGCACGACCGGTTGAACCCCATGTTTATCAGCAAACTATCCGTTGCGTTTTCAGACAGCTTTTCCCTATTTTGTGGGATTGATTTCTAACAGCTATATTGATCATTTTAAATGGTTTATTTTGCAGCAAATCACTCCCCAAGGAGGAGCCAATGTCTGGAAATGAAAGCCAAGTCCTCTCCTATAAATAGAGGCTTCATTCAAGCAACAAGATACAACACAATATACAAGCAAAGAGCAATTGAGCAAACACTTTCATATATCTTGTTGTATTAGCCTAAGCACTTTCACTTGCACTTATTTGAGGTCTAGGCTTTCAATTCTTGATTACACTTGTACTCATATTGTTTCAATCTTTATTGAGTTGTAATCTTTATTTTGGTCATCATTCAACACAAGACATCCTTGTGAGTATTCTTGTGGTAAGAATACACTTGGGTGATCTAGGTGATAGGTGTTTGAAGGTTGTGGTAATCTTCAAGGTGTAAGAGGGGTTGTGGTAATCCTCAAGGTGGTGAAAGAGGTTGTGGTAATCCTCAAGGTGGTGAAAGAGGGTTGTGGTAATCCTCAGGTGTTGTATTAATTTTTGGTAAATTAATAAAATCTTTTTCTTTTTGAAATCCATCCCTAGGAATCTTTGGGGTGGTAGAGGATTAGGCCCTAGGTGGGTTGAACCTCTTTAAATCAACGAGTGTTGTTTATTTTCCGCATTTACATTCTTGTCATTTACTTGTTGTTTCAAAAAGAGGGTGATTTGCGAAAAATCGGCATAATCTATTCACCCCCTCAGATTATCGTAGCCACTTGGACTAACATGAAGTACCAACCTCGTTCTTCGTTTTGCCTCCACCCTCATTAATGTCCGTCGCCCCAGCTTCATCAATTACTTTATCTCCACCCTCCACAACTGCAGTCGAATCAAGGATATCACCTTCCGCCCCAACCGTGCCGCCAACGCCAGCCGCAACATCAGTTGCTTTTCTCCACTCTCCATGATCGCGATCGAATCAACGATCTCACCTTCCACCATAACCGTACCTGGCAACGCCCCGCAACATCGGCCTCACGACCGCCGTTTCACCAACCTAAAAAAAGAAAAATTGAAATTAAAAATCAACACTAACATGTACACCAAACATAAAAAAAATTGACTTACATTAACATGATCGTCAACGTTGCCAACCTTTTCTTTCTCACCCCCAACATTTTCCTCCTGGTAATGCCTTGTCATCTCTAAAATAGAACCCCCAAACCGGATCGGGAAAATCCCATACTAAAGCTCGGTGCATCGTCAAACCATTTCATGAATTCCTCCTCTCAGTAACCACGACATTCTTGACCTTCTCCAATGCCGCTATGTTTTTGGGATTATTTCAAAATGCATCGTCGCTTTGAGTGTCACCAAGTTCGAGGCCTTTTCGTTTGAGCCCTTCGATACTTTTTCACAAATCGGGTTACGTGCCACCGCCTCGATTAAGGGAAACCCGGGTCGACTACAATCTCCCTTGGTGCATCCTTGACCATGGATATAATATCGACAAAATCGGACGCCACCCTGGCTAATTTAGCCAAAACCCTCCCAACATAACCCTGTAAAAGAAAACACAGTAATGTTAGCTCTACAAAACTATATTACTATATATACAATGTTTTACTACTAAGTAAATATTAAATGTACTTTAAGTGTATAGCAATGGAAAATCTAAAACCTATTTGACTATGTATAATTGTATATCACTATCCATACAATATTAATATATTAACTATACATTTAAGTCCCTGATATGTAAACATTATAAATAATGATGCAGAAAACATCCATAAAATCCAACTTATGTATAAAACATCAAAAACACATTAATAATACATGACAAAAACATTATCTATACACTTTTATCTTATTAAATATACATCAAACACATGCTTTAAGAATGGAAAAAAGCGCATGCCACCATCCCGCAATGAAGCACCGTACATCCACACCCGGCCGCTGGGACCTCCAAAGGACCATCGCGGCCTTGACGGGGCCTCACAAACCTCGAGGCGGGCCCTCATGAACTTGAGACGGCCCCTCACCCAATGGATCCATCACAGGACCCACCCAAAACCACCAAGACACATCCCTGTCATGCACCTCTCTCTGTGGCTAGCTCGATTTCAATGCCACTACGAGAGGTAATATTCTCGGACGTGGCGATTACAAACCACGACTCTGTCCATGTAAAGACCCTGACAAAAAAAATAATTAGCAAAATACAAAACAATAATTCAAAAATAAATGTGAACAAAAAAAAAACAAAAACTGACACTTACAAGCAAAAATAACAAGGGACCATTAAACTCCTTCTTCTTCGAAGTATCCCACTTCATTCTATTCGAAATCAGCGTATCCAAAGTGTTCTCGCACCAATTTAAATTTCTAATATTCCCCACATCTTCCAGGGACTTCATAATCAACGGGTTGACATAGTCGGACATAACATTTCCAATAATGCAACAATCAACCAACGCAATGAAATGTCTCTTAAACCACGGACCACCGTCAGACTCATCCATCATTCTCTTCCGGGCAACCTCAACCTTTATTTTATACGCACCACTTGTAGTAGGCTCAAAATAATCATGCCACTGATAATACAATTCACCCGTATCAGACTTTGTCTTCTTTACAATAGGTATATTCCCATTAGGGAACCCAAGAACCCTTTCAATATCCTTCACACCACAACAGAGTGACCTCCCACCATTTAAAACCAGTTCACAACTCGCTGGATGGAAACTATTCACCAACCAATACATCATCCGGGAAGGGAATTTGTCAATCTTAACTTCCAACAAAGTCCCAAACCCCATCTCCACAACCGACCTCTTCTGTTGTCGATTCAATGCTTTCATTGATTCAACAAATAATGTTGTTGTAGAGTGGGTCACTAACTTTGGGAATGAATCCTTCACATTCCCACCCGTTCCCTTCGCCCTCTTTGGAGAAGACACCTGCCCCTGCCCACTGCCCTCGCCAACGTCGTCACCTTTTCTACCTCTTTTTACCATGCTTGCAGACACAATATTCCTACCAAATCACAAAAAACACAAAAATAAGTATATATCTATATATATAATTATACAACAAAACACAAATACATATACAACAAAATAAATAGAAGAATCCAGCAAACACAAGTATACAGAACCATAGATACACACATCAAACAATAACTAACTATACATCAAAACATGCGTAAGTATACAACAAAACACATGTAAGTAAACAACATAGAAAATGAAATAATATAGATTACACTTTGCAGAACAATTATATATACAACAAATATTAACTAATTACACACTGAATCACATTTAACAATACATCAAAACACATATAAGTACACATTTACCTATACACAAATAGAAGAATGCATCATATCTACAAACAAATACTTCATCTTCATCACCTAGAAAAACCTAGAACCTCCATTAACAAAACCTTAGACACTCACATTTACAGTCGAAGAAAAATGGTCCGAAAAAAAAAATTAAAAAATCCTAGAATGTCACATTCATGTTCAAACACACACAAACTAAAAGAAGAAATTAAAAATCCCTAGAATGTCACATTTACATTCGAACACATACAACCAAAAAAAAACTAAAAAACCCTAGAATGTCACATTTACGTTCGAACACACACAAACTAAAAGAAGAAATTAAAAATTCCTAGAATGTCACATTTACATTTAAACACACACAACCAAAAAAAACTAAAAAACCGTAGAATGTCACATTTACAGTCTGAGTCGAAAAGGAAACTCACCTTTTTCAGAAATAAAATATCGTCGTCGGTTCCAGAAACAACAATCGGCTCCGCAAGCAATTTATACCGTGGATTTCCTCTCGATTTTTCACTCTTCAACCTCCTTCTCTAGACCGCGAATTCGCAATTTCAAAATCGAATGGATGAACCGTCGGGAGATTTGGGGGGGCGATGAAAGGAATATTTAAGTTACCAAATTAAAATAAAATTGTGTAATGTCCTTTGCGCCCTTTTCAGCTTAAAATTAAAACAAAAATAAATATAAAATTGGAAAGATCCCAGCCACTTAAAATTTGAGATGTGCGGCCAGGATTAGTCCATAGTGTCTCATTTTAATTATGTGGTCTCATTTGATCATATTCCTATATTATATATATATATATATGATATATATGATATATAAATATAATTATATATAAAATATATGTTTAATATAATATTTCGGTTAATTCGGTTAATTTAAAATTTTCGAACCGAATTAACCGATAACGAAATTCTTCAAAACCTTTAACCACTCATCGAACCGAAATAATTCGGTTACCGACCGAATTAACCGAATTGATTCGGTTAATGGTTAACTGGAAAAAAAATCGGTTAATGGAACACCCCTAGCCATTGATACAATTTGTCAACTTTGTGGGGATGGTACTTAAACTCTTGGAACACTTGTTTTTTTACGTGATAGAGCTACACTTGTCAGAAGTTGGCTCCTATTACTTGGGATTTCTCCCTGCGATCAAGCTGACCGGGATTTCATGTATGCAACGGAAAAGACTCTCTATCAGAAGATCGGTTCGGGTTCAGGTTCAAGTTATTATCTATATTATTTAGTGGTTGTGGAAGACTAGGAACTTTGGATCTTTTAAAAGGAAGGAAAATCAGAATTTTTATCTTGGTTTATATTATATACTCTAATTAGAAAGAAAAAAAAGTTATAGAGAGAGAAAAAGAAATAACAAAGGGAAGGCCAAAGAATCGTTTCATTCATAAGCCATCAATTAGCATCTTCATCACCTAGAAAAATCTAGAACCTCCATTAACAAAACCTTAGACACTCACATTTACGGTCGAAGAAAAATGATCTGAAAAAAAAATTAAAAAACCCTAGAATGTCACATTCACGTTCTAACACACACAAACTAAAAGAAGAAATTAAAAATCCCTAGAATGACACATTCACATTCGAACACACAACCAAAAAAACTAAAAAAACCTAGAAAGTCACATTTACGTTCGAACACACACAAACTAAAAGAAAAAATTAAAAAAACCATAGAATGTCACATTTACATTTGAACACACACAACCAAAAAAAAAACTAAAAAGCGTAGAATGTCACATTTACAAATCGAAGTCAAAAAGGAAACTCACCTTTTTGAAATGAAAAATCGTCGTCGGTTCGGAAACAACAATCGACTCCGCAAGCAATTTATACCGTGGATTTCCTCTCGATTTCTCACTATTCAACCGCTGCTGCAACCTCCTTCTCCCAGGACGCGAAAATGCAATTTCAAAATCGAATGGATGAACCGTCGGAGATTTGGAGGGAGATGAAAGGAATATTTCGATTACCAAATTAAAATAAAATTGTGTCATGTCCTTTGTGCCCTTTTCAAAAAAATTAAAACAAAGATAAATATAAAATTGGAAAGATCCCAGCCACTTAAAATTTGAGATGTGCGGCCGAGGATTAGTCCACGATGTCTCATTTTATTTATGTGGTCTCATTTGATCCTATTCATATATATATATATATATATATATATATATGATATATAAATATACTTATATATAAAATATATGTTTAATATAATATTTCGGTTAATTCAATTAATTTAAAGTTTTCGAACCGAATTAACCGATAACGAAATTCTTCAAAACCTTTAACCACTCATCGAACCAAAATAATTCGATTCTGATCAATTAACCGAATTGATTCGGTTAATGGTTAACTTTGTGGGGATGGTACTTAAACTCTTGGAAAACTTGCTTTTTTCTATGATAGAGCTACACTTGTCTAGAAGTTGGCTCTTATTGCTTGGGATTTCTCCCGGTCCGATACAAGAACCGGGGATTTCATGTATGCAGCTGCGGAATAGACTCTCTGTCAGAATATCGGTTCGGGTTCGGGTTCAAATTACTATCTATATTATTTAGTGGTGTTGGAAGACTAGGAACTTTGGATCTTTTAAAAGGAATGAAAATCAGAATTTGTATCTTGGTTTATATTATATACTCTAATTAGAAAAAAAAATTCTGAGAGAGAAAAAAGAAATAACAAAGGGGAAGGCCAAAGAATCGCTTCATTCATAAGCCATCAATTAGCATCTTCATCACCTAGAAAAAATCTAGAACCTCCATTAATAAAACCTTAGAAACTCACATTTACAGATCGAAGAAAAATGATCGAAAAAAAAATTAAAAAACCCTAGAATGTCACATTCACGTTCGAACACACACAAACAAAAAGAAGAAATTAAAAATCCCTAGAATGACACATTTACATTCGAACACAACCACAAAAAAACTAAAAAATCCTAGAATGTCACATTTACGTTCGAACACACACAAACTAAAAGAAGAAATTAAAAAATCCTAGAATGTCACATTTACATTCGAACACACACAACAAAAAAAAACTAAAAAACTGTAGAATGTCACATTTACAGTCGAAGTCGAAAAGGAAACTCACCTTTTTTTAAAATGAAAAATCGTCGTCGGTTCCAGAAATAACAATCGGCTCATCAAGCAATTTATACCGTGGATTTCCTCTCGATTTCTCACTCTTCAACCGCCTGCAACCTCCTTCTCCAGACCGTGAAATCGCAATTTCAAAATCGAATGGATGAACCGTCGGGAGATTTGGGGGGAGATGAAAGGAATATTTCAGTTACCAAATTAAAATAAAATTGTGTAATGTCCTTTGTGCCCTTTTCAGCTTAAAATTAGAATAAAAATAAATATAAAATTGGAAAGATCCCAGCCACTTAAAATTTGAGATGTGCGGCCAGGATTAGTCCACAGTGTCTCATTTTAATTATGTGGTCTCATTTGATCCTATTCCTAAATATATATATATATGATATATATGATATATAAATATAATTATATATAAAATATATATTTAATATAATATTTCGGTTAATTCGGTTAATTTAAAATTTTCGAACCGAATTAACCGATCACGAAATTCTTCAAAACCTTTAACCACTCATTGAACCGAAATAATTCGGTTATCGACCGAATTAACCGAATTGATTCGGTTAATGGTTAACTAGAAAAAAAAATCGGTTAATGGAACACCCCTAGCCATTGATACAATTTGTCAACTTTGTGGGGATGGTACTTAAACTCTTGGAACACTTGCTTTTTTTCTGTGATAGAGCTACACTTGTCTAGAAGTTGGCTCCTATTGCTTGGGATTTCTCCTGGTCTAATACAAGCACTGGGGATTTCATGTATGTGTAAGTCAAGCGCTACGATAATCTAGAGGGGGTGAATAGATTATCTCCATCTTTTCTATTTCGCCCTCTTTTAACAATCGAAAGCTCAAACACAATAATAAGGTGCGGAATGTAAACAACACACGTCGATTTAAAGAGGTTCAACCCACCTAGGGCCTAATCCTCTACCACCCCAAATATCCAGGGATGGATTTCGAAAAGAAAAAGAATTTTATTAATTACCAAAATTAATACAAATTCAACTTACAACACCTTGAAGAGCACCACACTCTTCTTCAACACCACCTTTGGAGATTACCACAATCTCCCTTTGAAGATCACCACAATCTTCCGACTTGAAGAGCACCGAACTCTCCAACACCACCTTTGGAGATTACCACAATCTCCCTTTGAAGATTACCACAATCTTCCGACTTGAAGAGCCACCGAACTCTCCAACACCACCTTTGGAGATTACCACAATCTCCCTTTGAAGATTACCACAATCTTCCTTCAACGGCACCTTTGAAGATCACCACAATCTTCAATCTTGAAGAATACCAAATTCTTCAACACCTCAAGAGCACCACACTCTTGAAACACCTATCACCTAGATCACCCAAGTGTATTCTTACCACAAGAATACTCACAAGGATATCTTGTGTTTGGTTGATGAATTACAATCAAGATTACACTTTGAAAAATATTACAACTCAAAAGTGCAAGTGTAATCAAGAATGAAAGCCTAGACCTCAAGATGTGAAAGTGATAGTACTTAGGCTATTACAACAAGAATGTTGAAATGAATAACAAAGATTATGTGCTTGTGATATCTCTTGTTGTTTGTATCAAGTCTTGTATTTGATCCCTCAAGCTTTCATCTATTTATAGGAGAGCCTTCAAATTTGAATTCCAACATAGGCTCCTCCAAAGGCTCCTCCAAAGGCTCCTCCAACATAGGCTCCTTCATGGGCTCCTCCATGTTTTCTTTTGTCTACAAATAAGACAAAGAGATTAAAATAAATATGGTTGTCTCATAAGGATACAAAAATCAGATTATAGAACAATCCCACATTTTAAGGAAGAATGGTCTGCACGCACAACGGTTATATTTTAGTTGTCAAACTAAAGGCGCGCACATTGTCCGCGCACAAAAGGACGTTTGAAATAGTATCGAAAAATTACAGGCGGCGGCCGAGGGGTGCTCGGCCGGTCGACATCACCCTAGCGGTCGACCTCTCCAAAAATAGAACAGGGAGATTTTGCACACTTGCAGTGCCGGTCGACCCACTGGCGGCCGGTCGACCGACGGTCGACGCCCGAAGCGGCCGGCCGACCTGCTTGAAATTTCTTCCGTCTCATTTTCTGTTTCAAAAACATCTTGAGTGCGGTTTGCCCTATAGGGCGGCCGGTCGACACGAGACAAATGTTGTCCAATTTTAGTCGAAAATAAAACTTAAGAAATACTCCGAAAATTTAGTAAAAACATTTTAAACCGATCGAGAGTATTTAGACAACATTAGAAATATAGTTTCAATGTGAAAACCCATTGACATAAAATCTTTGAAAGTGTTGTCCAATATTAATCGAAAAAAGACTTGAGCAAATACTCCGGAAAATATTAAAACTATTTTAAATCATTTAGGAGTATTTGGACAACCTTTAAAACCATTGTTTTGGTATAAAACAAAATCATCAAAATCATGATAAAACCATTTATCAAACAATCTCCCCCTTTTTGATGATTACAAACCAAAACAATTTTAATGAGGTCGATTTTGAAAACAAAACAATTTTACCGGTTAAAGAGAACTATCCGTTGTGAGCGACAACATTCCATGCAATAAAAACACATGGATGGGAGTAGAGATATTCAAACACATATAGCAAATGCTCCCCCTATCAACATGCACAACAAGAGTTATATAGAAGCAACTTAAACATAAGCTAAAATATTAGCTTTTCGATATTGAGCTTAAGTATCAATAACTTAAAAGCTCCCCCTGTCAAAGATACATCATTAGAACCGTATATAAGTCCATACTACAACCAATGGACCATGATTCATACATAACCATAATACACCAAGTGGACTAAATATGATCCACAACTTATGGCTTTATGAAGCCATAGCTTAGCTTCTTTTCGTTAAGCTTATGAGCTAAGATAAGCTTATAACCTGTTTCTCCCCCTTTGGAATCATCAAAAAGAATGTTAGCACGATAAATACATCATATATTCTTATCAAAGTGCGCAAGTAAACCGATGTATCGAGCCATTTGAACATTGAAGCTTTTAAACCAAATAGAAGAGTCGAATCATACGACTTGTAGAAGCTTATGAAAAATCATTTGATTTGCAGAAAACATGATCTCTATAAATATATGAGACTTTTGAAATCGAGAGAGTCGTGTAGGTGATGAATTTTTTCATTGAAACGTTTTATCGAACACTTGGCGGGCGTAAAAATTGAAAGAGATATATATAGCCCTTGTAAATGAAATCAAGCCAAGTTTTCATCACCAAATGCAATATAACATATCAACAATCAATAAGCTCATCACAAATATATATGAATTGCATCAAGAAAAATACATATAAGCCACAAACTCAGGGTTCAACCCATTGAGCTAACGATAGTGAAATTCTTACCATTCAATTGGTAAAGTCGAGCAATGATGATGATAACCGAGCTAGATAATCCCCAAAATATAAAATGTATGCAATAAAACAAATTTTGAGTGAAATTTGTGTGCAATTCGCGAAGGGGACGAAAAATGGACAAAATAAGCCAAAATGGCGAAGTCCTGGAAAGAGAACTATTTTTAGCCAAAAAATCATCCAGAGCGGCCAGGTCCAGGGCATGGGCGACGGTCGACGGCTTGAAGCGGCCGGGTCGGCCTTGCCCCCGATCGGCCAGTGGTTCTTTTTGTTTTGAAAATCCGAAATTTGATCCAAAAATCCGATTTTTCGCTATTTTAAGTTTTAAAACGTGCAAAATGCAAACGTAGACCTCATTCAATATACATTATGTCATAATCAAGCTCGAAATGAGGTAAAATACTCGGCGATTAACGATCAAAAAGTCCGCGAGTTATCCTTGAGACGGAATTAAACACATCTCAAGTTTTTGTTAAAAATCACAATCCCTTAAAAAATATATCGAATCTCAATATGTTTAGTTCGATTATGACGAACAAATTTTGAATACGAATAACCGTATAATAGATACCAAACTTGTTATCCCGAAAAATAAGAACATTTTAAAGCTTTGGATACAACAAGTCATAAGAAGAAGTGCCTTTCAAATATTTGAAAATTTCTTTTAACGGCACTTTATTGAGATTCGTTGGGATAGTTTTTGAAATCGAGCATATAGACATAATGCATATGGAATTTCGAGTCTATAGAAATAATACAAGAAAACATACCTCGAATTTGTTTGTCGACCGACATGCCTTTCTCAACCTTTGTCAATCTTTAGTCATAGTGGTTGAGATATTTCTTCTTTCTTCAATGCCTAACTCCTTCAAGAGTTCAATATAACCATCTTCTTGGCATTGAATAATTTGAAGTCCAAGCAAGAAATTGAGCTCCCCATCATGCTCATTTCAAGTACACATTGCATCAACTTGGAAAAAATATCTTGCACAAATATTCATTAGTAGTACCAAAAATATTCTCATAAATATGCACAAGTAAACAATCTTGCCCTTTTTCAAAAACAAAGAGAGTAGTATCAACTTTACCTCTTGTAGAATCATTTAGCAAAAATAGCTAAGTCTATCAACCGTACAAAGCCTTTTTTAAAAAAAAATTGGCCTAGAATTTTAAACTCCGATAGACTTCCATATGAATAAAACCATTTAGAAAATTAGCATCCATTTAGTAAAGCTTGAAATTTTCTTAAAACAAGAATGGGCAAGTAAAAAGCAAATAACTTCTAAAAGAGCTATGAGTGCAAATATTACATCAAAATCATTACCTTCTTCTTGAAGATACCTTCGAGCTACTAACCTTGCCTTAGTTCGACCAATGTTGCCTTGGTCATCGAGTTTGTTTCGGAGTGCCCATTTTGCATTTATAATCGTTTGTGATGAAAGACATGGCATCAACTTCCAAGTATCATTTCCTTTTTAGCTCCTCTTGCGCTTCTAAAAACCAATCTTCATCTTGAAGCATCAATTTAGGAATTTGTCTTCTTCATCACTATTGGGCATCCAAATGATCTAAGGTGTTCATAATAGAACATTTACATCCAAATATTTGGAGTATTTTCTTTTCTACACAACTCAACAAACTCATTAAAGGCATTTCTTATATAAGCAAGAAAAATAGCCCAAGTGAAATAACATGCCTCAATTGTCAACCACAAAATATCTTGCAAAAGAGCATAGTAGTAAGAGACACATATATATATATATATAGATCATGAAGCAAGAAACACATACTATGCATTTAGAATATCATCAAGAGACTAATAAATCATGCAAGTTCAAATAAGCTTAAGAAAGCTACAAAAGGTCTCTTTTGAAATTGAGAATCCGATAGCATATAATTGAGACCTTATTTAAAAGAAGTATTTGAACAAAAGTTGACAAAGCAAATATGTGCAATCAAATATCGAATAGTGCCTTTCAAAAAATCTAAAAATCCTCTTAATGGCATTTGTATGAAATCTATGAAAAACAAGCACATAGGCATATGATAATACATATATCGAGTCTCTATAAGAGTAAGAATAACACAAGTAAACGTGCCTCGATAATTTATGCCTTTTCTTGATAAAAATGACGAAAATGGCCATTTGTGAAAATATGTAAATCCTACACAATTCTTAAAACAAATCTAGCACAAATCATAATGATAAAAGTGTAGGCTAAGAGATATCACAAGTAAGCTCATGCCAAAAAAAAAAAAAAAAAACCATAAGAGATGATAACATACTATAGTTTTCAAAAAATGCACAAGAGTTTTAAAAACATCATATAAGGTCTTCTTTTTTTTAAAAAATTTAAAAGCACAAATATATATTGAAGACCTTAATTAAAAAAAATTTGAAAACTCATTTTGCAATAAAGACACAAATAAAAGCATGCATAATAACAAAATAAAATGCATATTTAAATAGGGAGATACGGGTTACCAATTACGCCATTTCCATGGGTTGTGTCGTTCCCATTGTTGATGATATCTTCCCTTTGAGAAGTCACTTTGTTGATGATTACTTCTTTGATTGCTCCATTTCCAAGGTTTGTTGCTTTCCCATTGTTGAAAGTCTCTTCTTCTTTGAAAATCATCTTGTTGATGATGTCTTTGCCATTTCAAGGATTGTGTTCTTCCCATTTTTGATTGTACCCTCTTCTTGGAAATTGGCTTTGTTGAGAATAGTTTCTCCTTCTTTGATCAAATGAAACGGTCATTTGATGCCTTCTTGGCGGTATGAATTTTCTTCGATCATTATTTCGCCGTGTACCTAATATGACATTGTTTTGTGGTACCCTCATATGTTTGGGTCCTTTGGGATTAGTCTTGAGACTTTTAGGTCTCCAACAATAATTAGAGCTATTTCTAGCCCGACAAGTATTTACCGTATGACCCTTTTTATCACAATAAAAACAAGTAATAATTCTAGGAGCATAATGACCAATATGCATATTGACTTGATCCTTTTTCATATGATTAACAACATTAGGCTTATGATCAAGTCCTTTATCACAATTATGAATATCAACAATATTGGACATTTTATTGGTACTCAAGTTGGATTTTAATAAATCCTTTTTCATGCAATCAATATTCTCAACAAGAGTACTATTTTCTTTTTTTTCAAGGTTTCTAACCTTGTCAAGTGTGTGGTGTGAGCACATGATAGTGATTCATAAGAAGTAAATAAACTATCCTTATCATTTTTCAAAATATTGAATTCCTTTTTCAAATTTTTGTATTTAACAAGTAGGCTTTGGAATTCATTTTGAAGTTCATCATAATCATTTTGCAAATCACTATATTCATTTTGCAATTCATTGTCATAAGAAGTAGAAGGTTTAGAACTTACCTCGTTCTCTTCTTCGATGCCCATAAGACATTTTTCGACTTCATCATCGGAATTTGTAAGAGGCTCATCCCATATTGTTGGATTTGATGTTGTATCCATTTGAGAAGTAGATGCTTTTGAGTTGCTCCTTTTATTTGCATATACTTCATAGATGGCTTCTAGTTTTGCCATACTTCATGTGCCGATCGAATACCTTGAACATAATCAAATTCCAAAGTGGTAAGTGAACAATGTAAAATATTAAGAGCTTTACCATTTAAGGAGATGATTCTCTTCTCTTCATCATTGAGCTCTTTGAAGCCTTTTGAGGTGTGTGGTGTATCTTTCATCGGAATGGATTCTCCATTAATGACGGTGTTCCAAATGTCGAACCCGCAACCTTGTAAGTAGCATTCCATTCTTTCTTTCCAAAATATAAAATTTTTGGAATCAAACCGAGGTGGCTTGGTGGTGGAGGTGCCGGAAATTTGAGCTTCGTTTGTAGCCGTCGATCGTTTCTCTTCACTCGCGATGTGAAACGAGCTTGCCAAAGAGTTTGGCTCGATACCACTTGTAAGTCAAGCGGCTACGATAATCTAGAGGGGGGGTGAATAGATTATCTCCATCTTTTTCTATTTCGCCCTCTTTTAACAATCGAAAGCTCAAACACAATAATAAGGTGCGGAATGTAAACAACACACGTCGATTTAAAGAGGTTCAACCCACCTAGGGCCTAATCCTCTACCACCCCAAAGATATCCGGGATGGATTTCGAAAAAAAAAGAATTTTATTAATTACCAAAATTAATACAAATTCAACTTACAACACCTTGAAGAGCACCACACTCTTCTTCAACACCACCTTTGGAGATTACCACAATCTCCCTTTGAAGATCACCACAATCTTCCGACTTGAAGAGCACCGAACTCTCCAACACCACCTTTGGAGATTACCACAATCTCCCTTTGAAGATTACCACAATCTTCCGACTTGAAGAGCACCGAACTCTCCAACACCACCTTTGGAGATTACCACAATCTCCCTTTGAAGATTACCACAATCTTCCTTCAACGGCACCTTTGAAGATCACCACAATCTTCAATCTTGAAGAATACCAAATTCTTCAACACCTCAAGAGCACCACACTCTTGAAACACCTATCACCTAGATCACCCAAGTGTATTCTTACCACAAGAATACTCACAAGGATATCTTGTGTTTGGTTGATGAATTACAATCAAGATTACACTTTGAAAAATATTACAACTCAAAAGTGCAAGTGTAATCAAGAATGAAAGCCTAGACCTCAAGATGTGAAAGTGATAGTACTTAGGCTATTACAACAAGAATGTTGAAATGAATAACAAAGATTATGTGCTTGTGATATCTCTTGTTGTTTGTATCAAGTCTTGTATTTGATCCCTCAAGCTTTCATCTATTTATAGGAGAGCCTTCAAATTTGAATTCCAACATAGGCTCCTCCAAAGGCTCCTCCAAAGGCTCCTCCAACATAGGCTCCTTCATGGGCTCCTCCATGTTTTCTTTTGTCTACAAATAAGACAAAGAGATTAAAATAAATATGGTTGTCTCATAAGGATACAAAAATCGATTATAGAACAATCCCACATTTTAAGGAAGAATGGTCTGCACACACACAACGGTTATATTTTAGTCATCAAACTAAAGGGCGACGGTCGCGCACAAAAGGACGTTTGAAATAGATCTTGAAAAATTACAGGCGGCCGGGCGGGGTGCTCGACGGTCGACATCACCCCTAGCCGGTCGACCTCTCCAAAAATAGAACAGGAGATTTTGCACACTTGCAGTCCGGTCGACCCGGCCGACGGCGACCGGGACCGATCGGCCGCGCCCGACGATGCGGCACGGTCGACCGCTTGAAATTTCTTCCGTCTCATTTTTCTGTTTCAAAAACATCTTCAGTACGGGTTGCCCTATGGAGGCGACCAGGTCGACCACGAAGACAGAAATGTTGTCCAATTTTAGTCGAAAATAAAACTTAAGAAATACTCCGAAAATTTAGTAAAAACATTTTAAACCGATCGAGAGTATTTAGACAACATTAGAAATATAGTTTCAATGTGAAAACCCATTGACATAAAATCTTTGAAAGTGTTGTCCAATATTAATCGAAAAAGACTTGAGCAAATACTCCGGAAAATATTAAAACTATTTTAAATCATTTAGGAGTATTTGGACAACCTTTAAAACCATTGTTTTGGTATAAAACAAAATCATCAAAATCATGATAAAACCATTTATCAAACAAAGATGCAAACAAGGAAAAGACTCTCTGTCGGAAGATCGGTTCGGGTTCAAGTTACTATCTATATTATTTAGTGGTTGTGGAAGACTAGGAACTTTGGATCTTTTAAAAGGAATGAAAATCAGAATTTGTATCTTGGTTTATATTATATACTCTAATTAGAAAGAAAAAAAAGTTGCAGAGAGAGAAAAAGAAATAATAAAGGGGAAGGTCAAAGAATTGCTTCATTCATAAGCCATCAATTAGCATCTTCATCACCTAGAAAAAATCTAGAACCTCCATTAACAAAACCTTAGACACTCACATTTACAGTCGAAGAAAAATGATCTGGAAACAAAAATTAAAAAACCCTAGAATGTCACATTCACGTTCTAACACACACAAACTAAAAGAAGAAATTAAAAATCCCTAGAATGACACATTCACATTCGAACACACAACCAAAAAAAAAACTAAAAAACCCTAGAATGTCACATTTACGTTCGAACACACACAAACTAAAAGAAGAAATTAAAAAACCCTAGAATGTCACATTTACATTTTAACACACACAACCAAAAAAAAACTAAAAAAACGTAGAATGTCACATTTACAGTTGAAGTCGAAAAGGAAACTCACCTTTTTCAGAAATGAAAAATCGTCGTCGGTTCCAGAAACAACAATCGGCTCCGTAAGCAATTTATACCGTGGATTTCCTCTCGATTTCTCACTCTTCAACCGCCTGCAACCTCATTCTCCAGACCGCGAAATCACAATTTCAAAATCGAATGGATGAACCATCGGGAGATTTGGGGGGAGATGAAAGGAATATTTCAGTTACCAAATTAAAATAAAATTGTGTAATGTCCTTTGTGCCCTTTTCAGCTTAAAATTAAAAAAAATATATAAAATTGGAAAGATCCCAACCACTTAAAATTTGAGATGTTCGACCAGGATTAGTCCACAGTGTCTCATTTTAATTATGTGGTCTCATTTGATCCTATTCCTATATATATATATATGATATATATGATATATAAATATAATTATATATAAAATATATGTTTAATATAATATTTCGGTTGGTTAATTTAAAATTTTCGAACTGAATTAACTGATAACGAAATTCTTCAAAACCTTTAACCACTCATCGAATCGAAATAATTCGGTTACCGACCGAATTAACCGAATTGATTCGGTTAATGGTTAACTGGAAAAAAAAATCGGTTAATGGAACACTCCTAGCCATTGATACAATTTGTCAACTTTGTGGGGATGGTACTTAAACTCTTGGAACACTTGCTTTTTTTCTGTGATAGAGCTACACTTGTCTAGAAGTTGGCTCCTATTGCTTGGATTTCTCCCGGTCCGATACAAGCACCGGGGGATTTCATATATGCAAAACAAGCGGAAAGACTCTCTGTCAGAAGATCGGTTCGGGTTCGGGTTCAAGTTACTATCTATATTATTTAGTGGTTGTGGAAGACTAGGAACTTTGGATCTTTTAAAAGGAATGAAAATCAGAATTTGTATCTTGGTTTATATTATATACTCTAATTAGAAAAAAAAAAAAAAAAAAGTTGCAGAGAGAGAAAAAGAAATAACAAAGGGGAAGGTCAAAGAATCGCTTCATTCATAAGCCATCAATTAGTATCTTCATCACCTAGAAAAAATCTAGAACCTCCATTAACAAAACCTTAGACACTCACATTTACAGTCGAAGAAAAATGATCAGAAAAAAAAATTAAAAAACCCTAGAATGTCACATTCACGTTCTAACACACACAAACTAAAAGAAGAAATTAAAAATCCCTAGAATGACACATTCACATTCGAACACACAACCAAAAAAAAAACTAAAAAACCCTAGAATGTCACATTTACGTTCGAACACACACAAACTAAAAGAAGAAATTAAAAAACCCTAGAATGTCACATTTACATTTTAACACACACAACCAAAAAAAAAACTAAAAAACCGTAGAATGTCACATTTACAGTTCGAAGTCGAAAAGGAAACTCACCTTTTTCAGAAATGAAAAATCGTCGTCGGTTCCAGAAACAACAATCGGCTCCGCAAGCAATTTATACCGTGGATTTCCTCTCGATTTCTCACTCTTCAACCGCCTGCAACCTCATTCTCCAGACCGCGAAATCACAATTTCAAAATCGAATGGATGAACCGTCGGGAGATTTGGGGGGAGATGAAAGGAATAATTTAGTTACCAAATTAAAATAAAATTGTGTAATGTCCTTTGTGCCCTTTTCAGCTTAAAATTAAAAAAAAATATATAAATTGGTAAGATCCCAGCCAGTTAAAATTTGAGATGTGCGACCAGGATTAGTCCACAGTGTCTCATTTTAATTATGTGGTCTCATTTGATCCTATTCCTATATATATATATATATATATATATATATATATAATTTATGTTTAATATAATATTTCGGTTAATTTGGCTAATTTAAAATTTTCGAATCTGAATTTACCGATAACGAAATTCTTCAAAACCTTTAACCACTCATCGAATCGAAATAATTCGATTCGATCCAAATTAACCGAATTGATTCGGTTAATGGTTAACTGGAAAAAAAAATCGGTTAATGGAACACTCCTAGCCATTGATACAATTTGTCAACTTTGTGGGGATGGTACTTAAACTCTTGGAACACTTGTTTTTTTTTTTTTTGTTGATAGCGCTACACTTGTCTAGAAGTTGGCTCCTATTGCTTGGGATTTCTCCCGGTCCGATACAAGCACTGGGATTTCATATATGCAAACGGAAAAGACTCTCTGTCGAAAGATCGGTTCGAGTTCGGGTTCAAGTTGCTATCTATATTATTTAGTGGTTGTGGAAGACTATGAACTTTGGATCTTTTAAAAGGAATGAAAATCGAATTTGTATCTTGGTTTATATTATATACTCTAATTAGAAAAAAAGTTATAGAGAGAGAAAAAGAAATAACAAAGGGGAAGGCCAAAGAATCGCTTCATTCATGAATCAATTGGCATCTTCATCACCTAGAAAAATCTAGAACCTCCATTAATAAAACCTTAGACACTCACATTTACAAATAAGAAAAATGATCTCGAAAAAAATTAAAAAACCCTAGAATGTCACATTCACGTTCGAACACACACAAACTAAAAGAAGAAATTAAAAATCCCTAGAATGACACATTTACATTCGAACACACAACCAAAAATAAAACTAAAAAACCCTAGAATGTCACATTTACGTTCGAACACACACAAACTAAAAGAAGGAATTAAAAAAACCCTAGAATGTCACATTTACATTCGAACACACAACCAAAAAAAAAACTAAAAAACCGTAGAATGTCACATTTACAGTCGAAGTCGAAAAGGAAACTCACCTTTTTCAGAAATGAAAAATCGTCGTCGGTTCCAGAAACAACAATCGGCTCCGCAAGCAATTTATACCGTGGATTGTCTCTCAATTTCTCACTCTTCAACCGCCTGCAATCTCCTTCTCCAGACCGCGAAATTGCAATTTCAAAATCGAATGGATGAACCGTCGGGAGATTTGGGGGGGAGATGAAAGGAATATTTCATTACCAAATTAAAATAAAATTGTGTAATGTCTTTTGTGCCCTTTTCACTTAAAATTAAAACAAAAATAAATATAAAATTGAAAGATCCTGACCACTTAAAATTTGAGATGTGCGGCCGGATTTGTCCACAAAGATCTCATTTTAATTATGTGGTCACATTTGATCTTATTCCTATATATATATATATATATATATATGATATATATGATATATAAAAATATGTGTTTAATATAATATTTCGGTTAATTCGGTTAATTTAAAATTTTCGAACCAAATTAACCGATAACTAAATTCTTCAAAACCTTTAACCACTCATCGAACCGAAATAATACTTGATTCGACCAAATTAACCGAATTGATTCGGTTAATGGTTAATCGGAAAAAAATCGGTTAATGGAACACCCCTAGCCATTGATACAATTTGTCAACTTTGTGGGGATGGTACTTAAACTCTTGGAACACTTGCTTTTTTCTGTGATAGAGCTACACTTGTCTAGAAGTTGGCTCCTATTGCTTGGGATTTCTCCTGGTTTGATACAAGCACTGGGGATTTCATGTATGCAGCTGCGGAAAAGACTCTCTGTCAGAAGATCGGTTCGGGTTCGGGTTCAAGTTACTATCTATATTATTTAGTGGTTGTGGATGACTAGGAACTTTGGATCTTTTAAAAGGAATGGAAATCAGAATTTGCAACAATGGAGATGGCTAAGTCTGAATGAAGTGAATTTAAATCTTGTAATGGTTAATTGTGTGGAGTACAAAGTTTGTGGGCTATCTTGGGGATGGTGTTCCTAGTGTTTTTATCCTTTTTTTCAGTTGTGTCCATGAAGCCTTGTCATTTGGCCATCTTTGTATCTCATTTGCTTATTGAGTTTAATATAAAGCTTTAGTTTCTGTAAAAAAAAAAAATAAGAAACATCATGTCATTATTCGAATATATATGAATCAATTTGAATATTCGTACTTAAAATTGTATATATTTTAATTGTTGGGTTACTTAGAAATTATATGTTTGGAATAAGAGATATTTCTTAGTAGGAAGTAAATTTGTTTTTTGATTCTTTTCAATTTTGGCATAGTGCAAAATGACCCACCCTTATTTATACTAAAACAACTATCTAATCAATGACTAAGATATATTTGATCTAACTATATTTCATTAACTAGAATAATCTAACAAAATATATAATACCCTAAAATTTTGTACAACTTTTCATCTCCAAATAAGTTCACTAGAATATTTTTTTTTGAGATAAAATCGTATCATTTATATTATTCAACCGCAATATCATCCGATACAATTTTATCCATCCAATCGGATAAATCCCATTCGACCAACAAAGGCAAGAGATGAAAGAAGAAAAATTCGCTTGTCTATGAGCTACTACGTTAACGAACGATGAATGTGTAAAAATCAATCACTTCCAAACTAGCTAGCATAAATTTAATGTCGAAATAATGCTCCCGCGATAGCTAAAATCTTCTTGAATAGCCATGATCACTTGCACGGCCATTAAAGAATCAATCGAAACACGAATAGACTAAATCCTCTTTCACTTACTTGAACCAAACCTTCATAGATTGCTCTGAGCTCACCCATCAGAACATCAGGAAAAAAACCAAGTTTTCTACCAAATGCTCGCTGCACCACTCCGTGTGCATCTCGAATCACTCCCCCGACCGCATATCGCTGCTCTTTTTCATTGAAACAGGCGTCTACATCAAGGCTGTAACACCCAGGCTGAGGTTTTGTCCATCTGCTGCTCTTATTTGCCTGATGCATACTCCCACTACTCAAATTAGCATCTTGAGCTTTTTGAAAAGCTAGAAGAAAATCATCCACCCAAGCTACAGAATCTTGCATTTTTGTTCAATCCTCCTCATGCAAATAACTCTATTTTTCTTTCCAAATCGCCCAAGTTGTACACATGAAGTGCGCAAATTTATTTTTTCCCAGCTCCTCTATCATCTAGAAACCAATATCCACCACACTCCCTTCCTTGATCTTCTTCAGAAATTGCCAATATCCTGAATTTTTCCACAAGTGCTTGAGACAGGGACAATAAAAAATTGCATGAGTTGTATTATCATCTCCAAATTGACATAAATCACAGCCCTCAATTACTAGTACATGATGCCTTGCTAGGTTAGCTTTTGAAGGAATAATATCAAGGGATGCCCTCCACCAAAAATTTTTTATTTTCGGTGGGATAGACATAGCCCATAAGATTTTCCACCATTTCTCCATCAACTGCGTTGTACTGTGATCATGTGGATTATAATACCCAATCTCGAGCTTATATCCATCCCTAACCAAATACGTACCTTTTTCGTTATACCTCCAATACCGAGTGTCCTCCTTTCTGCGTCTGAGAAGAGGGATACGCATTATTTCTGTGCCACATGTGGTAGGAAGCAACCATTTATCAGCTCTGTATGCCAACTACCATCTTCTATGAGGTCCTGCACATGAGAAATATCATTATCTACATTATTTATCATTTTGATTGGGCTCAATAAATGCAAGCACCCAATGGTCTCAGTGCTAATTCGGACCGGCGCCATCTCCATTCTCCATGAAAGACCGTTTTGCAAGAGATCCCTACTCCAAATAAGAGAGAGCCATATATATGAGGGATTCGATCCAACTGTGGCATCCATTATATCATCTTGCCTTTAACACCCGAGCCACCAAACTGTCCGATTTTCGGATGATTCTCCACAATTGCTTGGCTAGCAAAGCTTTGTTAAAAGCCTTCAAACTTCGGAATCCCATACCACCTTTGCATTTAGGTTGACATAATGTATCCCATTTCCGCCAGTGCATTTTTTTCCTTCACCCTCCATCCCCACCAAAAATTCGAACATGCACTATCAATTCTATTACACAAATGACCCCGGATACGAAAACACGACATCGCATAGGTAGGGATCGCTTGAAGGACCGATTTTATGAGCACTTCTTTACCTCCTTCAGAAAACACCTTCCCCTTCCATCCTTGAATTCGCTTCGTAATTCTTTCTTGTAAGTAGCCGAACCTGATTTTTTTGCTTCTCAACGAGAAAATTGGTAATCTCAAATACATCTCATGTCCCTGCACCACCGTACTTTAAATTCATTTAAAGCAATCGATCATCGTTGAACTCGTGTTCGAACTGAATGTTAGCGCTGATTTCTCGTAGTTAATCATTTGCCCAAATGCTTTTTCATAAGTTTTAAGAACTGAAGCCACATGTTTACATTCCTCCAAAGTGGCTCGACAAAACACCAAGCTATCATCAGCAAAAAATAGATGCGATATGGGAGGGCATCTTGTAGCAATTCTCACTCCGTTAATTAATTTTTTCTCCAAATTATGCTCGAACAGCGCTGATAAACCATGAGTACATATTACAAAGAGGTACGGCGATAGAGGATCGCCCTGCCGGATACCTCTTTGAGGTGTTACAGAACCCACCACGGCATTATTCAACGAAAAAGAATATCTCACCGTGCTCACGCATTGCATTGTTAGCTCGACCCATCGACTTGCAAATCCCATTCTCTCCATTATAGCCCTGAGAAATTTCCATTCCACTCAATCATATGCTTTACTCATGTCCAATTTCAATGCCGCATACCCCCGACTATTTGCTCTATGATTGCGGATCCAGGTGGATACTTTCAACCCCGAATATCATTATTTGTGATTAGTCTCCCTGGTATAAATGCGCTTTGACACTCATCAATCACATTATTAAGTATCGGTCTCGAGTCTATTCGCTCATAGCCTGGCTACAATCTTATAAAGATACATTACACAAACTAATTGGCGAAATTCTTTTATCATCACTTTGGTTCTCGCAACTTTTGGGATCAATGTTACCAATGTTCCATTCCACTCTGTTAAATCACCACCATTGTTTAGTATGTTTAACACTTCCCTAGTCACCGTATCACCAACAATCGACCAATACTTTTGATAAAAAAGTGTCAGAATGCCGTCAAGACCCGGTGCCTTGTCCAGGTGCATATCAAATAAAGCCTGTTTCACTTCTTTCTCTGTGAAGGATTTACATAGCAACTCATTCATATCCTCATCTATGGCACGTTTTACCTTACCGATCACGCTTCCATCTCATCGGAGATGGATTCGACGTAAGAAATAACTCATGGAAGTAGTCAGTCCCTATATCAGCCATAGCGGACTGATCCGTACAGAAATCACCCTGTCTCGATGTCAGTCCGTGAATATGATTAGTCGTCCGTCTCTTATTTGCTTGTGCGTGAAAGTATGGTGTGTTTTTGTCGCCTTGTTTCAACCATGAATTTCGACTACGTTGTTTCCAAAAACTTCATCTTTCATTGCAAGATCCTCTACAAGTCGTTCTAACTCTCGGATTCAAGAATGGTGTGCACCCCAATTCCGTGAATTTCTTAACTATTAAGTTCTTCTCGTGCTTTTTTTTTAGACTTGTAGGGAGATTTTTAAATCGGTTTTGCCCATTGATGTAATCTCTCACCGCAATATTTAATCTTGTGTGTCATGGGCAAATAACGCTTGATTCGCACCAACCTTTCTCAACCACTTCCTTGCAATCATCCTCGAGGCTCCGATTTTTCAAATCGGAATCGTTTTCGATGTGGAATCGCACCTCACACCCTGCACCCCAAATATTCCACTTAAGTCGAATAGGCTCGTGATCCGAAGAATAAAATTCTAGCGTATTAAATCTTGCCACGGATATAAAATTCTCCATTGGATTGAGCTCAAAAACCGATCAAGTTTTTCAAATATAGCCTCCTCTCCTTTTCTTCTCGTTCACCCACGTGATACGGATCATCCCCTCCATGTATATCCCTGTAATTCGCACTCCTCGATGACATCTCGGAATGCCTCGCATTTGAGCTTCGGATCGTAGGCGACCACCTATCTTTTCCGTATGATAACATATTTCATTGAAATCGCCTCCCACAATCCATGGAATGTTGTTCAACTCAACCATTGTTGCCAGCCTCCTGAGTAGTTCGCATGATTCATGTCTCCTGTGGGTTTCCGGGTTCCCATAAAATCTCGTGAATCTCCATGTTTTCTCACCATCTTGAATAATGTAATCCACATGACCCATTGAGTAAGATTTAACGGTAACAGTAATAGAATTTTTCCAATACAACATTAATCCACCCTTTTTTCCACTACAATTAACCACAAATAATCCGTGAAAGCCTAACCACTCTTTCCATCTCCTGCAATTACTATCCCTTATTTTTGTTTTGCATAAAAATAAGAGATCGGGATCTTCAGTTGAGACTAATCGCTTCAATTCGCGGAATGCTCGTTGGTTCCCAAGCCCTCGAGCATTCCAAGATATGCAACTCATATTGTTTGGCGGGGTTGCGTAGCAATTCTCGCCAATTCAGAAGTATCCATATATGTTGCACCAACTCCATTAGAATCCGTTCCCTTACCCGTATTTTGCCTTTTCGTGTGTATATTATCTTCATTTATGTCTGATTCAGGTGTGGAGAGGCGTCGTTTTGTCACCTTCTTAGCTTGGTGATTTTTTCCAGCCCTTCCTGCCGCTCTTGCCCTCCGCTTCCATTTTTTGGGACTTCGACCCGTTGAAGATTTCAAATTATAATTTTCGTTCGATGATGCTTGGGGTTTATCTACTGTTACAAGTTCAAGCCCCGTAACCTCCAATGATCCTCGTTCTTCGTTCTTTTCCCCTCCATTATCCTCTTCACCATCAATGCTTCTCTCCCTGTGTATCTCTATGACCAGGTTTCGGGCTCTATGCTTTCCCACAGCGTTGCCCCTATCATCCTCCTTTTCCATTGGCACGAAGACTTCCTCTAAGTCCTCCCTTCGTATTTCATTATCATCGTTTTGGGTTCTAGTAAGGGAGTTTGATTCTTCCATCATCTCCTTTCTCGTCTTCTTCCCCACTGGTGTTGCCTACTAATCAATCCCGGAACACTAGCTCATAGCCAACTGCCATACGGTAATTCGGATTCCTTTAAGGTCACATCTCCATATTCTCTCCATGAGTGCCCAACTTTCCCACATCTGTAGCAATAATCTGGTAACTTTTCGTAAGTTAACATAACAATAATATCCTCATCGTTATTATCTCCCTTCAGGACTATGTGATCTTGTAAGGGTTTCGTAATATTTATTGCAACCCTAATTCTCGCATATTTTCCGTACATGCACCCCGACTCTCCTTTGTCGATTTCAACCACTGATCCAAGTTTATCCCCAATCTCCCTAATTACATCTTCTTGCATCAGAGCTATTGGCAAATTATGGCATTGGATCCAGATCTCCATTTGGTCGAACTTCATCAATTATGGGCTTTCAAATCCATTCGATTCCTGAAATAGCACCAGGTCGCGGAAGAAGTGCCAGGGACCTCCCATGAGAGCCCTTCGTCTGTCCATAGGGTTTTGGAATTCTAGAATAAACATGTTGTCTCCAATTGCTTCAATCTCAACTCGTTTCGTAACCTGTAATATTCTTGGTATGTGTTGTTTGAAAGTTTCTCGATTAACCATCCTAGTAGCAAACACCTTCGCCACCAGGCATTTAAGCATGCGATCTTCACCTCGTCTTCGTAGATCATTGTTCACATTTAGGGTTAGGGTTTCCCCTTGCCGGCCAAATTGATATTCTTTAATCTCCGTAATATTTCCTCGTGATCCATGTCGTCTTAATACGTTGTTGCGTTGAAAAACCACCAAAGATGATAAACACCTTGATGGAGAAGACCTACACTTGGGCAGGATGTCAACCCTAATTAGGTTTTCTCTCTAGAGAGGAAAACATAGCAGGGAGGCGGTTTTTTTAAGTTCACTAGAATATTATATATAAGGGATAATTTAAATAAGGGTTGATCCTATTAGAAAATATGCAAGAATAATTTTTAAACGTTATTGCAATTGTGCTTAATGTGGTCCGCAAATTTTCAAAGGATGTTGGTCAAATCACCGTTATAAATCAATGTTATTAAAATCGGACCGATCGATTCGACCAAAACCGATCATATGCCCAATCCAATTTTGTAACAAAATCGAGTGATTAAAAACTATTGCTACCCAATCAAACCTGGTAAAAACTCAAAATCAATTAAGTGTGGAATTTCATTTCGATGAGAGGTGTGGTTGATTATTGCGCCAATTAAAAAAAAAAATTCTTGTAATCCGGACACAAGAGCCGATTGCACCTCCAATTCGTATACACGAAATTGGTTATCATGCCAACACTTAAATAAATAAGTCCTCCAATTCCCACTGCTTCAACAAATTTATCCCATTTTTGTTGTATTTGACAATTTGCCCCATAAACAGACGCTTATTTACGTTATAATGACATAGCATTTCTTATTCCGGTTTTATAATAATGGCCAATGACGTGCTTTGTAGGCTCCATTTCTAATGGTTAAGCCTCCCAAACCACCCAACTCAAAGTTCATGGAAATATTTTTCAAAATCAATTGAAATGCTCTCGCTATAAATCATGAGCCAATCCAATTTTAATTATGGAACAATTACGAATACAATGTATTCTATATATGGAAACATATATTCCTGTATACGCATATATACGTAACTAGATATGAATTCTAGTTCTCCTCAACTTAATAATAGGGGTGCCCACGATTCTAGAACCGCTTTGCTTTTTCCAAAATCGCTGTTCCAGCTTCCTTATTTTGGAAAAACCAAATCGAAATCATGCCTCTCACGGTTTCGGTTTCAAAACCGAACCGATTTCCGGTCCGATTCGGAACCCGGTTCCTCCACGGTTTCAGTTCTGGTTTTAACTGAAACCATTTGTTTATCTTTTGATAATTTTTTGATTCTTAAAATAGTTTATCAATTCAGTTAAAAAAAAGTAAAATAAAGAAAAATACTTGGACTTAATATTCAATAAAGTTTTATACTTAATATTAATAATAATATTAAACTATCTATATATATTATTAGAGTCTATATATATTATTAGAGCATATAAGAATCAAATTTCACGTAGTTCGTTTACAACATTTGGTCTAAAACGTGTCTCATGTAGTTACGAAAATAAAACATCATAATATATATTTAACATTTCTTCTAGCATGTATTTACCAAAATAAAATTGTTGGTTTTAATCTTAGAAAAAACGGTTCCATTACGGTTCCACCGACGATTCTAACTAACGGTTAAAACCGCCAGTATCATGGTTTTTGAGACCTAGGAACCGGAACCGCAACCGGCCTACAAGGTTCCGGTTCTGGTTTAGGAACCATTGACCACTTGTTCCTGCCCGATTTAAAACCCGGTTTGGTTTCATTTGGCCACCCCTACTTCTTAATCCTAATAGAAAAAGGATTATAACATTTTAAGTACCGATATATATAAAATTCACATTATTTTCAAATTCATAGTTCCATTAGTATATATATGGGACGTCTACCATATAATTCTCTTCCTCTCCCACATAACGGACTTCTTCTGATCATATATAAATATTAATTTCTGTCTTTCACTCGCACAATTTTAATTTCATGAAATTAATCTTCAACAATAATATGGGCGATTACTACGATTGTGAACAAAGCTATTCCATCGAGTTAGTGAAAGCGGAATTGACCAATTTTGACAGGTGTGTTACTATGTTGCTTGATGTCGCGATTACAACGATTGCGAACAAAGCTATTCCATCGAGTTAGTGAAAGCGGAATTGACCAATTTTGACAGCGCGTTACTATGTTACCTCATATCGACATCAACTTCAAATTCAAATTTTTTCTTTGTACTTCCATGGAGTTCTTTGTACTTTGCTTTTGATGTTGTTTGGTTTGTGGGCTATCTTGGGGATGGTGTTACTGGTGTTTTTATGAATTTTTTCTGTTGTGTCTATGAAGCCTTGTTATTTGGCCATCGTTGTATCTCATTTGCTTATTGAGTTTAATGTAAAGCTTTAGTTTATGTAAAAAAAAGAAAGAAAAAAAGAAAAAAAAATGAAATAAAAAACATCATGTCATTATTCGAATATATATGAATCAATTCGAATATTCGTATTTAAAATTCTATATATCTTTATTGTTGGGTTACTTAGAAATTTTATGTTTGGAATAAGAAATATTTCTTAGTAGGAAGTAAATTTGTTTTTTGATTCTTTTCAATTTTGGCATAGTGCAAAATGACCCACCCTTATTTATACTAGAACAACTCTTTAATCAATGACTAAGATTTATTTGATCTAATAACTATATTTCATTAACTAGAATAATGTAACAAAATATATAATACCCTAAAATTTTGTACAACTTTTCATCTCCAAATAAATTCACTAGAATATTATATATAAGGGATAATTTAAATAAGGGTTGATCCTATTAGAAAATATGTTAGAAGAATTTTTAAACGTTATTGCAATTGTGCCTAATATGGTCTACAAATTTTCGGTGGATGTTGGTCAAATCAGTGCCTGTTAAAAATCAATGTTATTAAAATTGACCGCCTAAGTTCAATAAAACCGATCATATGCCCAATCCAATGTTGTAGTAAAATTGAGTGATTAAAAACTCATTGTCACCCAATCAAACCTGGTGAAAAAACTCAAAATCAATTACGTGTGGAATTTCATTTCGATGAGAGGTGTGGTTGATTATTGCGCCAACCAAAAAAATTATTTTTTTAATTCTTTAATCCTGACATAAGAGCTGATTGCACCTCCCATTTAAATACACGAAATTGGTTATTGCGCCAACACTTAAATAAATAAGTCCTCCAATTCCCACTCTATTTCAACAAATTTATCCCATTTTTGCTGCATTTCAGCAATTTGCCTCATAAACAGACGCCTATTTATGTTATATTTGCCTCATAAACAGACACTTATTTATGTTATAATGGCATGGCGTTTCTTATTCCAGATTTTTAATAATATTTCATATTCTAGTTATCTAAAAATTGTGTATTTATTTAATATTTGAAAGCAATTTTCTAAAATTCGAAATTAAAAAAAATTGTAGACGCCAATTTGGCTGGCACCTACAAAAAGACTGCACCAAAAAATATATGGGCAGGAGCCGTAATTGGAAATGGCGTCTGCTTTGTAGGTGTCATTTCTAATGGTTAAGCTTCCCCCAAACCTCCCCAACACTTGTAAAAGTTCATGGCAAATATCACAAACCATTAAATAAGCCCCCATTTTTCTTGTAATTACTACAGGAAATTACTCCATTAATATTTACATAAAGAGAGAGAGAGAGACCAACACTTGCCCTACTTGGATTTGGTAAAAGATTTTTTCCAGAATGAATAAATAACTGTAAGACAACTATCCTCATCAAATAGAACACTCAGAACAGACTTGTTTAATTAAATGCAAAACGTATATAAACCATTTTGATCAGATTCATAAAATTGGAAATATATTTTAAAACTGAATCGAATGCTCTCTGGATAAATCATGAGCCAATCCAATTCTAATTATGGAGCAATTACGAATACAATGTATTCTATATATGGAAACATATATTCCTGTGTATACCCGTATATAACTAGTTCTGAATTCTAGTTCTCCTCGACTTCTTAATCCTAATAGACAAAGGATTAACATTTTAAGTAGTACACTATATATATAAGATTCAGATTATTTCCAAATTCATAGTTCCAAACTGATCATATATTTCATCGATCAGTAAATATTAATTTCTGTCTTTTGCTCGCATAATTTTAATTTCATGAAATTAATCTTGAACAATAATATGGGCGATTACTACGATTGCGAACAAAGCTACTCCATGGAGTTAGTGAAAGCGGAATTGACCAATTTTGACAGGCGCGTTACTATGTTGCCTCATATCGACATCAACTTCAAATTTTCCTGCGACTCCAAATTGTCGGAATGGGTAATTATACATGGTGATGAACAACAAGATTCTTCTACATCAGTTGAGAGAGTGTTGGTGAGAGAGTTGAATAATCGACCCGTAACCGAGAATACCGTGCCTAAAATTAGTTGCCAGCAATTCTTGCGCTACACCGAAACACGCCAAACCATCGACCAAGTACTCAGACAATTAATGCCTTTGGCGGATGATGAAGAGCGTCGGAATTTCATCGAGTATGCAATGGTAAAAGCTGAGGAAATTGTTAAATCCAAGCCCCTAGGCCGCAATGTGCTGGATCTTCACTTCAACGTAACGGTACAGCACGACCATGTTTTTGACGGGATAAATATTGATGAAAGTAGTAGCGAATCTTATTCTTATTGTATGGTTCGACCGGCGCCGATTAAATCATTGAAGAGAAAAAGAATGAATTATTCAGGTGATGATGAAAGTTGTTGCATCTGCTTGGAAGATTTGAATAGTTGTGCTGAAGCGTTACTAAGCACTCCGTGTTCACATGTTTTTCACAGCAGTTGCATCACCAAATGGCTGACGACTAGTCATTCTTGCCCCATTTGCCGCTTCGAGATGCCAAGTAGTACTTAATTAATTTGATTTGTAAATTAATTTTGTCATTGTATTCTTAGCTTCAAGTCTAGCTTCTGTCAGATTTTTGATTCTTTAGTTCATGATTTTCATTACAGAATTAATACTGTGATTCGTAGGAATTAAGGAGATAGCTAGTAAAGTGTTTAATAATGCATTTTTAAGGTTTTTATGAATGTAATGATCAAAGATTGTGTCTTTCATGGAGCTGTGAAACATTTGTTGAACTCGTCTCTCACTTTTTGTCTCCCGTTTTTATCCTGCAAGTCCATCTTTTTTTTTTTTATCAAATATCTAAAATCCTATTTCATGGAGAATATGTTATTCGGCAGATTTATATTTGTTTAGGCTATGTTTTTTCATGAAATAAAACAAATTTTTTGAAGAAAAAATCTATTAATGGGTAAGTCATGTAAAAATTATTAAATTCCATTCCTACTACTAGTTCTAATTACCAAACAGAAATTAAATTAATCAAACAATGATGATTTTATTCTCTTCGAAATTCTAGTATACAACTTTTCGTTGTTAGCAAAAAAGAAAAAAAAAAACCATTTTTGGTTAATTCCAAATCACCCCCTTAGAATTTGAAATTTATTTATGACAATTACAATCCCAATTTATGGCAATCACCCACTGGTTTTGTTCAAATCTAACATCGGCATGTTCCAAATCCTTGAACCTCCTTTCCAAAAGAAATAATAATAATAATAAAATTCCTTGAACCTGTGTTTTATGGAATCACAAAGCAAACAGGGGAAGAAACCAACTGTCTTTACAATTTACATACATCATCGCCTCAATTATCCACCTTCTTCAATTTATCTTGTGTTATGTATTTATTACAAAATAGCCTCAATCTTCGACTGTTCTACTTTGTAATGAAATAACGAAGAGAAAACGAGCTCGTACACCCATACATCCAACAAAAGCATCCCTGAGACCATAACCATCTTGAAATATCATTGAATAAAGTTACGAGAACAGCAATTATTTGTATAATCTAAAATCATATGTCGAATCGCAAAAATGATGGGTTTTGCCAATATGCTAATTGCAATTTACACCAAAATATGGATATACAACTACAAATACAACTTTTAAACATCACTACAATTTAAACAGAGGAAAGTCACAGAACCACAAGCAGATGGCTTCAAGCAGAATCACAATTCTAATTCCCAGAAAAGAAAGACTCCATAGAAGCGGATCGTCTCTCCCAAACGCATAAAATAATTTCCGAATCTTGAAGATGAGTCTTACGTGTGTTAGCAAAAGTGACCATCAAGTTGAGGTCTATGCAGAAGATGCTGCACGATCTGATTCTATCATGGATTTAATATAGAATTCACCAGCCTTGTATGAGGACCTCACCATGGGGCCAGATGCCACGTCAAATCCCTGCAACAGCCAACATCAATTTTTTGCAGCAACACATAGCCAACATCTTTATTCAATACAATTTATGACTCTTCTGAGTTTGTAGAAGTACTAGTTTAGGACACTCACAGGGGTCAAAGATAGGATATATTTCAAGTTATTGAATAAAGTTGAATACCCATAGAACATATTACTATAGAACTAAACAAACAATCTGGCTACTTTACTATTGTGCTAAAGTGTCAAAGTACTCATGCCATGGTTATAAACTTAGATGGAATTTGGCTATAAATTGATGGAACTCTGGCTTCATCCATGGAAAAAATTGTCACAGGTGATTAAATCTGAAAGTTCTTTGAGAGTAATTTTTTTACATCAAACCAAATAGGATGTTAATAACATGTGAAAAGATTTCTAGATAACATGCATCTTGCCATATTTAAAGAAAAATAGTAAAAGAATAGTTCAGGTTATTTTTCTGATGAGCCGAGCAATATTATGCAAATCTGGGTGACCTAAAAACCATCAGGACTTGGTGCATCCAAATAAAAAGCTGCTAGGGAAGAGGTTTGCAAGAAGTCCAGAAAGAATGGCAAAAGATGAACAAGGACCCCAACAAAAACTAATTTTCTATTTTGTTCTAATGAACTCTGTTACATCATGAGCAATTCCATAAGAAGCACACTGAAGGTGAACTCAGAAACATTTCTTAAGGCGAAAATTCAGTAAAAATCGAATACACGATAATGGAGGAAATAGAAACAATTAATAGTGTGGTAGCACCAATCTCATATGGAGACAAGTAGCAGGTCTAGTCCTACTTTACAGAAAATAAAATATAAAATCTTATAATCTCATGATACTACACAAGCGCAAGGTAGTCTTGAGAACTGATTACTGTGGACTCACATCACTTTTAGAGTGCAAAATATTAAATTAATCACACAAAAACGAAGAGAGAGAGAGAGAGAGAGGGGGGGGAGGGGGAGTGGATGGAATTTCAGTGTATAGCCCATGCTTTACTTATTCGAACATAAATAAATCCTATACAGATAATAGTAGCATTGATAAAGAACAAATATCCTGCAATTAGGAAAAGAATACATGTGAAAATGACTAAAAGACAGCAATTACAAGTTGCCTGCACCATTCATGTCATATGATAATAAAAGAAACCATTTCCAATGAAATACAAAGAAGAGCAACATACCATTTGCATGCCAAGAATTCGATACTTCTCAAAGGCCTCAGGAGTTATGTATTCTGAGACTGGCATGTGACGCTTTGATGGTCGCATGTATTGACCAAATGTCATGACGTCAACACCAGCTGCCCTCACTTTCTCCATAGTTTTCACTACTTGGTCAGGTGTTTCTCCACACCCCAACATTACTGAAGTTTTGGTGAGTGTTCCTGGTGGGGCATAGTCTTTCGCCATCACAAGAACATCAAGGGATTGCTTAAAGTTAGCACGGTGATCGCGAACTACATTCTGAAGCTCCTCGACAGTTTCGATGTTGTGCGCAAAAACATCCAATCCAGATTTGGCAACTTTCTCTACACAGCCAGAGTCTCCTCGGAAATCAGGAACTGCAATTTGAGAGCAACGCGTCAACAAGAAAGCAATTCAAATTGCAAATTTTCATACACCCATTACCATGATTCACTGTTTTAATGCAAAATCATATTTCGATCAAACAAGAATATAGTAAGAAATTAGTCAGCATAGACTTTTAAGTTTACAGAAAACATTAGTTGGTTGGACTTGGACATAATCAGTATTTTGCATTTGCATATGTATTTGTGTGACCTTTCCCATGAAGAATGGACTTCAATGTAAATGTTGTAAGGTAAGGGCGCAACTTAATTGGATTTGTAATTCAGGCAATTTTTTCCAAGACAAATTACTGATATGGTTGCTTGTAAGAAACTGCACTTGAGAGAAAAAAATATTAATAAAAGGACTATACTTTATCTAAGTATGATGTCCAAAATCTACAAAGTGCTCCAAAAGTCCAGCTCAGTTCCAGTGAAACAATAGCATGCCGTGGAATATCCAACTTCTGCCTCAAATCATATTCAAAGCAGATCTACACATGTACTAAATGCAAAATCATGGTATTCCCAGTTTTCAACAATAGCTATAATCAGGTCTCTTTATTTTTCTTCCCTATGGTAACTGAGTTCGTTAATTTCCAAGTCCATACAACACTACAGAAACACTTAAGTCATACCCAAAGCTTCTATAAGCATAGCTGGCTTCAGTGTCTTCAACTTTTGCACTGTCTCCGCAAAATGACCACTTCCTTGATCAGGTAAATCATCACGATCGACACTAGTAATCACCACGTAATCCAAACCCCATGAAGCTATTGCCTCAGCGACATTTGTGGGCTCATTAGGGTCAGGAGGAGGTGGAGTGCGTGATGTCTTTACATTGCAGAATCTGTAAGTTCAAGGAGAAAACCAATCAAAAAAAAGGACTTCATAAATTCAAGAATCTATATAATTTTGATGTCTCCTGTCAAGGAACAACTCAACCCCCTCATACGCTCTTTGTCACTTCTATCAGGTTAAAATCTTCAATATGAAACTTCATTGCAGTATATAATTCGGTCTAATTTAGGTTTCTAGTTTCTACTTTATTGAAAAGTGTATTAGTTAGTTGTCGATTGTAGCAACTGGGTTTCAACCACAACCAAAGGACTTCTCTTAAAGAGACTTTTGTCAGCCACGATTCATGACTCGAGCACATTCCCATCTTACTTAAATGGTACTTAACTAGAACGACATTAGCTCCATCATGGTTGTCTTTATTTAGAGCACCAAAATCACATTTCATGTAAAAACAATGTGAACTCCTCTAAAGATGAAATAAGAAATGTAAAAACTTCTGGCCCGCCCTGCCTTCAACTCAACAGACTACATCCCCCTAAGCAGCTTTTTGTCACCGATTACAATCACCCATCATTCGATTCTCACACGGCAGTCAATACTAAACCAATCATTTCCTCATTCAATTAGATAAAGCAGTCCATACAAAGGAAAAAAAAAAAACATGCAGTCCGGAGATAGAGAGAGTGGAAAGAAATATAATCAAAACGAAAAACTATTTCAGATTCAATCATCACCTGCAGCCACGAGTACAAGTATCACCAAGAATCATAATCGTTGCAGTTGCAGTTCCCGTTTCACCTCCAGACCAACACTCCCCAAATTAGGGCACTTAGCCTCCTCACAAACAGTATGCAATTTCAATTCCCTCAATTTTTCTTTATCTGAGTGTACTTTTCTCCACCGGGGATCGATTCCCTCATCCATTTAGGTTTTGGCAATGGCTTCTTCTTCGTGCCCACCTCCACAGAATAACTCTGGTCGGATTGGAGCTTAGTGAAGTCGGTCAACGTTGGCGATTCATCAGCGAGCCGGCGGCGTAGGCCATCGAGAGTTGGGGGGTAATTCTGAATATCGGAATGCGGCGGAGATGGCGTCGCTGCGGTGGAGAAAAATTGGGTGAATCGGGAGAGAATGAATAGGGAGGATTTGGATTTGACGGATCGAGTGGCGAGGGAATTCATTTTCCACCCAATTTTTCTTCACAATTTTCCTTTCTATTATCTGTTTTTCTTCTTTGGAGGAAGGAAATGACTTTGTGAATTGTGAAGCTAGTTTTTATTTTATTTTTTCTTTTTCTTTATTTATTTATCTTGAAGAAATTTGTATGGACCTCCCCTGAACTTTGGACAATTTTACTTGTAATCCTAATGGACCTAATTTTTGTATTGATTGCTCAACATACCTCCATTAGTTTTCAATGCGTTTCACCACTAATTATGAGGCTAATTATGTTATTTTGTTTTGTTCATAACATTGAAAAAAAAAGTAGATTTCCTTCATCAAAAAAAAATAGATCAATTGGATTATGAGAGCTGATAATAGACACAGAGTGCTTGGCGCCATTTCTTAAGAGTAACTAATAATATTTCTATTTACAAAATCCATTTTACTACATATTTTTCTTGATAATTGTAACAAGAGGCCTAGTGAAAGGGTGCTCTCCTGGTCACTAGCAAAGTCCAAAATGGACTGGACTGCAAAGAAAAAAAATTAACTAAGGGAAAAAAAAATAGTTAGGCTATGAGTAGTTCGACGTGTTGGCTACGCCCGTTGTAACTCATTATATGGGTAAAGTTTCTTATTTATTACTTGATTTATTAATAAATCGACATCAAACTAGTTCTAGTAGTGCTACATGTGCATAAAGTACTCGATACAATTTTCATGTTTTAAGTGTCTCATTTTTCATAAAATAGACACTTTGGCAATTATCCATAATTAACCCAATGTATGATGCATTTGAATGTAAAATGAGTTCTACCCTCTTTATTGTATGAGTGGAGTTAAGATCAATGATGTTCATTAGATTTTAGTCTATTTCATGTTATATTTTTAGCAACTCAAGTCTCAACAAATGTATGTTTACTTAGTATCATTTTTAAAGAATAAGAATCACAGACTCCATAGAAGATTATGAGATTAATTTTATTTTTTCCAAAATATTATTGAGACAAAATTATGAAGGACGAAACTTTAAATTTGTTGTATAGGTCACAATTACTTAATATTTCTATACTTACGGACTATGGCTTAATTAAACTTTTACAACATGATTGGTATGCGTGAATTGAATTAAGTTGAATCGAATAACGATGGGAAAGAAACACTACAATGATATCATTTCTATGTTCAGTATGTATAAGGAATGGAATGGCCACTTTTGAGATTTAGAAAATGAGTTTCTTCATAAACTTCTAAGTCCAAAGCAATAGTATTTTATTTTACTTTTGTTTTTGTTTTTGCTTTTTTTGCCAAAACGGTAGTGATGTTTAGAGGTGTCAAACTCGGTCGGTAGCAATCACGGCAAATCGTCAATCGGGTCGGTCAAAGCAAACAAGAATCGATAGTCCGCTATTTTTGTAGCCCATCCAAATTTACTTAAAATACAAAGGAAAAGTTGGTCGGCCCAATTTTTCGAGCCTAATGGGTCGGCCAAAAAAAGCCTGCTCATTTTGGGCCTAAGAAAATGTAGCCCGACCCTCTTCTTACTAGCCGTCGGGCCGGCCAGTGACTGCCAAAATTGATAATGAGTGATGTTATATCCATTCAAATCCTGATCGCCGCCTTTTATAAGAGTGTTGACAGAGCAGAAAGCGGCCCTAGGTCTTGAAGGGCCTGGAGCAAAATAAGGAAGGGGACCCTTGTATTTTCATAAAAAATGGGATAATTACGAAAAAAATGAGGTTTGCGCCTAATTAAGAAAAATTTTAGAGGTTTTTGTAAATTACCAAAAAAAAAATGAGATTTGATTTCATCTTACATTTTTCCTCTTCATAAGCGAAAAATATTTTAAAAAACTTCCTTGATATTTATAGAAATATTATGGTTACCCTCTTAAATTTAAGACAATCAAACCCGAGGGAGCTTTTTGTAATTTTGGAACTTCTTTTAATTTTTTTTTTTTTTGTAATTAGCCCAAAGCCCCAAACCTCAGGCATTTTTTGTACTTATCTCCTAAAAAATTAAAAATAATAAACTTAATGTTACAAATGTAATTTTAATTCTATTTTTTATTTTGCAAAAAAAAAAAGAAAAAAAAGAAAAATAAGAGTTAATAGATAGAGAAGGCCAAAAAAAAAGTTACTATGAGGCCCAATTCTTACTTTGTTATTTTGTTTTGCCAAAAAAAAAATGAATAAACTTTGTTATTTTTGTTTTGCAAAAAGAAAAAAAAAAGACAGCTTAGAGATGTCATTATAATTTTGCGGTCACCGTGAATCGAACTCATGACGTCCAATACCAAAAAACAGCTACTCAGCCATTCTGCCAGAACGATTTTATGTACCATCTTCATCAACCTTGGATTATATAGGTTATATGTGTATATATATATATGGAAATAAAAAAGCTCCCGGGTCCTTGCGGCCGGGGGCCTGCGCGGAGGCACCACGCCAACCGCCCGGGCTTAGAATTATAAAGTGTTGATCGGGGTTGAAATCAGATCTTTCAATTTCTTTGGAAATTTATCATCTCCCCTTCAACTACTACCCCTAACTTATTAAAAAAATCCATTCAGATTCGGGAGACACATGACTGAGCCCACTGGCCACAAATCCCCTCTTAGACAAACATTTGATGTTTGAGAGGAAATACACCAACATGGTGTCAAAGCACAAAAGTGCCAAAACAAAGCCTGAAGGCTGACAAATTCAAGGTTTATGAACCACTAAAACAACTATTGATGCTACATATCATAAACGAAAACCAAAAATAAACAGAGACCCAAAAATATCTCCAGCCTAAAAGCCCTTCCTTCACCCTAGGAACTGTCCCAAAGCTGCTGAAAAAACGGATGCAAGAACAAATTGGCCATGAGCCAAAGGCCCCTAGTATCACTCCTTCATCACAGAGAAAACATAATAATAAAACCCAATCAACAACAAAATCCACAAAACAATGCCAGATCAAATAGGCTGATAAAACAAACAAATCAGTCAACAATAGGAAACCGGAGTCACTGAAGCAGGCTTGGACTTAGAATTATAAACATTACTGAATTGGATCCATTCTGCGTCTGCTCCATCAATGGGTCTCCTATGCTGAGGTCCATACTTTTTCAAAAATTCACAGGTGTTTGGTTCTCCATAGCCACCAGAGATTATATGATGAAAGTTGCATTATTTCTTGTCAATAATCTTTTTTCTGAGGCTTGGAAATAAGAGACCACCACTACCTGAATGTAGAAGAAGGATCAAATCCAACCTCCCTCCCAAGAGATAGGAGCAAGTTTTCAAACAATCTTGGTCCTCTCACAATGAAGCAAGATATTATCCACATTTTCATCAAGATATTTTCATAATAGTCACCTCAAAACTGACAAATAATATCCAAATAAATGTCTTTCTTGTTTAGGTTCACTTTGGTTGGGATAATATTATGAAAGCATCTCCAAAGAAAATGCATGATTCTTCCTTTGACTTGCAAACTCCATGTACCCTTCCACATCTGTCTCAGTTGATCGTTTCATGCACTACTTTCAGGCCAATCTGAATCAATCCTCCTCTTCATCATGATGGATGAATTAACTGTGAACTTCCCTGATGGACTTGAAAGCCAAATCAGTCTGTCTATAGCACCATGAGACTTAAGGGGAATTGAAAAAATAGCCTCAGCTTCATGTTAATTGAAAGTTTGTCTGATGAGGTTCACGTTCCAACAACGGCTTGAAGGATCCAAAAGTTCACTAACCCATGTGAGAGAGCAAGCATGTGAAAAAGAGAAGGATGGGATAAAAGATTGAAGCTATGGGATCCAAGGGTAGTCCCAAATACGAATTAATTTATCATCACCAATCCTAAATTAAAACAATTTTTCAAAGCATAAAGTACTTGGATCCAACTTTTCCAAATCCAATTTTTCAGCAATCCACATGTAGGGAAATACTTAGGGATAGCAATAGGATGGGTCTAGGACGAGCTTGGCCAAACCCGAGATAGGTTCAAAAAAGAAAATATTAGAACCGGGACTCACCCCATCCCAACTTGGGACTGCCATACCCCGTCCTCTTTAGACACGCGACCGGCGGGTTCAATCCGATGGACCCTCTACAGTTGAAAGTCTATTGCCTTTAATTCTTGGTACTGCTTCTGACTCCTAAGCTTATTTTTTATAATCAGGTCATCGACACACCCTCTGTAGTTTTAGTTCAAAGTTTAGTTTTAATATTTTATAATTAAATTATCAATCATTGAGAGATTGACGCCCCATTAACTGAAAGTAATAAGAGTTTTCCTAAATCCTTCGAAATCTATCAATAACTTAGTGAAACATTAATCTATCCAGTATTTTCATACAAATAAATTAAAATTATAAATTATATTATCTCTAAAAAAAAAGAAATTAACTCCAGTAACTTTTGGAGTCCTAACATTTTCGTGTGTTTTTCATTTTGATGCAGCAAGTTTGAAGTGAGGAAATTAATTTGAATACTAAACATATATGGGGGGGGTCCATAAGGACCCATTACCCGTCCCGGCCCAACAGCTTTTTGAAATGGGCCTACGACCACCCGAGACCCATTTGAGCGGGTTTTAATATAGAAATGGATTTTGACCCGCCCCATCGTATTCCTATAAATATTTAGCTTTTAACAATTGACACATGAACAAATTAGGTTGAGTAAGGGGCTTGCAGAGTTGTTTAGCAAGTAAAGAGTCATTAAAACTTTTAAAATCTTGGAATCTCAAACCCCCTTCTTCTTTTTTAAGAGTCATACCAATAAAGCCAATGAATTTTATTCTGGCCTTCAAGTGGGGATCCTCACCAAAATTTAGAAGAGATTTAGGTCAATTCTTTGCATATACCAAGAGGGAGTCTATCACAAGACATGATATAGATGGAAAGGGCACTAGGCACAGATTTTATAAGTACCTCCCTACCTGTATGACTAAGAAATTAAGTTTTCCAGTTGGAGACTCTCTTCCTTGAAGACTCAATGACATACCAAAAGATATCATTTTTAGACCTACCAAGGAGAAGGGGGGCTTTAAACGTTTGATTTTGGACTAGAATTGCACCTCATTCAATGATTGGCCTAAGACATTTATATCACCAGCAGAAACATTTTGGCTAAAGAAGATGGCTGATTTTTCCAAATTGATGAGTTGCCCAGAGGCTAACCAGCATTCATCAATTAGAGATTTAAAATTGGCAGTTTGAGATATATGGCTTGGCTTCACAGAAAAAAAGGAAATCATCCGCAAAAACGAGATGGGAGATGACATGGTTGTATTGCAGATTTTGAGACATGAGAATTGATGTCTTATCCTAGCTTGCTAGATTAAATTTGAAAAGGCTTCAGAACGGATGATGAAAAGAAAGGAAAAGAGAGGATCGTCTTGTCGAATACCCTTAGAGGGTTGGACATACCCATGAGCTTGATCATTTAACAAGAAGGAAAAAGAAGTTGAAATGCAAGTCCAAATCCACTTGAGAAAGCCGTCCGAGAAGCCCATTTTTTTCCAGAAACCCCACTCAACTCAATTTTGAGCAATAAAAGTTCTATTTAATTTAGTTGATGCAACACTAATACACAATAATTAACTTGGGCATTATATAATGACCACAATACAAGAGAATAAGAAAATAATATATAATCAACCATGGAACCTGCCCACTACAACAGACATATAATAATCACACTATTAATACATATATAGGTATAAAGAAAAAAATTACCCTGAAAAGCACATATTTATTAAATGGAATAATCATTACACGAAACACATAAGCTAAGTCTCGAATACTAGGTTTGACCAAGTATATGAAAATAAACTATAGTATTTATTCTCGGTAATTATATATACATGTTAAAGCACATAAATAATTGAAAAGCACAGCGCATTTCAAATTAAAGAAGGCATGCGACTAAGATGAGGATTGGATGAAATTAGGAATTTAGGTGTGTCCGTGTGTGCTAAATTTATCACTATAAGAAAATTCCAGTTTACCGATAGAAATAATTTTGTCACTAAATTTTACAGATTTTACAGTTACCTACAGAATACCTACAGAATAAAAAATATTATTTTTCTCCAAATTACGACAGTTTTTCAATTTACCGACATATTTTATTTAGGTAATTATCAACAGTTTTAGATTCTGTAGGTAAATATTTTACCTACAATGATTTTACCTACAACAATTTTACCTATACTTTGCAATTTTCTTAATATTTATCTACATATTTTTCTGTAGGTAAACTGATTTTTTCTTATAGTGTTATATAAAAGATCTTATAAATTCTTAACATCTTATAAGATGCATTTAAAATTTATAAGATGTTTATTTTATATTTTAAAAAAGAAGGTTGTTAAAGTGTTTGGATAAAATCAGATGATCGAATTTTTAAAATGTTAATAATTGTCATTTTGTAATTAAATTTATTAAATTAGAAGAGGTTGTTGAAATAAGATCATTTTTGTGAAAGAAAAATTGGGATCTTCTTAATTTAAAAACAATTTATAAGAAAACAAAATTTTGAGGATCTTGTATATAAGATCTTTTAGAAAAAAATCAAACACGTTCATGGCGTTTATAAGCTCTTAATTGTTATAAGATACTAGTGTCTGATTTCGCGTGCGATGCACGGAAGATGTAATGATGGGCTCATATGATACGTGAATCATATATTATTGATTTGTCGAATTATATAATTTGAATGGGTACACAAAATAATTGTAATGAGCACAAAAAAATAACAAAGACTACAAACGACTTTTTCAAATTAAAACACTACTTGTACATATTACAAATTTTGAAATACTTCTTTATACACAATATTTATCGTTTGTTTATTGTTTGATTCGTCATCACCACAAACTAATATTTTCAAACCCTTACGATTCGTAACTCGGGAAACAACAACGTATAACTGGTCATGAATGAACACTGGATTCTTCAAGTACAACCCGACATTGGAGAGAGATTGGTCTTGGCTCTTGTTTATAGTCATGGCATAAGACACAATGAGAGGAAATTGCCTACGTTGGGACTTGAAGGGAAATTCCTTGTCATCTTCTAACAATCCTAGAGCATAGCAAGCCTCTCGATACGAAAAATGTTGAACACCCATTGGGTATGAATTACATGCGTTTAAGATATACATTATGGGTGAACATAAAAACAAATTTCAATAAGTTTAGATGAACACATTTAAAGTTACAAATTTTGGAAAATTTCTTTGTGCACAACATTTTTTGTCTGTTTATTTTTGGATTCATCATCGTCACAAACTAATATTTTCAAACTAATATGTTCGGTTTTCATAAATGTTTTAAAAATAAATCGTGAAAAAAACCATACATTATAATATTAAAGTTTACTTATATAAATTTCAAGAAAAAATGAAATATGTAGATAAATATTTTTCGTACATAATTAATATAAATCAAAACAATTTTTTATTACTTTTTAACAAAGTGTATAGTTTATTTCTATAATAATAAGATTTGTATAAATTTTCACAATTGTTCATTTATAAAATATTTTAAAAATTAACTCAAAAAATGAAAGATACATTATAATATTAGAATTTAATAATATAAATTACATTAAAATTGAAAACGTAGGCGACGCGTTTGTAAGTCAAGCGCTACGATAATCTAGAGAGGGGGTGAATAGATTATCTCCATCTTTTCGATTATGCCTCTTTTTTTTAAACAAATACGCCAAGACACAATAAAGTGCGGGAAGTAAACAACACGCATCGATTTAAAGAGGTTCAACCCACCTGGGCCTAATCCTCTACCACCCCAAGATCTCCTGGGATGGATTTCAAAAGGAAAAAGATTTTATTAATTACCACAATTAATACAACATCTTACAACATCACCAAGAGCACCACACTCTTCTACAACACCACCTTTGAGATTACCATAATCTCTCTTGAAGATTACCACAATCTCCAACGGCACCTTGTGAAGATTACCACAATCTTCAACCTTGAAGAATACCAAATTCTTCAATACCTCAAGAGCACCACACTCTTGAAACACCTATCACCTAGATCACCCAAGTGTATTCTTTCCACAAGAATACTCACAAGGATGTCTTGTGTTGAATGATGACAAAATCAAGATTACAACTCAATAATGAATATTACAATTTGAGTGCAAGTGTAATCAAGAAATAAAGCCTAGACCTCAAGATGTGAAAGTGAAATACTTAGTCTATAAATACAACAAGAGTGTTGAATATGAAAGCTTGGAAATTTGCAGATTTCTTGTTGTCTATTTGCTTGTGTTGTTCTATATATCAGTGTCTTCAATTCATCCTCTATTTATAGGAGAGTCTTCACCAACATAGGCTCCCAACATAGGCTCTTCTTGTTTGTTTTGCTTTTTGTCTACAAAAAGAGGATCACAAGATGTAGAAATATTGTACAAAATTATAAAGCAAATCTTGATGATAGAATGTCCAACTGGTACAAATTTTGTCTTTGTCGAAAGATTACACAACATGCGACCGGTTGCCCTGTATAAGATTTCGAACGTTTTGAAAAAGATAGTGTGATCCGTGCGTGTCGTCGGGGGTCGACGGCCGACGGGGGTGCGACCGTCGCCTTCTAGGGTGCGATCGGTCGACCTCACCTCGACCGTCCCCCCTCCTTCTTTTTTTTCACAATTTGTTTCTGCTTTCGCTCGCTTCATTTTTTCAATTCTTCAGTACGGCCGACGATAGATTTACCAATCGACCTCCAATATTAAATGTTATCTGATTTTTATCAAAAATAAACTTCAAGAAATACTCCAAAAAATTAGTAAAAATATTTTAAATCACTTGGGAGTATTTGGACAACATTTATAAACATTGTTTTGGTGTAAAAACCAATTTAAACAAAACCATCAAAAGTATTGTCCATTTTTATCGAATAATAAATACTAAGAAATACTCCAAAATTAGTAAAAACATTTTAAATCATTTAGGAGTATTTGGACAACATTTATAAACATTATTTTGGTATAAAAACTCATTTAAACATAATCATCAAAATCTTGATAAAAACATTTATCTAACAAACTCCCCTTTTTGATGATTACAAACCAAAACAATTTTAGAAGGTCGATTTTAAAACAAAACAAATTTTCCGGTCTTAAAACAACAATCCATTACAAGCAAGATTTATCATAAGTACAACACACAAGAGTATGAGCAAAGATTTTTCAAAATCATTTTTGCACAAGCTCCCCCTATCAACATGCATATAAAGAACAAGCATTAAAGCAACCAACTAAAAGCTAAAAGCTTAGCTTTTACAACTTAAGCTTGAATTCCATGAGCTTATAAGCTCCCCCTGTCACAAGACATTATTAGTCAAGCATAAAAGTCCATAATACATCACATGGACTAAGTATTGTTCACAGCTTATGGCTTTCGAGAGCCCTAGCTTATAGCTTTTCTTGCGAGCTTATTTTTGCTTCTTTGAGCATATGAGCGTTTTTCCTGTTTCTCCCCCTTTGGAATCATCAAAAAGAATGTTAGCACGATAAAAATATCATATAATCATATCAAAGTGCGCATTTTATCGATTTATCGAGCGTTTTGAAGATTGAAGCTTAAATTCCAAATAAAAGGGAAAGGTTGATCAATTGACTTGCAAAAGCTCATTTGATTGATAAAACATGATCTCTATAAACTTATAAGACTTTTCAAATTGAGAGAATCATGTAAGTGATGAATTTTTCGTTGAAACATTTCGTCGAACACTTGGCGTCGTCGAATAAAACTAGAAGTATATAGCGCCTTTGAAATTCATTTAAGCCAAAACTTTTCATCACCAATTCAGTTCAAACAACATTCAATACATCATAAATATTAAGCTCATCACATTCATATGAAACTAGCATCAAGAATTTTGCAAATAAGTCAAAATCTCGAGGGTTCAACCCATTGAGCAAATGGAGTAGAATTCTTACCATTCAATCGGTAAAGACGAGCAATGATGATGATAATCGAAAGTTAGATAATCCCCAAAATATGTAATTCATGCAACAAAACACATTTGAAGTGAAATGTGTGTGCAAATTGCAAAGGGGTCGAAATAGAGTGAAATAAGCCAAAATGGCCGAAGTCTGAAAACAGAATCGATTATAACCAAAAAATCACTCGGGCGACCGATCTAGGGTATGGGCGACCGAATCGGGTGGTGACGGCGGCCCAAGCCCTAGCAGACCACACTGCTTTTGGTCTGTTTTGAAAATCCGAATTTGATCCAAAATCCGATTTTTCGCCCCTAAGTTTTAAAAAACGTGCAAAATGCAAACGTAGACCTCATTCAATATACATTGTGTCATAATCAAGCTCGAAATAAGGTAAAAGACTCGGCGGTTAACGAAAGAAAAGTCCGCGAGTTAACTTTGAGACGGAATTAAACACATCTCAATTTTACGTTTAAGAAACGCAATCCCTTTTAAAACGAACGTAGAATCTCAATATGTTTAGTTTGATTATAACAAACCATATTTGAAAAATTATTTTCACCGGACTTGTTATCCCGAAAAATGTAAACGTTTAAGAACTTTGGATACACAAGTCATAAGAAGAGGTGCCTTTCAAACATTTGAAAATTTCTTTTAACGGCACTTTAATGAGATTCGTTGGGATAGTTTTTGTGAAGTCGAGCATATAGACATAAGGCATATAGAATGTCGAGTCTATGAGAATAATAAACGAAAACACACCTCAAGCTTGTTTGTCAATCAATATGTCTTCCTCAATCTTTGTCAATCTTTACATTGGTAGCCATAGAGGTTGAGATAATTCTTCCTTCTTCAATGCTTAACTTCTTCAAAGGTTATATTGTATATACTTTGATTGTGAAATATAATCACTTTCTTGGCATTGTTTAACTTGAAGTCCAATGAAAAATTTGAGCTCCCCATCATGCTCATCTTAAGTATACCTTGCAACAACTTAGAAAATATCTTGCACAAATATTCATTAGTAGCACAAAAATAATATCATCAACATAAATTTGCACTAATAAGCAATCTTGCCCTTTTTCAAAAACAAAGAGAGTAGTATCAACTTTACCTCTTGTAAAACCATTTAGCAAAAATAGCTAAGTCTATCAAACCATACACGGGTACTTGTTTTTAAACCATACAAGGCCTTTAACAAAAATTATTTGGCCTAAAAAATTTTAAACTCCGGAGGTTGTTTTACATAGACTTCTTCTTGAATAAAACCATTTAGAAATGTGGATTTAACATCCATTTGGTAAAGCTTGAAATTTTCTTAAAACAAGAATAGGCAAGTAAAATGTGAATAACCAAGGATGCAAATGTATCATCAAAATCAATACCTTCTTATTGACAATACCTTAGAGCTACTAACCTTGCCTTGGTTATCAAGCTTGTTAAAAAAATTCTGCAAAATCTTAACAAGTAATTTTGCACAAGAGCATAGTAATATCGAATGATAGAGACACTATAACAAGTAACACATACTATGCTTTAAAACAATTTATCACGAGTTTCATACAACGTGTAAGTACAAATAAGCTTATAGGAAGCTATATAAGGTCTCTTTTTGAAATTTGAAAATCCTAGAGCATATAGTTGAGACCTTATTTACAAGAAGCACATGAACAAGAGTTTGACAAAGCAACCAAGAATAATGGCATTTATATATGCAATAAAATGCATAACTTAAAGGATCGATAAAAATCAAATGTTTTATCAAAACAAAATATAATCCTTCACAAATTAGGATAAAACAAGCTATGTCAAATAATGCCTTTCTAAAAATCAAAACATCTCTTAATGGCACTTGTATAAAATATTGTGAAACACAAGCACATAGGCATATGACACAAATATATCGAGTCTATAAGATGAATACCAATGAGAAGCGTGCCTCGATAGTTTATGGTCCTCTTAACATATTATGACATAAATAGCCATTGGTGAGGATACATGAATCCTACACAATTCTTAAAACAAGACTAGCACAAAATATAGTAATGGGGGTGTAGGCTAAAGCAATAAGGTATATCACAAGTTTGCTTATGCTATATAAATCCATAAGAGATAATAAATCACAATAGTCATAGTAAATGCACAAGAGTTTATATAAGCATCATACAAGGTCTCCTTTTCAAAATATTTTAAAAACACAAATATATATTGAAGACCTTAATTTTTAAAAAATATTTGAAAACTCATTTGCAATTAAGACACAAATAAAAACATGCATAATAACAAAATAAAATGCATATTTAAATGGAGAGATACGGTTTACCAATTTCGCCATTTCCACGGGTTATGTCTCTCCCTTGTAGATAGTATCTTCCTCTTGAGAAATCATTTTGTTGATGATGTCTTCTCCAATTTTGCCCATTTCTCGAGTTTTGTCCTTCCCATTTTTGATGGTGTCTTCCTCTTTGAGAATCATCTTGTTGATGATGACTTTGCCATTTCAAGGATTGTGTACTTCCCATTTTTGATTATATCCTCTTCTTGGAAATTTATCGTGATGGTGTATTCTCCTTTGATCAAATGACATGGGCATTTGAAATCTTCTTAGCGGCATGAATTTTCCTTTATTATTACGTCGGTACCTAATATGACATTATTTTGTGGTACCCTCAAGTGTTTTTCCTTTGGAATTAGCTTTGAGACTTTTAGGTCTCCAATAATAATGGAGCTATTTCTAGCCCGACAAGTATTATGCAGATGTGACTCGTTTTACCACAATAAAAACAAGTAGTAATTTTTGGAGCATAATGACCAAAGCATGAATAGGGACTTGATTTCTTTTCACATAATTAACAACACTATGCTTATGATCAAGTCCTTGTTTCAATTTTTCACAATTATGAACATTAACAATATTGGTCATTTTATCGGTACTCAATTTGGATTTTGATAAATCCTTTTTCATGCAATTAATATCCTCAATAAGAGTACTATTTTTCTTTTTCAAGGATTCTAACCTTATCAAGTGTGGTGGTGTGATCACATGAAAGTGATTCATAAGATAAATTATCCTTATCAATTTTCAAAATATTGAATTCCTTTTTCAAATTTTTGTATTTAACAAGTAAGCTTTGGAATTCATTTTGAAGTTCATCAAAATCATTTTGCAAATCACTATAATCATTTTGTAATTCATTATCATAAGAAGTGGAGGGTTTTGAACTTACCTCGTTTTCTTCTTCAAGCCCATAAGACATCGTTCGTTTTCATCGACGCGTCGGAAGTTGTAGGAAGCTCATTCCATGTTGGGTTTGTATCCATTTGAAAAGTAGATGCTTTTGAGTGGCTCCTTTCATTTGCATATACTTCTTCTAATTTTCTCCATACTTCATGTGTCGATTTAATTCCTACAATATGATTGTATTCCAAAATGGTAAGTGAACAATACAAAATATTAAGAGCTTTACCATTTAAGGAGATGATTTTCTTTTCTTCATCATTGAGCTCTTTGAGGCCTTTGGAGGTGTGTGGTGTGTCCATCATCTAAATGGATTCTTCATTTACGACCATGTTTCAAATATCGAACCCGCAACTTTGTAGATAGCATTCCATTCTTTCTTTCCAAAATATATAATTTTTGGAATCAAATAGTGGTGGCTTGGTGGTGGAGGCGCCGATAAGGTAGACTTCATTCGTAGGCCGGTGCTCGTTCATCTTTACTCGCGATATGAAACAAGCTTGCCAAAGAGTTTGGCTCGATATCACTTGTAAGTCCAAGCGCTACGATAATCTAGAGGGGGTGAATAGATTATCTCCATCTTTTCGATTATGCCCTCTTTTTTTAAACAAATACGCCAAGACAATAATAAAGGTGCGGGAAGTAAACAACACGCGTCGATTTAAAGAGGTTCAACCCACCTAGGGCCTAATCCTCTACCACCCCAAGATATCTCCTGGATGGATTTCAAAAGGAAAAAAGATTTTATTAATTACAACAATTAATACAACATGTTACAACATCACCTTGAAGAGCACCACACTCTTCTACAACACCACCTTTGAGATTACCATAATCTCTCTTGATTACCACAATCTCCAACGGCACCTTGTGAAGATTACCACAATCTTCAACCTTGAAGAATACCAAATTCTTCAATACCTCAAGAGCACCACACTCTTGAAACACCTATCACCTAGATCACCCAGTGTATTCTTTCCACAAGAATACTCACAAGGATGTCTTGTGTTGAATGATGACAAAAATCAAGATTACAACTCAATAATGAATATTACAATTTGAGTGCAAGTGTAATCAAGAAATAAAGCCTAGACCTCAAGATGTGAAAGTGAAATACTTAGGCTATAAATACAACAAGAGTGTTGAATATGAAAGCTTGGAAATTTGCGATTTCTTGTTGTCTATTTGCTTGTGTTGTTCTATATATTGTGTCTTCAATTCATCCTCTATTTATAGGAGAGTCTTCACCAACATAGGCTCCCAACATATGCTCCCAACATATGCTCCTTCTTGTTTGCTTTTGTCTACAAAAAGAGGATCACAAGATGTAGAAATATTGTACAAAATTATAAAGCAAATCTTCTTTGATAGAATGTCCAACGGTACAAATTTTCTTTGTCATTAAAAGATTACACAAAACGACCGGTTGCCGTATAAAGATTTCGAACGTTTTGAAAAAGATAGTCGCGATCCAGTGCGGGTCGTCGGGGGTCGACCGGCCGACGGGAAGTGCGACCGTCGCTTTAAGATGCGGCAAGGTCGACCTCCGACCTCACCTCGACCGTCCCCTCCTTCTTTTTTTCACTGAATTTGTTTTCGTTTAGCTCGCTTTTATTTTTTCAATTCTTGTGCCTCGACGTATAGGGCGACCGATCAACCTCCAATATTAAATGTTGTCGATTTTTATCAAAAATAAACTTCAAGAAATACTCCAAAAAATTAGTAAAAATATTTTAAATCACTTGGGAGTATTTGGACAACATTTATAAACATTGTTTTGTGTAAAAATCAATTTAAACAAAACCATCAAAAGTGTTGTCCATTTTTATCGAATAATAAATACTAAGAAATACTCCAAAAATTAGTAAAAACATTTTAAATCATTTAGGAGTATTTGGACAATATTTATAAACATTGTTTTGGTATAAAAACTCATTTAAACATAATCATCAAAATCTTGATAAAAACATTTATCTAACAACGTTTTCTTGCATAATTAATATAACACAAGTAATTTTTTATTTTGAATAAGGTGTGTACCATTTTTAAATTATGATATATATTATGATATTTTGTAAATTTAAAAAAACAAATCGAAGTTCAATTGGGCCTTTTACATACATTTAATCTACGAAAATTGAAACAAAGGCTAATAATAAAAAATCGGTCGATTCAATGGACATTCCAAATAAATCAAGCCCATTAATGATTTTTATATTTTAAAAATTGAAATAAAAACAAATTCAAAAAAATTGGATAGACACGTGTGTAGACTTCCCATTGCATGATACAAACACCCTAGATTATGCCACGTGTCCAATCAATTATCAAAATTGAAAAAATCCGATATAGACAAAATGTTCTCCATCTAGGATTCTTCATTTCCATCATTTCACTTTCTATTTTTGGTATTCATTTTCTTGAGTAAAATATTTTGAGTTTTGAAAATGTTTAAAAATATTTGTTCACAAATCTCATCCTCCAAAATCAAAATGATAAACACAACATCTATTTCCATTATGATTCGACGAAATGAAAAGATAAGTTTTTTTTTTAAATTTTTATTTCAATTATATTATGTTCATACGATTACTTTTGTATTTTTAGATTATCTATCTATGATTATATTTTTTTGGGGTTTTAAGATTAACTTTTTTGGAAAGCCCCATATTTGGTTTCAAAGTTGTAGATCTACTTTTTAAAAGTGTTTTTTCTGAATTTTTTTAACTAAATATTTTTAATGTTTCTAACAAATAATTTTTGAATATAACAAACAATGTTGAGAGTGTTTATATAGATCCTGGTGAATATGCATTTTTTCTCCAGATTTACGGTTCAAAATTCCGATCTACATTTAAATAGTATTTAATACTGATTAATCAAAATATTACATATTTATTCAACTAGCAATATATTATCTTGTATTCTCGATTTAATTGAAACGTTACGCATAAAATGCAGGAATACACAAATGCAATTGTTTTACTTTGGGTCGTTATAAATAACCTTTTGTGATTTGGAGATGATACTAAAAATTTGTCATGCTTCCAGTTCTTTTCTTGTCCTACGGGCAAGAATGTTATCATTCGAAATCACATCAACCAAATCAGGTTAGTTGATTTATTTATTACAAAACCAATATATAAACTAAAGCTTTAATCATGATGTTATTTGATATCTTTTGAATCCACTTGTGTTCTACGTGTTGAAGATTATGATTGATGAATCAATGTTAGGGAAAAAGCGAACTTGAAAACAAATAAAAAAGACACAATTCATCGAAAGAAATATGCATTATGGATTAAACGAATACCACAAACAAAAATACACAATATAAAGCAGATTTATTCACATATGCATAGTTTCAATCCGAAGTATTTTTTATTCTCGTATTTTCATGATTTCGATAGATCAGAATCCGAAACCATTTTTTTTTTCAAAACAATTCATACATACTAATCAAAAAATAAACACTGGTTCGTTTTTTAATAGATGTAATATTTTTTCAACAATCATTCGATTTTATTTTTTATATATATGTCTCTCATTCGATGTTTCCCGAGCCAAAAAAATCGTCAAAAATATTTTTTTTTTTCTAAAAGATCTAGTCATACTTAGACTTTCATTCGATTGTTGTCTCTCGTGTTGATATACTTTGTTATGGTCGTCTCAAGTTCTTTGCTATCCCGTTGTGATTTAGTGTGTCATTCTAAAATATATTCGCACTATCATCATCAACCTCGAATCGAACCGTATACCTTCAAATGTGTAGAAAAGAAGTAGTTTCAATAATTGGTACTGAAAATATACTATCAAATTTAAATACCTAAAATTTCCCCTTCGAGAAAACTTGTCACAACATTCATAATAAAACTTCTCTCCGACTTGAGTGAGTTTTTTTGGGATATTTTTTCAATTGATAGATGCCACCAATATCTAATAATGAAAAAAAATTGTAGCACTAACCCATAAACTCACGACCTATATTCAAAATAATTAAATCAATAAATTATATAATTAATCTAAGAAGCATGCAAACACTTAATCAAACCTTATCAACATATGAAAAACAAAATCGAATAAGAAAAACTGAAAATTGCAAATATTGAACATAAAAATAAAAACTTAAATATATCATTACTCCAAGTCTTTTGAAGTTATGACAATATGTTTGCTTGCCCCCGAGTTCCTTTGTTTGAGCATACATAGTTATAGATTCTTCTATGATATCTCGTACAATACAATAAACAAAAAATTACTATTTGTATGTAGACATACATATATTACCTTTTCTAAAATAATTTCATTACTTACCGAACAAAATGGTCTCATCGACCTTTTCAACATTTGACAGTTTCTTGAATCCTTTAAAATTGTATAAAAACCTAGGTAGAGAGTTGTCTTCCAACTGAAAAAACTTCTAGCTTGACATGAAACATAATCTTGTATTTCCCATATGTTGTTTGTATTTATAGTATAACATGCCACTCATAAACATGGCCTTCCGTCAAGCATTTCTTATATTGCACACATGAATCTTCTTTGTAGTACCTTAAATCCTGTCACCCTGAGAACATATAAATTGAAACTTATTTTAATTTATCATAATATGGTTTGTATAAAAAACAAAATTGATACCTCAACATCAAAAACACATTCCACACTCTGTTTGGCTTCTATCATTATACGTGCATTCCAGACTCTGATTAGCTTCTATCATTATACGCGAACTACATACTCTGTTTGGCTTCTATCATTATACGTAGGCTTCCTATACATACGTGCCAATCTGGAACTCATCGTCATCGATGCCATTTTTGTATACCTGTGAAAAATTAACAAAAATATTTTTCTACAGGTAAATCATGTATTTGAGAGTTCGGAGGCCGTAAAAATGGCGTCAATGAGAACTCATTTATATGAGGGTTGAGAAGAATATTTAAGGAAATTAAGAATTTGTGTTATATGTCATGTTTTGTAAAATCATTATCAAATCTTTGAAATTTTGATATTCTTTCCGATATAACGTCTCAATATTATTGTCTAGCTCGTTTGTATTTTGTTGCCAAAATATTTTTGTAATATATGATATTTTTGTGGAAAATATGCTTTGCTAATCAAATTTGTCTCCTTTATAAAGATTTGTATCTTGTATTTTTTAATTTTTTATTGCGTTCAAGATTTGTTAAGTTTTGTTAAATAATTTGAATTAAAATTTTGATAACGTTTCCTATTATAAAAGTCCGATATAAGTGCAGAGGTATATTTGGAAGTTGTATTTAATCAATCAATATCCGCACTTGATTCAATGTAATCTTTTGCGTAAGTTTGCTAGATTATTACTATATCTAAACTTAAATTGACCGGATATCCAATTATAATCAATAAAAATGGTCAAACTTTCAAAAAATAATTTTGAACTTTACCTTAATTACTTACAAATAATTTTAATTTGATCTTATCACGTATAAAAATGGTCAAACTTCAAAAAAAGAAAAACAATTTTGAACTTTACCAGTTTACCTTACTTAATTTCAAATAATTTTGATTTGATCTTATCACGTATTTTGATTTAAATCGAACAATAATTATAATTATAACCAATCTTAATATTAATTGGTAAAATTTTGTTGTACTAATTGTGGAAGGGTATTTTAGGCGTTACTATTTAAAGAGGACTCACTTATTATATATATATATATATAGATATATGGATATAGATATAGATATTTAAGCATATCCGATTTTAAATCATGCTCTATAGAAAAAAATTCAACATTTATTTGTGATTGCAATCAAGATTTAGCCTTAATTTCGGTATTTTTTTTTTTATAGTCATTTAGTCAATTTAAATCATATTTAACTAAATTGAATATGATATATTATTGAATGGGATACTAAAATTAATCTTCCCTATATGTTTTCTCCTTAATTTCAAGATACATACCAAAATTTAAAAGTCAACCATATTAATTTGGATTCCAAAATCCCAAAAAAAAAAAATCAAAAAAGTTTTTAGAAAGTGTCATTTAGGCGGAAACAATTTTAAAAACCATTTTGCTTTTATATATATATATATAGATTGTAAAGACTATATTTAAGCTCAGTCAACGCCTCCAAGTGAAAGTTTGAAATGAAGAATCAGAAAAACGAGTGAAGCAAAGACTTATTAAAGGAAAAAAATTAAATTAATAAAATAGGTTTTGGCGGATGGGATCTTTTATTCCAGGATGGTGTTTTATCTCCTATTCTGGCGCACGAGTGACTGCCACGCGTATAGAAATTACCATAATAAAACCCCATAATTTAGGTTTGATTTATGCTCCAAAATTAATATAGTAATTTCTATACACGTGACAATCGTCCGTACGGTAAAATAAAAGATGAAATACAATCCTGAAATAGAAGATCACATTCGAGGTTTTGGGGTTTCATATAAAACATTACATAGAAGTATGACTGATAAACAACATACAAATTAAAGGAAAAGGGCTCCACTATATCCCACCTAACATTAATTGTCACACATTAGTATTAGACCAATTTGGTTATTGGTTGCAGTTTGAACTTTGGATTGGATTGGATTGGTTCACAAACTTAGGATTAGGATATGACCAAATATATAATAAGCTGAAAGCTGCTTAAGGGTTAAGTTAATTTTTCTGAAAATATTCCACGAATATGACCTAAAGGACGACATACCTTTTTCTATTCCTTTTGGCAAAAGGGTCTTTGTTTATTTGGTCTTTTCTTTTCAGATCCCTTTCTTTCACTTGAATAGACGAAAATACCCCCTCCAGATTTTACGAGAATTTAGGCAACTACATATATAGCTTTTGTTCAATTAATTAGTGCTGTCTTATCCAAGATTGAATTTGTCTTGGAATAGTTATTAAGAGTTCAAATGGCAATGGAGAGAGGGGCTCACATGAACAAGATAAAGACTGCTCAAATCATTTTAGACTAAAATTTCATTTGAACCAATAGACTTTAGTGAACCATTGTAAATTAAGTATTTTTCAGATTCCGTCCATGTTAAGTTTGTTTGGAACTTGATTAAAAATCATATGGTATTTAAATGAAGCAAATTGGTTGATATATGAAGCATTGTCCAAACGGCTAAGGTTGATTTTTCAAGTAATGAGGTATCTTTTAAATATATTTTTTTGTTTTTCTTTTCTTTGGCACGGAGATATTGGATTATGATTGAAAAATGAAAGAAATATATGATAAATCGTACAATTATGGCTTTGATACATGCTTGCTTATGTTAGTGTGACATCATTAAGATTATGAATATCATGTAACTGAGTTTTGCTCAATTTTAAAAAAAAATAAAGACAAAGGAAAATGGGTTACTAATAAATTTTACAGCTAAGAATTAGGACAAGGCGAAAGATAAAACACTAGACCTACACAGCAATCCCACATGCCATGGCCCTACAAGAATCAATTCCATTTAGGAAACTTCATCTACTTTGTCTCTTTTACATTTAGGTTTTGATTTTCCTTAGCTGTGCCCAATATTCATTGACGTTATTTAAATCTTAAGTTTTTGAAATAAAAAAAATGTGTATATATTAAAAAAATACAAAATTTATTTAATTTAAGCCAAATAAATATTTTGTTTAGTTTTGTTTCTCATACAACCCATTATCCAAAGCATAAATTACCAAGTGTAAATACAAAGGTAAAAAGGTCAAGGGTGATAGTGTTTCAAAAAGCATGGAGATAACTTTGGGACATACAAACCATCCTTCCTTTTCTTTTTGGGACAATTTTTTTTTTTTCGCCAGATGTATTCCCACACACCTAGATACACAATTGCTCATACTGCGCCGGGCCTATGGAACGTTTGCACACTATTAATGAGACTAATCATCTGCAGAGGTGGACATCCCAAGCCCACGCTCCAACAATAGCCCGGAGCTCGCCACCAGGACAAACCCCTGGGTGCTTTGGGACATTTTGTGTATTGTGAATTTGTTGTACTAAATAGTAATTACAATAGCTCAAAGCTAAACCTAAAATATGTAGGTTTACTAGTTATTGAGGTAGGTGAGAATTAAACTCATACAAAAATTCGTTTTACAAAAGCCTTAATGGTGATTTATTTCAGTTTATATTTTATTTGAAATACTGTATCATATCAATTCTATTTTAACATAATACATTAAACGTTAGGTGTATTAAATATTTATTTAAATAAACATTCAGTTATATATGAATGTTATAAGCTTGACTTATGTATGAAATATATGAAAAACACAAAACAAATAATCCAAATGAATATGTTCAATCGGTAAAAGCAATTCTACGAGTAGTATAGTTTTTTTTTTTAAAAAGTCGATTGTCCATCAATTGTCAAATAGATTCGTGTTTGTTAGAGAGACAACTACATTTAATCCCATGACTTTAGAAATTTCTCTTTATGTCTTTTGCAAAAAGAGTCAAGATTTTTAACTAGCTTTTTAAAAAAACACTATTTTAAATCTTGAAACAAAGAATAAAAAAAAACTAGGAGGGACCTTATGTGTTTTTTTTGGGGGAAAGATACTGAGAATTTTAATAGTATATATCTCAAAATGTGTATTATGTATATTTTGTTTGGAGTATTAAGTTTTTTAATGGTGTTTCGAATGATTGAAAAATGAATTAAAACACTTCATACTTGAGTAATGGTATATATCTCAAAATGTGTATTATGTATATTTTGTTTGGAGTATTAAGTTTTTTAATGGTGTTTCGAATGATTGAAAAATGAATTAAAACACTTCATACTTGAGTAATATTCGATATAATTACCAAAAACTCGTATGAACGTAATTTGTAAAATATAATAAATCAAACTTGAACATCAATATATCTTTCTCCAGTTTGAAATTATCAGTATCTCATTAAAGCTAGATTGAGCTCAACTCTTCTAACAATCAATTAATCAAACAAACTCGGAATTATTTTAATATTATTCAAATACTTTATAAGCCAATCTGTAGCAGCAATAGAAATATTGTATTTGAGGACATAGGATTTAACTAGCACAAATAGTAATTGAGGTTTACTAATGTAATATTTTTTTAGACCAATACTAATGTAATATTTTAAGTAAGCGAATGAAAGGAATTACATCTTAAATACAATTTTCATGTTAAGAAATATGGAACTAAATAAACCAAAAAACCAAAAACTTACTAATTTAATAAAAGAAAAGCTGCACCACACAGAAAATCACGGCATATGGGTGTTTGCGTAGGCTTTAGGCATTATAGCTACAACCCACTGTTAATTTCCTTTTTTACCCCCAAATCCCCATATTTTCTTACAGTGGCGGCTATTTTTTACTCATTTATATTGTCCGTAAGACTACAAAATTCAATTATCACGGATCCCACGCGCTCCGCAACCGTCTCACCTCCACTCTCTCTTCACCTAACCGTTAACACCTAATGACAAAACCACATTCCGTCAGTGTTATAACAAGTACACTCCACGCCCCAGTAAACGCGCGTGGTATCCAAAATTTCACCTCTAACTCCAAAGAAGAAGATAGCTATATACGACTTCCACTCACTCTGCAACTTTATACACTTTTTAGCTTTTCTTTTTTTTTCCTCATTTCCAGCTAAGTGTAAAGGTCTCTCTATCTTTCTCTCTCTTGATTTGTTCCCAGAATTCCATTCCTTTTTTTTTTTTTTCTGTTATTTGTTTGGTGACAAACTGTAATTGGAATTCTTGAATTTCTGGTACTTCAAATTCATTAATGTCCACATGCAGTAATTTTTAAGGCTTTTCTTAGTTGATTTAATTCGTTATCATGGCTTAACTACCATGGAAATCATTAGGCTTGTGCACTAATTAATGCTATTTCCATTCTTGGGGATGCCATCATTTTCTCATGATTTTCTCTTATTGTTAATTTGGTAACTCCATAAAACTGTTAAAAGTTTCTTTTTCCTTTTTTTTTTTTTCCTGCAAAGAACTTTACTTTACTGTGATTCTTGGGCATTTGCTGTTTAACTGGTGGGTTTTGGGAATCTACATTTTTTGAAGTTAATTATTGGTTAAGAGGAGATTACTCTGATTCTGGGTTTTTTTTTTGCACTTTTCCCTATTTACAGATTGGAGGGTGTTTTATGTATTGGCTATGCAGAGTGTTATTCCAGAGAAAGAGTAGATTGAAGAAGAGGGTGTTGTTTTGGGCAAATGGTTGGGAACAGATCTGTACTCAATTGCTTCAATTTGGAGATCCTGTTGGGATTTTCTTTGCTTTTTATAATCAGAATTTCCCTGGGAGCCACCAATCCCAGTGATGGTGAGTCCAAATACAACTTATTTTATGTTTCTCCTTTGCTAAAAATCTCAGACTGGAAGAAAAATAAGCTATTTTTTTTGTCATATACTGTTTGCTAGTGAAATTGAATGTAAACTTCTGGTGCTAAATACTCTGTTTTAGCAGAGTAAATCAGTCTCAATTGCTGTATTTTTTTTATGGTATACTTGTGTTTAAAATGTTTTGACAAGAGAATTTATTTATTCTCCTACGTTTTAGGTAACTAAAACTTTTCGTAAATTCGGTGTTAGCAAAAATGTTGCTATAAATTGCATTTTCATGAGGGCTATTTATATTTTTTCAATTAATTAGACCATATGAGTTTTACAGTGCAATTTTCTATCGATACATCTAATGATAGTTCTCACTAACATATCTGATCTGATTTTGCATTTACTGTACTAGTTGCTGCTATCAATAGCTTATACGCTGCATTGGGATCGCCGTCTATACCAGGATGGGTTGCCAGTGGTGGAGACCCTTGTGGTGAGCTTTGGCAAGGTGTCGTGTGTGAAGCTATGTCCATTAGCTCAATGTATGGACCTTTTTTTTTCCTTAAAAATGAACTATCATTGGATTGGTGTTCAATTGCAATTAAATGCTTATATCATCTTACTTGTAGAACGCTTATTGGGGCTAATTTGGGCGGAGAGTTGGGCGACAGTCTTGGAGGATTTTCTTCTCTCACATCGATGTGAGTCCCTCACCGACAATAAATTTTGCGTTGTTCATTGGAAAATTACATGCATAGCTTGTTCCAATCAATTATGTTTATGACTTTATCTAATGGCAGAACACTGAGCAACAACCTTATTGGGGGTAGCATTCCATCCGAGTTACCAGCTACATTGATCAACTTGTATGTTCCGACCACTTCTTAAATGTGAATTAAATGAATAGCCGAATCTTTGTTCTTGATTAGTGGAGTGTTTGCAAACACATAAAAAAGTGATTGTCAACTTTTAGGTGGAAAAAAAGTAGATTTAGTGTTTTCGAATGTCAACTTTTTATTCTGTACAATTTAATCAGAACCTAAAAGCTCCCAGCACCGGTTAGATCTCTAATCTGCTTCTGGTTTCATTTTGAAATAATGAAAAGCACTTTTACAACTTATTCACCAAACACTCTCTATTAGCTTAATCAACTTTCAGCTTATATTTGCAAAAACTACAAACTTCTGATCCTCAACCGGTTTTCACTTCTACTACTATAAATAACTTCTTTTAAAAGCATAAGTTTTTGCAAACACTCCCTATGGACCTTGGCTTGTGTAGCTTACTCAAGATTCCTACTAAACGAAGACATGTGATAGTCTTTCTTTACCTTTGGCAGTTTTCTTTCAGATAACAAGCTGACTGGAAGTATACCTAGTTCTTTGTCGTCTTTGACTCAATTATCGGCTATGTAAGTATTTATATCCATCAATTTGTGTTCTGAATGGCTCTTGACTATCGTATTATTGTTTTCCTTAACAGTTGACTATTTACTTCAGGTCCCTTAACAACAACGAGTTAACTGGGGAAATTCCTGATGCTTTTGAAGCCCTTCCAGCTTTGATTAACTTGTATGAATCCAACACTGAAGCTCGTTTAATTGCCACATTCAGCTTATTATGTTGTTCAATAACTTGTGGGTGCATTTAACTTTTGTACAGAGATTTGTCCAGTAACAATTTGAGTGGGCAGTTGCCACCTTCAATGAGAAATTTGTCGTCTCTTACTACCCTGTGAGTAAATTACTACTTTTGGTTTTTTACTTAATATGTGTTATTTTTATTATCAATATAAAGGCAACTAATATTTACATCCGACAGTCATTTGCAGAATAATCAGCTATCTGGAACTCTTGATGTTTTACAAGATCTTCCTCTTAAAGATTTGTACTTTTCTTTGCCTTAACTATATCCTGATATTATTTGTTTTCATAGATTTCAGCCACTGTTTTTATGTGACTCTCTCTCTTCTCTCTCTCAGAGATATACAGAACAACCTATTTTCTGGACCAATACCTCCAACTTTGTTGAGCATACCCAATTTCCGGTAGGTCAGGAGTGCTCAATTTTTTTTTTTTTTCAGTTTACTGACGAATGAAATAGTTAATTTTCACTATGCTGATCTGTTCATGTTGCATGTCACATTTATTCATAGTTTCCTTTTATTTTTGGCAAGATATGTGTAGATCATTCATAAATCATAATAGTTTACTGTCAACTGTAACTTGTTACATTACGGATAGCAAAACTACGATAGTTTGTGTTACTGTCCACCACAAAGTTGTGGGGACCAAAGCGATAAAAAGAAACTTAAAGATTCCAAATCCAACTCCACTGTATTATGGAGTTTTGACAACTGTGTGGGTTACTATTATAATAGGTTGTTTTCATTTAAATATCTACTCATTTTTCGAGAAGTCGTCGAACCTCTACTACAGAAAGAGAACCCTCTGTTTACTCAAATTTTCCATGTCTAACACCATTTAGTTTTGTGAAGTATAATATGGAGAACTGTGATACAGGTGTAAATCTAAGTTTACTACCTTTTTAACGGTGTGATTTGTAGAGATTGCTTTCATGGAAAGAACTGTACTTTGGAACCATGAAGAACTCCACTTGGAGCTTTATACTTATATATATTGCCATATTGGTGGTCAGCAATCAGCATACGAATATATTAGTTTTATGGGCTAATTACAAAAACTACCCCTGCGGTTCAGCCTAAATACCAAAAAAAAACCAATTATTTTTCAAAATTACAAATGCTTCGCCTTCATTGACATTTGTTTCTATTTTACAAATTGCACCCTCAAGATGGGGTATTTGTTAGGTAAATGTAAACTTCAAGGGGGTGTTGTAACACTTTTAAGTGGTGTGTTTGTGATTTTGAAAGTTGACTGGAGTTTTTGTAATTAGGGTAAATCTCAGGGTAGTTTTGGTAATTATCCCTAATTTGTTTTAGTTCTCTGTATCAGGCCGAAATCCTAACATACCATCATACATTTTAAAACCATGAAAAGCATAAATTAAGTTGGCCTTTTACAGATGAAATACATCAACATATATGGATATGCTTTTCTAATTTTCATTCTGACATGCAGGAGTAATGGGAATCCATTCAACTCGAGTATTGCTCCATTACCTCCACCAACACCATCAGAAACACAACCACCAGCACCGCCATTTTTTCCGGCACCAAATTCTGAGCGAAAACCACCTACGTCTGGTCGACGGCCCGCAAGACAGGCTGATGGACCATCTACAACAGGAGAATCAAACTCTGGAAGTTCAAGGTCTTCTAGGACAAGAAGAATTGTATGGATATCCATTGCAGCGGTGCTGTCGTTCATAATATTGATTTTAGCAATCCTACTTTTTATGCCAAGATGTCTCAGGAAAAGAAGAGAAACATACAGAACCCCCAAGAGGCATGAAATAGCTCCATACACGGGCGCCAGAGAAAATCATAGAGAGAGTGGTTCTTTGGTCCTACCAAGCCATGATGTAGAGAAAGGTACTTCAAATTTTTTCTTAAATTGCTGCCTTAGGCTGCGGTTGCTTATCGAAAAAATTTATTTCTTTTCACTGGAGAATTTTTGTTGCTCCAACTTACAAATGCTTATGAGAATTTTCAGATAATACACTATTCACTCACTTTCACTTTTTTCTTTTTTTACCACCAATAACATCCAATCCTTTCCAATGACCAATGCTTCCTTTTCATTTTCATTCTTTTTTTTTGAAACAGCTCCCCCAGTGGCTGTTGTGAGACCGAAGGAAGAAAATCGACAAAGACCAGTGGGTTCAATACCAAAACCACGAAATGAAGAGTTAAATAAGCGACAGATGAGTGAAGCACCTAAAAGGAATCCTTATGATATAGACATGAGCAGGTTTGATATGGATATTATGCCACCTCCACCGCCGCCACCACCACCTCCCCCGCCACCGCCACCACCACCACCTCCGCTTTCGGAGAAGGTTATTGTGAATCCAATTATAGCAGCTGAAGCAACTGCAACCAGACCTTTGACTGGACATATCCCTACAACTTCCGTGAAGGTTTACTCAATAGCATCTCTTCAGCAGTATACCAATAGCTTTTCACAAGAAAATCTTGTTGGAGGTGGAATGCTTGGAAATGTGTACAGAGCAGAGCTACCTGATGGAAGGGTATGATTTTGAATGATCTATTTAGACAGGACCAGTTGATAAATAGATTTTAAACAGGGATAATTACAAGAACCATCCCTGAGGTTTGGGGTAATTACAATAGAACCCAGAATATTTTGAAAATTACAAAAATCCCTAGAGATTTAGGGTGCGATTGGATATACTTTCATTTTGAAAATTTTCTTTTCGCTAGAGAATAGTGAAAAAAATATTTTGATGAAAGTTTTTGGAAAATTTTGAGAGTGTGAATGGATATATAATGATGAAAGTTGATTTGATTTAAAAATAGTAAAATAATGATTGGATGTGATTAATAGTTAGAAATGTGTGAGTGAATGAATAGTAAAATTTGTGGGAGAATGTGTAATAATGATTAGTATTTTGTGAAAAATGTGTAGATGTGATTGATGTAAGAAAAAATGAGAAAAAGTGAAAGTGAGAGAATAGTATATTTTCTGAAAATTTTCATAAACAATCGCATTTTTGGTCAAAAAAAATTCTCTAGCGGAACGAAAATAAAATTTCGTTCATATCCAATCGCAGCCTTAATTTTGTATTACACTTTAATCCTTCATAAGCAAAAACATTTCAAACACCCCCTTCACATTTGTAAAAATATTACAGTTATCCCCTTACATTTAAGGCATAATCAAACCACAATTTTTTTTTTTTTTTTTTGTAATTTTGAAACTTCTCTAGGTTTTGTTGTAAGTGTCCCAAACCTCAGGGGCAAGTTCTGTAATTATCCCTTAAATATCCCATTTTGCGTTGTGCCTTATACTGACCTTACCTTGTCTTTTTTGTTGTTTTTCCATTTGTATTTGCAAATGTTCAACATGCATCTCTGCCGTTTGAGAGAAAATCAAACTCTAGGTACTAATAAAGATTTCTGTCTGACATTTAACCTTTTTTCCTTCTTCTTCTGCTTCTGTAGTTGCTAGCAGTAAAAAAATTGGACAAAAGAGTGGCAAACCAACTGAAGGACGACCAATTTATTGAGCTGGTTAATAGTCTTGATAACATTCGTCATGCTAATGTGGTTGAGCTTATGGGTTATTGCTCAGAGCACGGACAGAGGCTTCTCATCTACGAGTATTGCACTAATGGAACACTGCAGGATGCTCTGCACTCTGATGATGAATTTAAGAGACAACTCTCCTGGAATACCCGCATCAGGATGGCGCTCGGAGCTGCTAGAGCATTAGAGTAAGTCACATGATGCTGAGTACCACTCGTGACCAGATTACCATTTTGCTTGTTAATGGATACAATGTGCTAAATTGAGTTGAAACCCTGCTTCTCATCATCAATGATTTTGAAGGATTGTTAAGACAAGTTTTTTGTTTGACTTGCATGCATATTACGAATTATATTTGCTAGATATTTCATTTCTTTTGAACATCTTCACATGTTTTTTTTTTCTAGATAAATATAGGTCCCGAAAAAAAGGAATATATTTAAGGGAATAGTTCTTAGAGTGAATTGAGTTTCACTTCCATTTACAAACCAATATCAGATGTGTATTTCTTCAAATCTATGTTTGCTCTGAAAGTTACCTGGTATTTCGCTTTTCTTAAACGCCGCCTTAGTTGTCTATTGCTTAGCTTGATTTTAGAATTCTTATGATGCTTTAGAAATATATGCACATCAAGTTTCTAACTGTTTGAAAGCTGTTCTCTTAAGGTATCTGCATGAGGTGTGTGAACCACCCATAATTCACAGGAATTTCAAGTCTGCCAACGTTCTCCTCGATGATGAGCTTGCTGTCCTTGTCTCAGATTGTGGTTTGGCTCCATTGATTTTGTCAGGAGCTGTAAATCAGGTAATCATAACTCGAATGTCCAAAGAAAAGTTCCTTCAATGATTTGGTGATGAAACATGTCATGAGTTTACTTGAAACTCATTAGCAAATGAATTCATTAACTACGATAGAAGCATAGAAGATACTACTCAGATACTTCATAGCATTTCCAAATCTAGTGCAATATCTTTTTTCATTCGTAATTTAAAGGAAAAAAGACGCGTCAACCAAACAAGTATGGACCTATCATAGGGCCTGATATTGGAGTTTGATGTATATGCTAATAAATTAAAAGATGTGTTTGCAATGAGTTGAAGTATTCACTTTGTAGATCCAATTTAAGTGAAAATGAGTCTTTCCTCAAAGGTTGTATCTCTTCCAAAACAAATATTTTCTAATAGTTGTGTTTTAAGAAGAGATTTGAATTTTCTTAGTCTTTTTGATTATTTATTATGAGAAGGGCTTGTGCATTTATAAATCTTGTTGAAAATGTGACTTTACCTCCAACGATTGTGTCTTTAATTAGAATTATCTTGGTGACTTTCTGTGAAATTACATACTGATTACAAAAAAGGTGGTTAGAAATTCTAGATAATCCCCACAAAACCTGATGCAGCAGAAGTTTTGTAACTTCAAATTTTTTTTTCCTTCTGAATTTTCACCTATAGCTGTTTTTGTGAAGTTCGTGAAGGGGTTCTCTGCCGTTGCTGGTCTCTCGTTGTGTCCTCGAAGTGATTTGGTGTATGACCCTTAAAATACTTTATTAAGCTAGTGGTACATGAAAATACAACTTTAAGGAAAATAATATCGAACCATGCCACTTACTACTTACCAATGTAATGAAAAGCCCCAACACATAATGTTGAATGAAGTGTATCTCCTGTGTCTCAAATCCTTCTGACATGACGAATTTTTGTTGAGCACAACCAAATTTTGGAACAAAGTTAAAATAATTAGTGTGCATAGTTAAGTAAATGGCACATGGAAATCCATAAACACCATGTTATTTGCAATATTTAATATCAAGTACTACCAATATACTAAGTGAAATCGAACATGATTTACTTCAAGAAATAATAGTCCTAAAAAATGTCTACGGAGAAGATTTTAAACAATACGTAAGTATGATTCTGTGTACGACTTTTTAATCCAACTGTAAGTCATTAGTGATGGTCACGTCTCTGTGATCTGGTCTAAAAATTGATCGAATGCCTGGAGTAGATGCTAACAACTACTCTATTACTCAGTTGTCCGGACAGCTTCTCACGACGTACGGTTATGGTGCCCCTGAGTTTGAGTCAGGAGTATATACTACCAAGAGCGATGTATACAGTTTCGGAGTGGTGATGTTGGAACTCTTAACTGGAAGAATGTCATATGACAGGTAATAGATCATGAACAAACTTGATCTTAAGGATTTTTTTGTCTATCTTGCCAGCTGCTTCTTATTCTTCAAATAACTTTTAGGACACGGACTCGAGGAGAGCAATTTCTAGTCAGATGGGCAGTCCCTCAGCTTCATGACATTGACGCCTTATCGGGGATGGTTGATCCTGCTCTGGCTGGAAATTATCCTGTTAAATCATTATCACACTTTGCCGACATTATTTCCCGCTGTGTTCTGGTTAGTTGATGTTTCTGTTTTCATTCATTGAGTTCAATGACTTATGATTTTGCTTTAGATCCAGCTTGTTCATGTTTATCCATTTTTCAAGTAATTACAAAAGATATCCTCGAGGTTCAGTCGAATTACAAAAAAATTCAGCTATCTTTCAAAATTACAAGTACCCCTGGATATTTGTTTCTATTTTACAAACTGCACACTTAAGAGGGGTATATTTGTTAAGTAAATACAAACCTCAAAGGGGTGTTTATAATACCTTAAGGTCATATTTGTAATTTATCCAAAGATAGCTGAGTTTTTACATAACTAGAATAAACATTAGGGGTAGTTTTTGTAATTTACGTTTTTTTCCTATAATCTTAAGATAGTTTGTTGGACCCCTCAAAAAGATAGTTTGTTGGAAATATCTGTAAATCTTCTGCACCCTAAAGTTCTCGCCGCTATTACGACATGGGATCTGACAGACATGGTTTTTCGGATATAAACAAACTTGTTTCAAACTATAAACCACTGAATCAATTGATTACAAAATCAGAAAAGCATGCAGTCACATGTTGCAGATTTTATTATAATTTTATGCATACTTACTTTAGTTATCCTTCGGAAGAACAGTGAGATTGCTTCTTATTGACCTAGACATACTGCTCTTGGTATGCACCCTCGGATTCTGACAAGTAGAGAGGGGGCACTATTTTACTCCTACTTGGTAGTTTTTGGGGTATTATAATTATGCCACTAGATGCTGTTTCGTTTTTTGTTGTGTTGTACTGTGAGGAAAAATAAATGAATAGTTACAAAAACTATCCCCGAACATTAGCCTTGTTACAAATAAAAAAAAAGAAAAAGAAAAACTTTAACAAATACCCCTGAAGTTTGTGTGTTCTGAAAATATCTTCGCAAGAGGTGCAATTTGTAAACTAGAAACATATGTCAAGTGGTATTTGTAATTTTGAGAGATAATTGTTTTTTTTTTTTTTTGGTAATTAGGCTAAACCTCAAAGGTAGTATTTGTAATTATGGCGAAGAGAAAAATGCTGAACCAGTTTGTGAGTGCCAATGTTTTCTACATGAAACATGGCTATCAAATTTACACTTAACTGACTACCGGTTTCTAATTTTTCTATTTTACACTTGAGAAGTTGCTTACATGATTGTTGTTTTACTTATGCAGGCGGAACCTGAATTCAGGCCACCGATGTCTGAAGTCGTGCAGGACCTCATGCAATTGATACGGAGGGAATCTCCACGTAGATCAGACGATGACTAACTTAGATATAACACCTCACTAGTGGTAAAAAACAGGTCACTAGGAGCAAGAATCAGGATCAATCATGGGATATATACAGCTTGAGAGGAAAAAAATCAAGCCGTAGAACTGATTGATGCTTCGTTACACGAAAATGACTTGGATTTTGAAGTTCTCGTGTGCACGACATGATCAAGAAAATCGAATGTGTCCCATTTGAGATCTGACCGTCCCGATTCTTTTCTGGTGCTCTTTGTTTGTGCAATTCTAATCTTCATTGAAATTGGTTGAGGCAAGCTAACCAATTATTGAATTATTGTTAATTATTAGTTGTGAAATTTCTACAAGGTGTATGTTTTACTTCCATAATTCTTTCTCTGAACCAAATTGCATTGCTGTTGGCAAAGATGATTATTTGGTGGATAGTAACATTTTTGCTCTTCCAAAGGGGCCCTGTTTTGATCCTTTTTTTGGCATTGCTTCAGAGATCTATGTTTCTGTCTTAACATCTTACCCTATATAAAAGGAAAGAGTTGTACAAACTTGGCCTCCTTGTAAATTGTGCTCCCATATGAACCAAAAAATTTATCTCATCAGCTAAAATTAGGACATCATCCCTTCTGATTTTGAGACGTGTCCAATTTTGGTTGTCTTTTTCAAAATTAAAAAAGAAATACATGCACTTGTAATTGAATACATGTTAAAATTAGTGATACCCAATTGAGTAGCATCTAATAAACCACCACGAGATAAAAATTGAAGGCCTAAACTAAACTCCTTAAGCAGAGAATTAACATGAAGCCGATCAAAATCATTAAGGTTGCATTTGGATTTGAGGAGTGCAATTGGAGTAAGCATTTCAAATGGCTCCATATAAAATGGATTTAAAATCCACCATAATCACTCAAAAAATAGTTTAAAATAGGAACTCAATGTTTTGAAATCTTACACATGAGCTCATTCAAACAACCTCGATGAATTTGTTATTACGGATTTGAAATCTTAACTTCAAATCCATCAATCCAAATGGAGCTAAGCGTTTGACTGTATTTAACCCGCAACTCTATTTGAACTTATATTTTGTTTAAAATGTTGTTTCCTTGTTGTTTCCATATTGGTTCGATGTTTCAAAGCAACTCTAACCTATTTTACGTTTTTCTTTGTTCATGTGTTGTTTTCTATGTTGTTTTTGGTTTGCTTTTATATAGTTTCGATGTTGTTATGTTGTTTCTTGTTTGTTTCCATGTTATTTTTGATATTTTCAATACATTGAGTCAAATATTAAATTGCGTTTTCCTATCCATGTGTTGTTTCTATATTATTTTCAACGTATTTTGTTTTAATTGTATTGTTTTTGTGTATAATTTTTGGTTGTTTATATGATTTCATGCATAAATTGATTATTTAATGGTTTTATAAATTGTATTAGCTAAAACATACTTGAAATACACTTGAAACAATCTTGAAACAACAACATCAAAAAGTCTGCAGAAAAATACGCGAGTGTAGAAAAATCTAAAAAAAACGCGGAAGCATAAAAATGTCCAGAAAAAAAGCTTGGAGCGTAAAAGTGTCTTTTCTTTTTTTCCCGGAATACAGGACAATTGTGCCCTTATCACTAAATTCTAGGGATGGCAATTGGGCGAGTTGAGTGGGGTGTCTAAAGACCCAAACCCACCCGGTTCCTAGAACGGGGGCAGGGCTGGGCGAGGCGGGGCAACCCATCGCATGTCACAGGGTGAACCGGGCGGCCCATCCTGGCCCGAATTAAATAAAAATAAATACCAAAAAAGAAAAAAAAGGAAAAAAATATATATATTTATAATATATTTATAAAATATTCTTTACAAAAGTTATTATTAACAATTTGTAAATGCTAGATATAATATTAAAAGATAAAAAAATATATTTATAATATATATTATATATGCAAAATATATATTAAATATATTAAAAAGAATAAATTTTTTATGCGGGGCGGGACGGATAGGGGCGGAGCCAAGACAACTGGTAAGGATGGTCAAGAGTAGAGGTGTTAATTTTGTCGTGTTTCGTATTCGCGGGTCGTGTTCTGACACATATATTATAGGTTTGATACGAACCCAAACACGACCCCTTTAATTATTTGTGTTAAGATACACGACACGAACACAACCCATTTATGACACGAGTAAACCGACACTAGACGAAAAACCTATTAATTTAAAGTTGACACGAAAAAAATAAAAATGGAGAAAGAATTATAATTACAATAAAAAATACATTAAATATTAAAAAAATTATGAAATTCATGTTAGGTTCGTGTGTGGTTATCGTGTCGTATCACAAATTGACACCCTGGGCAAGAGTTAAAAACAAAAGATCACATTTGTATATATATATACAAGATAATAAAGTTTATATATATTACATTTGTATCAAAAGAATATATTAATATTCATTAGTAAATATTTACAAAATACATCATTAAATCCTTAACTTGTTTAGAGTTTCTTTTGCATATCACGAAAACTATCTACAATTTAATTAATCCTATTTTTCTTGTAATTATATATTAGCAAATAATTATGAGAACCCATCTTTTGATGAATACAAAATATAATTTTAAGATAATAATAAAATAAAATAAAATCCACAAAATCTCCAATTTAACTTACTACAATTTATGGAATAATTTTTATCCAACAAAATTATAAGAAGGGCCAAAATACTAAATAATAAAAATATACGTAGTAAAAAGAAAAAAAAAACTGGGGTACTCACAAGCCGGAAGTGATATCTAGATCGACCCCGTCCCACCGCAGACCATGGGGCGAGGCGACCCAAACATGTCGGCCAGGGCAGGTACCCGTAAGTCGGGGCAAATTGACACCCCTACTAAATTATCCCATGCAATTCATTTTCTTAGTTTCCTCTTATTATTATTTGGAAGACACAAATAAATCCCCTCCATTTTAATTGAAAAAGAAAAATAAATACTATATAAAAGACCTTGCCGATAAATATAAAATTCCCGGCACGTCCAGGTAAGACATGCTTCCCCACAATTTTCACAAAAGCAATCTGAAAACCCCATTTGGATCACCATTTTCATATACATTCTCCAGATCTTTGTTAATTATTTCTGGTTTTGTCATAAAATTCTGATTTTTGCTGAAGAGAGGCTGTTGTCATGGCCGGTCGTCGTGATTCCAATCCGTTTGATGAGGAAGAAGTGAACCCTTTTGCGGTAATAAACAGTTGAATGATATTATTGTTTTTCCACACATTTGTTTATCTGATATTGTCATTTCTATCTGTTATCGCGTATTTTGAAATGTGATTTGATTTCGATAACAATGTGTATTGGAACCATGTAATGTCGGTGATGGTCTGGCGCTTTCAATGTCAGATCTGTATCTTGTATTTTCGATTTGATAGTGTTGTGGTTAGTTGTAAGGTTGGTGATTGTCTTAACCGTTCAGAATAAGGGGTGAACTATGAACGTGGAGAAGAAAGTATGGTGTATTTTGCTTTCAATTTGATATTCACATCACTTTACCTGCTATAACTTGAAAAAACTCTGTCCTTAGATATATTCTTTAAACTCACTGTACATGTTGCTTATATGGCTTCATGCATATAGTGGGTGCAACAGATTTATAATAAGGAAATCTTGGTGCTGTGGGTTACTTGCACATAAGAAGACATTGGATTTTTGGGGCCTGGGAGATGTCAGGTGTATGCTTGTTGTTTCTTGAGAGTGGTTTACCATATTGCTCTTGTTATGTTCTTTGATTTGTGAGTAGAAAATAGTGACGTGGAAGAAGATTTAACACACTTACTGTTATTTGTGGAGAAGTTAGAAGATTTACGAGGTTCTTATTTATTTATTTATTTTTAATATTTTAATGTTACAGTTGCACTTGTACTTGTTAGCCTCATAAGTTTGAATCTACTTCTGGCAGAAGCGAGTGTGTTAAAGTGTTGAACTTTTAATCTCATTATAGCTTCTCAGTTTCGTGCAATTGTCCACAAACAGGATTATGACCAAAAGAATTTCTGTGATTGTTAAATGAAGCCATTGAATGAAAAGTACTGTAGGATATTTTCAAGTTGATTTATACTTCTGGTTATGTATCTAGTGCGTGTTATTTGTTGAGTTTCAATGGAGAAATTGTATATATTATTTACGCAAGCAACATTAAATTAGATAATATGGGTGAGAAAGAATGTTGATTCTGGTAACCACATACATCATTTATATGTAATTTGCTGATTCTAATAATTCGGCTGCTTCTAGTGTTTAAAATGGCATGAACAAAATGACAGGCAAGTTCAGCTTCATCGAGAATTTTCCTTTTTAACCTTTGTTGTTCTAGTATATATGAGAACTTCCATTTTTTATTATGTGTGTGTTTTTCATTGCAGGACCAAGGCCAGGGGAGGGGTCAACCAAACTATGGTGGCGGTGCATTTTACATGACAGTAAGCTTACTATCTTTCTGAATTCTGACACTCTTGTTGGCCCTTGCTTTCTGCATCTCTTCCTGATAACGGTGCATATAATTCAGAATGGTAATTTGTCAACCACAATTCAAAAGCATTTGTTTCTTTGATAAAGAACAACATTAGGGTTTTTTAATTTGAAATGGCAGTTTATTTCCTCATTGTTGTGGATATAGCCATTTTTTAAATTCTTTTTTTTTTTTTTTGTTCTAATATACCATTTTCTTGCTGAGAACTCAGAATCCTGGAAGTGTCCCCCCTGCAAACTCAAGGCTTTCGCCTCTTCCTCCTGAACCAGTTGATTACGACCGTGGGGCTACAGTTGATATTCCTCTTGATAGTGCCAAGGTATGTCAGTAAACTTAATATTTGTTATGAAACCAAGAGTTTGAGAGGTGGAGATAATGTTTTTCTTTTTAAAACCTTGTGTAGGATTTGAAGAAGAGAGAGAAGGAACTTCAAGCTAAGGAGGCTGAACTGAAAAAGAGGGAACAGGTAAGCTCTATCACCTTGTTGCCACTCAGTTTGGTTCAAGTAGATAATATGCATTTAGTATAATGTATTTTCGAGTTCAAAATTTTCTTTTTATAGTATTGATTTAGGTTAACTTTTTGTGGTATTCATTTGAATTCTGTTTCTGCAGAAATAAAAACTGTTGCTAGGTTTCTTTAGATTTTTTTATTCTGAGATACGTTGACTGACATAGGTTTCTCTTTGTTCTGCTGTTTTAGTTCTGCAGATGTATGTGAATCGTCTATTTCATTTCCTTTTCTTTTCACTCTCTCCCTCCCCCCTCTCTATCTCTCTAATTGTGTATGTGTCTGCGTTGTTTCTCTGGTTTCTATGTTGTAGTTTTCAGCTGGCTGCAGCCTGCAGGCCTAGATTTACATTTCTACGTCAAAGATAATATTCTTGTGCTTTATGATGTTTTTCTTCACATTTTTAACCAATTTACTTTTTGCGGTACTGTGTAGGAACTTAAAAGGAAGGAAGATGCCATCGCACGATGTAATTTGTGATATGTGCTAGTACATTTAATGCTATGCTCTGCCATTCTATCATGCAAAGTTTAACATATTATTCTCTTTTTTTCCTGTGTCAGCTGGAATTGTCATTGAGGATAAAAACTGGCCTCCTTTTTTTCCACTTATTCATCATGATATTGCAAATGAAATCCCAATCCATCTACAGAGGTTGCAGTATGTTGCATTCACAACATTGTTGGGTACGACAAAGTCAAGCTTCCTTTATGATATATTATTAGTAGGTCTGTGCATATGTTAGTGTGGGATTCCATCCATTTTGCCTATCTGCTATGATGATGCTAGTGACCGTTGTATGTCCAATTGCTGATTGACTTGTCCTCCATTTTGTATGCCACATTGCTGATTTTCTACAATTGACTTAACATTTTGTTCTCAGATTATAGTACTAAAGCACAAAAGCTAACTATTAACATTCCACAAAACTGATTCTTCGGGGTGGGCGGGTGGGGAGGCTACAAACTGTATACTTATCTAATCAATAATAAAATTTACTGACACAATTTTCCTGGAAATTACAAAGCTATAATGCATAGTAATGGTAATTGATATTTCACCCTTGTAATAGTTGACTACTTGATGAGGAACTCGTTTCCTCTGTTACAGCCACCTTGAGTGACACGTTGGGATTCTTTCGCTGCAAATGCTTGACATAAAATCTGAAGGTAGCGAGGTTGGCGTATCAATTGGACTATATAAACTTAAGAATCAATTAAGTTTTATCATTGTGGTTTAAGCAACCAGAACAATAACTACGAGTTTTTTTCTAATTTGACTCAAACTCAGCTGATTAACTTGATGAAGTTTAGGCAAGCTTGAGCAATCCTCGTAACTCATAAGGTTCTCTCATGTCTCTCATCCCAGTTATAAACCAAAAAAATAAAAAAAAATGTTCCAATGTTCCATTGATTGTGAAGTTTATGGGTTGTTCAACAAATATAATGCACAGTTTCGTCAGAGATGCTGACATTAGTATATTATTGCTTGTCCTTTAGTATACTTGCTCATAAGGATACAATAAAGACATCCAATAGGAGAATTCATGAAAATAAACTTGGAAGTCTTCCATCAGTAGAAGTAAATAATTCCCCATCTCCATAAATATAAATTTAACAGTATTATATCCTTATGTCATCTAGGGTGGGAAATATCAAAGGTTTGTTCTTTAATTTCCTGGGTTAGGTATGTATGCACAAAAATCCGCACTGAAGGTCAATAAATTTTAATTTATAAATTGTTTATTGAAATTTTGATTTTTGATTGTTCAAGCCTTACCAGTTTTGAGTTGATTTTATTTAAAGGTAAAAGATGTTCATATTTGACAGTTTGTCTACGCTGATTTTACCTCAGCAGAAGAAAGGGGAAATCCTCCATTTGACATGGTACACCATCCAAATTTGGCTGATGTTAATTTACAAACCTGTTCATTATAAAATTGTCAAGAGTAGAAGACACCTGTGGATTGTAAAAGCCGTGCAAGAGTTACAAAGGACATTATTATGAGAAAAATCAACTCTCGATTGAAAATTCTCTCATTTTTTTTAATGCCAGAATAAAGAAACTGCTCCGTGTACAGTCTCTCTTTTCAGCATAGAACCCTCCTTCCTCTTGTTACCCGAGGATTCCCTGAGTATTGCCTTAAGCACCACCATAGATTATATGCCACCTCTGTTTCACCAACCTAGTTGCCCCACAGGTGATGAAGCCTTTTGCTGTGATTTGTGTTCAGATAAGTTGATAAAAACTTGAGAATCCGAAAAGGAGCAAATGGTGCAAACTATCTTTCTATCTGAGCAATTTTAACGCCTCCGATATTTCATTTTCCTATATGGCATCTTACAAATCTCCTATAAATAAGTCGAAAGCCTTTGCAATACTAGTGCCTTTGATTGTCATGTGTATGTGGTCAAAAGATGTCGGATAATAAGTTGAAACTGGAAAGCCCCATGAGGTGACCTTTACTTGGCAAACTCAATATGTATACAAGTCAAATAACATGATCGGTAGGAGTGATTGTTGGGGTAACACAGGAGCGGGAAAAAAGAAATGGTAGGTGGCACAATAACATATATTTGTAGTTGCTCAAACTCAGTTCATACAGTTTTCTTCCCTAGCATCAAACTTAGCTCACATTCTTTTATGAGCTCTAGCTTATAAAGGGCTAGCTCATATGATAAAAAATTATCAACGAAATAGGAATTCAACATGTAGAAATAAGCACGAAAAACTAGCACTCTTGTGAAACATGTTTCGTGAAGACTTTTTTGAATTGAAACATATATGTTAAGAATTAATAAAAATATCATGGAGTTCATTTTTTAATTGTTAATAATGTGCATGATAAGTATAATCCCTAAAACTAACTCTGGTGGCTTGTACTTTAAATGAGTCAAGCCTAATTTTCGTGCTCAAACTTTCAATTGGTCAAGTTTAATTCAAGCGCCCACCTCAAATAATATTGGGCCTAACAAATGATTTTCGGACAAGCTCAGCTCAATTGATAGCACCTTTTTTATGTTTATAATTATAATCTATTTTGTAGAAACTGACTGACTCTCTTGCTGTATTTCTGTATTTACTGGATCAATTTTAGAATAATAATGGAATGAACTATATTGGTGCCTTATTATATGCACTGAAGATTTCCACATGCAAATGCTGCTCAAAGTGCTGTCATCCTGACCAATGGCGAAACCAGGAAAATATTGGGGTAGGCCATTACACGAAAGTGGGGTGGGCGAATAAAAAACTAAAAAAAAAAACCATAAAAATTCTAACTAAAATATTTTTTTAAGAAATTCTTAGTATTGTTTTTTTTTTTTTTTTTGGGGTGGGGGTGGGGGGTGGGAAGGTTGGCCTCCCGTCACTGACCCTGACAATACCTTATGTCTAACATTTCATTTGCTGTGTCATTGGCTCTGTTTTTGGGTCTGTTGTGAACTTCTTGACTGCTAGGTGCAAGGCTGTTAGAACTGTGTTTTCAGGTGGTTCAGAGTGGTACAAATGTCTAGAGTCATGTTTTGTAATCACATATGGATGAATAATAGCAGGGTAATTAGATTGAGAACAAGAACATCAAGATTGTAAACTATAATCAATGTAACCGTCTTTAGAACATGCAGAAAATGCAACATTGAAAGGGAGAGAAAAAGTTCTTGGGTTTTGCTTGAGTTTCATCATTTGATGCTAGAGGGCTCTAGGACTGCTTAACTAGGTAACTTGTATGCCAAATTTTATTTGGTGGTAATCAACAACCATGAACTTTTAGATTTTGATGTCTTAATGCTTTCCAGACAACATAAAAAGAGAAAGATGAAGTACATAAAGATAATCAAAGATGGTGCCAAGAATACATATTTTCTGAGGTTTTAGAACGAATTCTGATTTTGTATCCCATATCCAACTGCAAAAGTTCTTATGTCATTGATTGAAGAATTCTTAGGGAATATTTGGTTTGCTTCCCCAAACCAAACTTCTTCTTCCAAAATAAAGGCAAGCGTACATCATGCTATCCGATACATTTTCCTACTAATGAACATGTTTTTCAATACATCACTATCTCACCCCAAATAGTACCCCAAAAACTCCCCGTCACTAACCAAACATTTAACAACTAGAATAGCATCTATGTAAGATTTTTATTGTGTGTACCACGGATTAGTCGATTTAGTCGTTGGCTTGATATTCCGTTTCTGGCGAGTTGCAGGTCTGGTAGGATGTCTTCTGTGGAATGTTATAGCGGTTACTGTAGCTTGGATCAAGGGAGAAGGTTGGTGGTGAATTGTATTTTACTGCCTTCTTGATGGTTCAGTGATGATGTTAATGGGTTTCAGATTTTTCCCTCATGTAGGTCCAACAATCTGGTTTCTCGCTATCATCTACTTCATATCTGGTGTTCCAGGAGGATATGTGTTATGGTACAAACCCCTTTATCGTGCAATGAGGTACTTAAAAGGGCTCCCTTCTTCCTTCATTTCCTCTCTTTCATTTCTCTTTTGAGAGGGGTGGCTTGCTTCGAGTTTTCTTATCTAGGTTTAATGTCCTAGTGTGTTGAGTATTATACATCACAAAATCCATTGGTTATTTCTGTTAGTACTAGGTTTTTGTAGAACCACTGTATATTTAACGGCATTGTAACATGTTTGATCTAACTGCATAATGTTTTACTGAAAGGACTAGCATTAGTGTACATGGCAGTGTATGTTATTCTTTTGCATATTACACATACTACTTTGTTCACTCCTTCGTAGTTCTACTGATTTTGCATTATTACACATTTACTTCATTTCAGGACTGATAGTGCTCTTAACTTTGGATGGTTTTTCTTGTCTTACTTGGTAAGTATATGATAAATTTCTTCTGATTATCCTCAACAAGTTAAGGTGTGATGAATTTGCTCCGATATGTTTGCTTGTGCAGTTTCACATTGGCTTCTGCGTCTTCGCCACTGTTGCTCCTCCAATAATTTTTAAAGGGAAATCTTTGACGTATGTATTCCTTTTATGTTGGCTGAATTGGACCATGCTGCAACTTTCATGACTTTTATTTGATAAACACACTCAATAACAGTAGGAAATAAAAAACTGTGCACAAGGAAAGAACACACGTTTAAGCCTGAGAAGAATTGATTTTATCCTTGTCATTTTTGTTGTATTGCTTATTGATGCTTGTCCAAATTTTTCATTGGCAGTGGAATCTTGCCTGCAATTGACCTTCTAAGTGGAAATGCTCTGGTTGGGGTAAGCCTGTCAATTTTCATGGTCTATTTGAAATTTTGTTAGTTTTCTTGGACATGTCAATCTACTGAAAATTGCTTGCTGTAAGCACTATTTTTTTTATTTCTTTTTTTTTTTTTAATTTTTCTTTTGCACGACAAACTGCAAAAAAATGTTATATATACTTTTGGGTTCGTACAAAGATGACATCGCGTGCTTGCAAGATATGTTGAACACCGTCCACATTCTCTTGGTGTCTTGAATTAACTAGGATGATATAAATCAGATCTGATTCAAGAGCTTTGTTTTACTGTTATCTACTTGGTGTCATAATTTATGCATTACCTTATCGTCGTTTGAGTGATTGAGGCTTTTGAGACATTCTTGTCTTATTTGCAGATATTTTACCTTGTGGGATTTGGATTCTTTTGCATTGAATCACTGATTAGCATATGGGTGATTCAGGTAAAAAAATTCACTGTTATTTGTCATTAATATTATCGGTGTTTGGCTTTATTTGAACTTATAAAAATCCATTTTAAACGATTTGCAGCAAGTTTACATGTACTTCAGAGGAAGTGGAAAAGCTGCAGAAATGAGGAAGGAGGCAGCAAGATCGACTATGATGGCAGCGTTGTGACATGTCAATTATCGTGAAATGTTTTGAGTTGTTAAATTCGTTTATTATTTTTTCTCCCAAATTTTATCCTCCAATACATCAGAATGAACCCATGGTCTTACATAATGAATATATCAAAAACATTTTGGTTCTAGAGTTTGTGACGACGGGTTCCCTTTGCATTTTGGAACATTCTTTTGTAATTTCTTTCAAACTGTGTCATGATCAGATAGATGCCGTCAAAAAATTCGTTCGGGTTTGAGTTGTCACATAATTTGATTTCCTTTGTCCATACGAGGGGATATTTTAGTTGATATTATTTGATATTCTTACAGTTGATGCTTCTGCTCACCGTAAAAACTCGATTCTCTTATTAGTTGCCTGGGAAATGTCAAAATTAACGTCGCTTTTACAGTGTAGTTGTTTTTGCTCTTTTATTGTATACTAGTAAGGAGCACGTGCGTTGCACGTGATCCCTAATATTTTATTAAGTTAATTAATATTAAAATATTAATTATTGAAATATGTATTGAATTTGTTTTATGTATTTATTATAAATGTCGTTCATATTGTAAAATAAATTTGATATGAAACTAAAATCCACAAGATTAAAGTATAACTTTTATATTGTATGAATTAAATTTTAATAGGTGAAACATAGTTAAGACATTGAACCAGATAGAATTAAATCCAATGGAGATTAAAAAAATTAAATAAGCTGAATTTTTTTTCCGTCAACTCATGTTGTCAATCGTTCTCTTGTTTTATTTTGTTAAATGTCATTGTTGTCTTCTTAATTGAACTCTCCTTTTTTGTTCATATGTATTTTGAGACTTTTAATAGTGTCTCGTCATCACCTAGTTTATGTTTATTTTCATCATATTGGTTTTCCATTTTAATAGTATGTTTCACCCAATGATGATTGGTTGATGTATTTGATGTCTATTTTTGCGTTCTATTCAAAATGGGTTGTATCTTTTTAACTGCTTTGAATCATATAATTTTGCTAGAAATACTATTGAGGTCAAACGGTTGATTTCGAGCTCGTTTGTCGCTCATACAATTTTGTTGTATCTTTTTAAATCTGGATTACAACGACAATGCATAAGATATATATAATGTATATTTCATTGACCTATAAAATGATGCAAGCTAGAACAACTCTTTTGCCAACTTTACCTCTAATCCTTAAAAACAGAAGGTGGATAATGCAATCACAGTAATGGACTACGCGTGAACCCAACAAAATCACATTTAACCTAAGAAAAAAGTTTGGATGTATTACTGTAATTTCTTCATTTTTTAAAAAAATAAGTGTGAAGATTAATGTTTTTGTTGTGAATACTTACATGGATTGTCTTAAAAATGTTCAACTTATAATGTATTAAACGAAATCCAAATCCATCAATCCATCCATTACATGTCAAGAAATTAGGCTAGGAAGAAGGTTATTGTATCTCCAAAATCTGAAACCAACCAACCAAACCCATCCATTATAGAGGAGTAGAGAAGAAAAGGACTCCTACCCCAAGGTCAAACCATAGACTGTCAACTTTTTTCTCTTCCCTTTCTTCGATCCATCTTTTATTTTTACATTTGCTGCTTCGAACACTCAAGTGCAGTTAACCTCTATAAGTTAATATAACCTGGGACCGCCAAAATCTATTCATTTGGCCAATTATTAAATAATCGATAAATTAATAATTTATTAATCTATAGAAATATGGCTTGCCGAAAAATTCTTATCTAAAAACTATTGAAAGAATATTGCAAAATATTTATTTATTTTTCTTTCCATCAAACAATGAAACAATAGATCAAAAGATTCAATCTTATGATGCGGGTATTATAGAGATGCAAAGATGTTGGAATTGCAGAGCTTTTAATCGGCAAATAAATAATTGAGAGCGACATATGAATTGTGAAGTTGAAAATAATAATTCTACTATAGACCATATTCTCAAAAGAAAACTCAACAACGATACTGAATAATTTTTTGTTGAGCAAAACACTCTAAAAGCTTTTACTACCTTAACAAAACCAGATATGAGATTTAAGGTGACCTTAATTTCAAGAAACAAATACCATGTCATTTTTTATGAAATCTTTATAGATTAACTATAAATATATTATATATTGAGGAATTATTAATTTATATGTTCAATGGGACCTATATGAATTCTCATATATGTACTATCTTATAAATTTAGCGAAATATTAATTTAGCACGTTGTCCCCCGAGTTGGAACCGACAAAAATATTATTTAAGCGATGTTATTTATTAATCGAGTATTAAATTATTGAGGTTTTACTATACATATCAACTAACAACTCCACATCCGAATCCATGAGAAATCTATCACCTTTGAAAATCGAATACGTAACAGCCTAAATTTACACCATTCACAACAACAATGTATCAATTTATTAAATGCAAAACTATCTTCAATACATTATATGTACTGGAAATTTTAAAATTTGTCAATAAGCCCAAGTTTGTTACCTTTAATTCAGATTGATTATGTTAATTTTTTTATGCTTCGTAAATTGCTTAGTTTTTAAAAGAAAAGAAAAAAAATAAAAATCACCTCCGTAGTAGCCAGAATAGGTTTTCCCTCATTCTCTTCCTATTAATAATCTTGGAATCAACCAACAACAATGCCATATTTGCATAGTGTGGTGACATATCCATCTCCAATGAAGTGACCAATCAATACTAACAGTGTCGCAACTCCAGCAAGAAAGCATAAATCTTAATCTTTTTTCCAAATTTTGTAATAGGGTCACCAAGTATCCCCCTTCATACCTATGCAATTTTATCGTCGCATCAACCGTCGAGAAAATAAGTGCCCACTATTCTAAAACCAATAAAACCAAAATCCATCATTTAGTCCAAGTTATACTGATAAGTACACTCTGCAGAATATTCCCAAAGATAGGAACTAAAGAAGTGCTCCATGTTGTATATATTCAATATTTTCGTATTTGGAAATGCATGAATGAACACATTTTCATGTCACAATTCCAACAATTAACTATGAGTGCTTCTACCAACCAAAAAAAGTTAAAGGGTGCATGGCACCTCTCAGTCTCGACAAACTATAACATTTGCTGCCATTGAACAAATTGGAGAGTAATGAAGTGATCAGCAAACATTAATCTCTCATGCGGTAGGGATTGAAATTTTATATGGTGCGGTAGATTAAATATTTAATGGAAGTACAAACACAAAGGTATAAAAAGCTAAAAGCTATGAAAAGGAATAGGCTTGTAAGATTTTGGAGAGACTTCATATAGTTGAATGTTGTTTTACCTTATGGAGAATTAAATATAGCAACTGGTATTAGTTAAATGCGGCAAATTATGAAATTAATCAGAAAAAAATGTGGAGCTAAAAGTGTAAAGAGGACTTGAACCTTTTCTACCTCATTTCACCAATGAAGAAATCTCTCTTTAGTTTCTGCCTGTGAACTGAAAAGTAGCTCTTGCAGTTTTGAGAAGTTTGTTATTGCGCCTCTGAATCTAAAATAATATCAACAGAATGTAAAAACAGAGTATACTTTGATCATTAGACTGATTCTTAACAGAAAGTTGTGCAGTGAGCCTGGTTCATTAATTTTTCCACCAGTTTCAAGATTTTCCCATTTTATTCATCTGACTAATTTGTGACCTATGTGAATTGAAAACACTGCACTTCAAAAGCCTCCAAAGCAAATGGCATTAAATCTATCAATGTTTTTCAATATCAACATTTATATTTATCTTTTTTAGTTCAATAATATATGAAATTACTACATGCATAAGGAAGACAAAACAAGAAAAGAAATATTGGATTAAGTATACTTAGTTCCAAAGAGAGTGGAGCACAAACAACACAGACAAAATTTTGAAATCCTTACATAAAAAGGTTGAAAAATGAGAGTCATAGAATGAGTGCAAGAAAAGCCAGTAGACAGAAGGTAACTAATTCCTAAATTTAATAGTTCAAAATAGAATAATCTGAAGTATGACATTACACATTTTAGAACAGTATATTAGATGCTGCAACAATACATTGAGGTGGCTAAACTTTAAACTTAGTAGAAATATAATTGCTAGGTCATTTGAATGCGAGAAACCTTTACCACAATATCGAATAAAACAGACCCATTTTAAAAGATCAAATGTTTCCCCCAATACTATATTGCACCAAAATATTCCTCATTTGTTCTTGCATCTTAAAAGTTTCAATAGCAAACACATAAAGCATGCTGAAATTAGACCTAAATCGGAAGCGATTCTCGCACAAAACTATAAATTAGTACGTATGTACCTGAATACCAAAGTCGGTGTTGCTAACTCCATGATAAAGACCAGCAGCCTGTGACAGAAGAAAACAGAAAAAAATATATTAGGAGTCAGTTTCAGCATGAGGGAAAAGTGAGAATCTGCATTGTCCATTAAGAAATGCATTATTATTTAACTTAGATGTGAAGCCTTATCAAGTAAGTCATGTTTTATTGACACAATTATTCCACAAAATTTCAAAGCAATAAGAAAATTACCATATTCATTTAAGTAGTCCATCAACAAATGCGTAAATATTTCGGTAAGGACTTCTGATTCAGGTGAACTTCCAGAAAAGGGACATTTGAATCTATCTTAAAATATGCTTTAGGAGTCAAATATGTTATATCTAGCACAAAATTGGTACCTTTATTTGAAGATCAATACACAACACAGACAAATTTTAACTGTCAAACAACAAAGGAATATATGTCATTATTTGAAGAAATGAAGTAGTAGCAATAGCTTACTTCCTCCGAAACAATCTTAAGGGATAGGTCTGTAGAACCCTAAACCCTTAACCCTATGTACAGATGCTATGAAGGTCCTAATGAATCAGCTAATATTTGTGAATTCAATGTATGAATTACCCTAAAAAAGCATGGTCTCCACTAAACGAAAAGGGGATGGGGATCAAAGGCTAGTGGCTGTACGGAAATTGCAAATTTGTTATTGTCAATGCAGAAATCTCTTAAAAGCTTATATATAGTATTGTGTGCGACATCTCTTCCTCCATCAGAAATTGTCGTTCCATACCAATGTTTTATTAAATCTGTTGCTCCATCATATTTCGTTGACTCCCAAAATATTCTGCACAATAGAAAATTTAAAATTAAACAATAAATTAATGGTTCAGCAGGCAAAAAGAAAAATGCATCAGAATTTTAAGAAAATGCAAGAATATTAGAACTAATAAATACAAGATTTTTAACTTGAATTCCAAACTGAAATTTCTTCAATTCCGAAATTCAAGACATAATTGGTGAAGAAGATTAATGAAGTTTGAATATCGAAACTCCGAAATTTCAAACAAAAAAAAATCTTCAGTTTAAAATTTGAAACTAAAAGTACGAATAAATTTCAAACATGAAATTGGATAGCAAAGAATTCATACGAATGACCAGAGATTGCATAACGATAACGACCAATCAATAATATACAATAAACTTCGAACCAGAAATTAAATAACAACTAAAGCCGAACGGAATTGATTACTGATTTAAAAGCTTAATGAGTTTGAATAATTCCTAGAATTCCTTGTCTTTTCAGCAAACTTAAAAAAAAAGTAATATGTTGAATTCAAAGATTTTCACCTATGTTTCTAAGATAGAACCCTTGAGAAATTGGAGAAATGGACTATTGCACTTTTCAGCCGGAAGAAACTAAACCTGAAGAAATTCTTTTGCATGAAGAAAGGAGTTGGGGAGTTTAATTTTTTTTTGGCTGCCCGCTGCCCAGAAAAAATGAGGAAAAAAGAAAAAATCAAGGGGAGAGAAATTCCTTTGTCAACTGAAGAGGCATGAATACGTCTGTTGGGATTCTAATTCTAATTGAAGGCTAATTTACTATTGACAATTTTGCTATTAAAATTAGTAGCTTAAAGGGGTGTTTTAGGCAATAGATATTTTGACAGAAACTTTCATACTTTTAGAGTAGAAAAAAAAGAAAAGATAGAATAGATACTCTTTCTTGGTTTTTATTCTTTTGTTGTGGTTAAAATGATTTTATGTAAATATATACTGTGGTTGTCCTCCAGTTTGAGTTGCAAATCTTCACAACTGCCTAAATGGTAAACCTCACGCTTAATTTAATAATCTGACATTTTTTGGGTCATTCACAAGTAATTCTTATTTTTTCTAATATGATTTTATTTTTGTGTAAATACCGCAATATCACTAATTCTTTTTTTTTAGAAGAAAAAAAAAGAATTATTGATATTGCCTGCACTTTTCAATATTAAAAATATAGTTAATTCAAAATTTAATCCATATAGCCTGCACCAATCCAATTATGAAAATACTGTTGGCTGCCTTGTGGTATCAGGTATGCCCTTTCCCGGTAGTCATTCCAACCCTGCTAATCTATATCTATATCTATATCTAGGGGCGTAGCCAGGATTTTGAGTCAGTGCAGTCAAATATATTTTCATTTTAACGGGACGAATGTTGAGAAATTTTTTTAAATCATCCTAAGTCAGTGCACACTCTAATTTTAGGACTGTAGTTTGCAATTGGAATCCTAAGTCCAGGATCATAGGGAAGTTGTGCAGCATCGAATTCCACAATCATGCTTGAGCTTTTTCTCAATTGTGTTTGAACCATCCTCAACTCTATTTGTAGCATCTGGTGCATTATTTATGCTTTTCGAAATTCTATTTGTGCTTTCTACGGTTATATTTTCCTTAAGAGTTCTTTTTCTAAAATATATATCTCTCCATAATATACAAAATCCAACAAGAAATATAAATTTAACATAATTTCAAGGATATGGATATCCACTAAAATCAAATTGAAATTATCCCAAACCTAACACTTATACACAATTAAACATAATTTCAAGTGGCCACCCAAGGTAAAAAAAAAAAAATAAAAAAAAGAACCACAATTTCAAAGGTTAAAAATTAAAAAGTTAATTTAAGAAGTGGAACTCAAAGAGCAGGCTTCCAAATTCCAATTATTGCACTGCACAATCCTTTATTTCTCAATTCCCATTTCCAAATTAATTTCACCATCAATTAATTCTTCTTTTTCCAATTCACCAAGAAGTTAACTATACACTAAATCACAATCACCAATTTAACAATTTAACAATTACCTAATTGAAGTCTAAATTAAAAAAAAAATAGGGCTTTACAAATTAAAAGTTAAAAATGAAAGTTTACCACATACAAAGTCTTCAATTCTTCCGGCGAGCTTTCGGTCGTGGGCGGTGGGTAGTCAAGCAACAAGCAAAAAAAGGAGTGGGCAGTCAGGTTTGCTGAAGATTTTCCATAAACCTGCAAATAGACCAATTTTCCAAGAAAAAACCGCTGCCCGCTGCGTTTTGTTTATTATGCTGGCAATTTTTTTTTTTTAATATGGGCTGGACCGATTTTGAGTCTGGTCCAGCCCAAAACTTAATAGGGCCAACTTATATTTTGTTTGGGCTAAAAATTTATTTTAGTTAGGCCCAAAATTCCAGTGCGGTCCAACAACCGCACTGGGCCTGACTAAGCTACGCCCATGTCTATATCTAGGGGGACTCTCTTGTGAGACCATCTCACGGATCTAGATCCGTGAAACAGAGCTCCATTTACAAAGACAACTCGCCTTGCTGCAAGAAAAAATAGAGCCAGCGGAACCACCCGCCCGGTTTTCTAAAATATGAACCAAGCCCACCCACCACAAGCCCACCACAAAGATAGGACCAAGCACGGGTCTGAAATAGAATCAAGCCCGCCGCAAAATCCCATAAACCGTGCCCTAGCTCGTGTTCCCCACTCTGTCGTCTCCTCACCGAAACGAATGAAACAAGACTGAGCAAAAACCTCACCTCGTGTTCTCTCTTTCTCCCTTTCTCGACATCAACGAACATAAAACCTCAGCTCCCCTCCCTAGACGTCAACATACATAAAAACTCAGCTTGCGTTCTCTCATTATGTCACATGATACGTAAAAATTTGATTCGATTTTCCTTTTGTTGCAAAATATATGTATGAAATTTGTGCTGGTGTTGGTGTTTGTTATTGTAAGAAAAACCTTCTTCTTCTCTAATGATTTTTTCTTTTCCAACTTATGTGTAAGTTTTGTTGAAGAACAAAAATAGATAATATTAAAGAGATTGGCAAGGAAAGTATGATTTCTTCCATTAAAAGTATTACTTTTATAGCTGAAAGTATCACTTTTTCAATAAAAAATATCGGAATTCTAACCAAACGTATCGCATTTAGATGTTGTCACCGTTATTTACTCTAGTGATGAGGGTGATGAAATCAAAATTGACACAGGGGATGCATGTGATGTAATGCTCCAAGAAGCTGAAGGTAATGTGCTTCCCTTTTTTGTCACTTCAGTTTTCAAGTATTGCTTTTCTAGTAAAAAGTATCATTTTTTCAATGAAAAATATCACTTTTTCAATGAAAAATATCATATTTCTAACCAAAGTATTACGCTTAGATGTTGTCGCAAAAATTGGCGCTGCTCGTGAAAATGATGAACTCAATAATAGCAAAAGAATGCAAGTACTTGCTCCAAGAAGCTGAAGGCAATGTGCTTCCAATTTTTTGTCACTTCAGTTTTTCAAGTATTGCTTTTCTAGTAAAAATATCACTTTTTCAATGAAAAGTATCATATTTCTTACCAAAAGTATTACGCTTAGATATTGTCGCAATTATTGCCTCTAGTGATGAGGGTGATGAAAATAGTAATTCCAATGAGCCTGGAGGTGATAACGAAGATGAGAATAAGTTTGATGTGAGTGGTTTGTCTTCTCCATATAACAAGAAAAACAATTAAGGATATGTTAGGTAAAACAATGTGTATGGTTTCTGTTTCGAAAGAAAAATGGCTGGTGTTTGAAGTGTATGGCTAAGTCGAGGCCTGAATTATATTCAGTCTCCACAAGATGAAAGACGCCCCGTATACATAGTGCTTACGGTTCCGGCATTCGTCTCTAAGATACAACGACTTTTATTGTTCCGGTTAGCCGCACTAGCAAAACCGGAACTACAACGAACAACAAGAGTTTGAACTTTCAAGCTTTTGAAGGAGGGAAGTCAATATGCTCAAATGCAATGACTGTTTTATTAATCTGATGAATTTCGTGTGTTCATTCAATTAGTAGGGGTCGAATAATATAGGCCTTAGGTGCCTCGTATGGAAAGATCACGTCTTTTGGCTTGAAAAGACACATTTTGCACTGAACAGACGCATCTGTTCATCGACGCACGACCTGGCGCACGGCCCGTGCGCTTGCCCGTGCGTGGATGCGAACATGGCAAAGCTACGGCTTCACGCATGACCCAACGCATGGGCTATGCGTCAGCCCGTGCGCGGATGCGAACAGGTTTGCTTGACGCACAACCCGACGCGACAAAGCCGCGTCGCCTTTCGCGTGCGAACCTTTTTCCCAGTTGTATCCGTTAATTAATTAACAAAAAATTAATTAATTATTTTATTTTAAAGGTTTTTGGTCCGAAAAGAATAAGGGCCTTGAAGCCCAAGCCCTTGGCCCACGACCCATGACCCACGACCCAAACCCGGACCCGTGCCAGACCGGCGGCGGCAGCACGCGCGCGTGCTTTGAACCAAACCCACAAGCATGTAGGTTCTCACCCCTTTAAAAACTTGGGTGCCCCAAGAGTTCAATCCCATAAGTCCAACTTGGGATATATTAAGTGTGCAAACTTTGCCTTCTTATCCTATGTGGGACGGAGCATTTCTCCTTCCCCACATTTTCTATTTTCCATACCATTTACTTGTATTAAGTGGCTAACTTCTAGCATTAATTTCTCATTCACCCGGAATTGGTTTTGAGAAATTCAAAATGTTATTCTCATCTACTCTCTTAGTAGAATTTTTACAAATAATTTAGTTCCACTTTTCACCAATGGAAACCACTTAATTATTTGGTCAAAATCGGGTCAATACCTATTTTACCAAACACAATTCCAACAATCCCCCACATGAACGAAATTAATGCATGCGTGTATGCAGATTCGCTTGAAAGTCTCGGCAAATCGTTATTGCATCGGGATAGGCGGCTTGTGGCTTTGAACCTTCCTTAGTAAAATACTATCGGATTTACTAGTCGCTAGTGACGTGATGTCTTGAACTACTCACCGCTTTTGTAAACCGAGACAACAAGATTTACACAATAACAACTCTAACACATGTTGTTCTCATGTTGTGTTCATTTCGGCCCTGGACCATATCTTAGATTCATAAGTGTTTCTTTGAAGCGGCCATTACTTCTCACTTATATAGGTGATCTTCTATTGAAGAGTATCCTGCCATACTCCACCTTTCGGTATAGGAATAATTAAAAGTCTTAAACTTAACCTCACCACATTCAGCAAGTTTTCATTCACTTAGATGTTTCGAGAATGAGCTAACACATTTTCCAAGTGTTCAACTGAACATTCATAACTTAGTTGTCCTATTGAACTAAGGTCTTGGGATCTCCAATTCACAAGGTTGGGTTACCGCTATGAACATTCTTCAAGTTGTGGATTTTAAACCCATTCCCCTTAACAATATATACAATTAATCTCGATTTATGCCTTTTGTAAGCGGATCCGCAAGGTTTTCCTTTGACTTCACGTAGTCAACCAAAATAACTCCATTCGAAATCAACTGTTTATTGGTATTATGTCTATGACAAAAATGTCTAGACTTACCTCTTTCTTCTGTAAGAAAAGACAACTTTAATAAATACAACATATCTTGATTTAATGATCGTACCATCATTTATATAATAAATGCTGAATTTATTTTCTTGGATGCTTCTGCTTTAGCCAAAGCACCCCCACACTTTAAGGCATCATCCTTTTGTAAGTCCAAGCGGCTACGATAATCTAGAGGGGTGGTGAATAGATTATCTCCATTTTCTCGATTATACCATCTTTTTCGAAACAAACAAGCCAAGACAAGAATGAAGGTGCGAGAAGTAAACAACACACATCGATTTATAGAGGTTCAACCCACCTAGGGCCTAATCCTCTACCACCCCAGTATCTCCGGGATGGATTTCAAAAAGAAAAAAGATTTTATTAATTACCATAATTAATACAACATCACCTTACAACACCTCTTTGGAGATTACCACAATCTCCCTTGAAGATTACCACAATGTTCTACGACACCTTGTGAAGATTACCACAATCTTTCGACTTGAAGAACACCAAATTCTTCAACACCTCAAAGAGCACCAAACTCTTCAATAAGAAGATTACCACTATCTTCTTGCACCTAACACCTAGATCACCCAAGTGTGTTCTTACCACAAGAACACTCACAAGGATATCTTGTGTTGAATGATGAATCCAAAAATTCAAGATTATAACTCGATAATGAATAATACAATTTTGAGTGCAAGTGTAATTAAGAATCAAGCCTAGACCTCAAGATGTGAAAGTGAAATACTTAGGCTATTACAACAAGAATGTTGACAATAAAGACTTAGACAAATTTGCAGATTTCTTGTTGTGTTGTGTTGGTTTCTCTCTTCTTGTGTTGCTTCAATTCTCCATATATTTATAGGAGATGATTGATCATAGATAGGCCCCTCTTGGGGACTGATTTCTACAAAACAATTGCAATTAATCAAGATTATAGCTGTTAGAAATCAACCCCACAATTTAAGGAAAAGTTGTCTGCTGCACAACAGTTAGAATTTGCTGTCAAAAGGATAGGCCGACCGGTCGCACAAATACAAAAAAGAAAATGAAACAGCAAAAACACACATAGGGACCGGTCCAGGGTGGTTGGACCGGTCGACCTAGGATCCGACCGGTCACCCCCCATAGGGACCGGTCCCCCTCAACATATTTTGAGATACAAATTGTTCTGTAATCTCTTCAGGCATCGGTCGCCCTTTGCGCGACCGATCGACCTCTAGTACAATTTCAAACATCTCATTTCTGTTTTGGAAATCATCTTTCAGACACGGGTTTCTCTATATAGTGACCGGTCCAACACGAGACATAAGTGTTGTCCAATTTTTATTGAAAATAAACTTCAAGAAATACTCCAAAAAATTGAAAAAAATATTTTAGATCGATCGACAGTATTTGGACAATATTTAGAAATATTGTTTTGGTGTAAAAACACATTAACACAAAATCATCAAAAGTGTTGTCCAATTTTTGTCGAAAATAAACTTGAAGAAATAATCCAAAAAATTAGTAAAAACATTTTAAATCATTTACGAGTATTTGGACAATATTTAAAAACATTGTTTTGGTGTAAAAATAAAATCATCAAAATCATTATGAAAACATTTGTCTAATAAACTCCCCATTTTTAATGATTACAAACCAAAACAATTTAAGGAGGTCGATTTTGAAAACAAAAAAAAATTTACCGGTTAAAAATAAACTATTCGTTGAGAGCGACAACATTCCACGCAATATAATCACAAGGATGGGAGTATAGATATTTAAAAACATTAGCACACCCCTATCAATATGCACAACAAGAGTAGTATAGAAGCTTTCAACCAAAAGCTAAAAGCTCAACTTTTACATATTGAGCTTAAGTATCAAGAGCTTATAAGCTCCCCCTGTCAACAAAACATCATTAGGCATGTAAATAAGTCCATGATACAACAAATGGACTAAGTATGATCCACAACTTTTGGCTTTTAATAGCCACAACTTATAGCTTCTTTCATGAGCTTATCTTAGCTTCATTGAGCTAAAGAGCATATTACCTGTTTCTCCCCCTTTAGAATCATCAAAAAGAATGTTAGCACGATAAAAATATCATAGTGCACAATTTAACCGATTTATCGAGCTTATTATCATTAAGCTTAAAATTCCATAAGCTACGGGAAAAAGTCGATCATATGACTTGGAAAAGCTCATAAAAGCTTATTTGATTTGTAAAACATGATCTCTATAAATATATAAGACTTTTGAAATCGAGAGAGTCATGTAGGTGATGAATTTTTCATTGAAATATTTTATCGAACACTTGGCGGACGTCAAATAATAAAGAAGATGTATATAGCCCTTGTAAAAATAACCAAGCTAAATTTTTCATCACCAAATACAATTATACACATATCATCCAACAACAATCATCATGCCCAACATAAACATATGAGAATTCCAACAAAATATTGAAGATGAAGCACACTCTCGAGGTTCAACCCATTGAGATAAAGAAGAAGAATTCTTACCAATCAATCGAAGATGTTGGGTATCATAGATGATATATCAATAGTATAAACTCAAAAATGTAAAATTTACAAGAAAGAAATCATTTTGAGTGAATTGTGTGTGAAATTTGCAAAGGGGTGCGAAAATAGTGAAAACCACAAAACATTGGCTAAGGCAGGGACAGAAACGATTTTATCAACAATTTGCATTAGCTCGACCGGTCTGAGGTGAGGACGACCGGTCCAAGCTGAGGTCGACCGGTCGACCTCACTTCATTTGGTCACTGGAGTTGACTGTTCTGCCATTTTTCGAAATTTGATCCAAAAATCCGATATTTCACCCCTAAGTTTTAAAAAACGTACGAAATGCAAACATAGACCTCATTCAATATACATTATGTCTCAACAAGCTCGAAATAAGGTAAAAACTCGGCAGTTAATGATTAAAAACAAATGTCCGCGAGTTATCTTTGAGACAGAATTAAACACATCTCAATTTTTCGTTTTTAGAAACACAATCCCTTAGAACAAGTTATCGAATCTTAATATGTTTAGTTCGATTATAACGAACCATATTTTGAGAAATTATAATCACCGGACTTGTTATCCCGAAAAATGTGAACGTTTTAAAACTTTGGATAAACAAGTCATAAGAATAAGTGCTTTTCAAATATTTGAAAATTTCTTTTAACGATACTTTAATGAGATTCGTTGGGATAGTTTTGAAGTCGAGCATATAAACATAAGGCATAAAAATTGTCGAGTAATAAACGTAGATAAACATACCTCGAATTTGTTTGTCAACCAATATGTCTTTCTCAAACTTGATCAATCATGATGTAGGTTTCCATAGGAGTAGAGACGGTTCTTCCTTCTTCAATGTCGAACTTCTTCAAAAGTTCTTTTGTATACTTTGATTGTGAAATACAACCACCTTCTTGGCATTGTTTAACTTGAAGTTCAAGGAAGAAGTTGAGCTCCCCCATCATGCTCATCTCAAATTCACCTTGCATCAACTTAGAAAATATCTTCTTCTTGACAATACCTTTGAGCTACTAACTTTGCCTTGTTTCGAACAATGTTGCCTTGTTCATCGAGTTTGTTCCGAAATACCAAAACATTTCTGCAAAATCTTAACAATATATCTTGCACAAGAGCATGGTAATATCGGATAATATAGAGACTATAACAAGTAACACATACTATGCTTTAAAGAAAATCATCAAGAGGCTAATAAAAACATGTAAGTTCAAATATGCTTATAGGAAACTATATAAGGTCTCTTTTGAAATTTGAAAATCCGAGAGCATATAGTTGATACCTCATCTAAAAGAAGTATTTGAACAAGAGTTTTGACAAAGCAAACAAGAATAAAGACATGAATATGTGCAATAGAATGCATAATATAAGAGAAGGATAAAAATCAAATGTTATATCAAAACAAAATATAATCCTTTACAAGTCTCGGATAAAATGAGCTTTATTAAATAGTTCCTTTCAAAATCAAAAAATCCTCTTAATGGCACTTGTATGAGATACTTTTAAATATCTTGAAAAGCAAGCACATAAGCATATGGCAAAAATATATCGAGTCTATGAGATGAATAACAATGGTGAGCGTACCTCGATAGTTTATATCACTCTTGACATATTATGACGTAGATGGTCATTTATGAAGATATATATATCCTACACAATTCTTAAACAATTCTTGCACAATATATAATGGTAAAAGTGTAGGCTAAAGCAATAAGAGATGTCACAAGTATGCTTATGCTATATAAATCCATAAGAGAGAATAAAACACATTAGTCTTAGTAAATGCACAAGAGTTTTAAAAACATCATGCAAGGTGTCCTTTTCAAAGAATTTTAAGAACACAAATGTATAGAAGACCTCATTTTAAAAATATTTTGAAAAATCATTTTGAAAGCAAAAATACAAGCATACATGAAACATTATGCGTATTTAAATAAGGAGAGATACGGTTTACCAATTTCGCCCTTTCCACGGGGTGTGTCTTTTCCTTTGTTGGTAGTATCTTCCTCTTGAGAAGTTATCTTGTTGATGATGTCTTCTCCAATTTTGCCAATTCCAATGGTTGTGTCCTTCCCTTTGTTGATCATATTTCCTTCTTGGAAATTCATTGTGGTGATGTCTTCTCCTTTGATCAAATGGTATGGACATTTGGTGTCTTCTTGACGGTATGACTTTTCTTCGATTATTATTCCTACGAGTACCTAATATGACATTGTTTTGTGGTACCCTCAAGTGTTTGGATCCTTTGGGATTAGCTTTGAGACTTTTAGGTCTCCAAAAATAATTAGAGCTATTTCTAGCCCGACAAGTATTTACCGTATGACCTTTTTTACTACAATAGAAGCAAGTAATAATTTTAGGAGCATAATGACCAACATGCATATGGACTTGGTTCTTTTTCTTATCATCAATAACATTAGGCTTATAGCCAAATCCAAGTTGCAAACTATCAAAACTATAAACATCAACTATTTTGGTCATTTTATCGGTACTCAAGTTGAATTTTAATAAATTCTTTTTCATGCAATTAATATCCGCAACAAGAGTACTATATTTCTTTTCAAGATTTCTAACCTTATAAAGTGTGGTGGTGTGAGCACATGAAAGAGATTCATAGGAGGTAAATAAACTATCCTTATCATTTTTCAAAAAATTGAATTCTTTTTTCGAGTTTTTGTATTTAACAAGTAAGTTTTGGAATTCATTTTGAAACTCATCAAAATCATTTTGCAAATCATCATAATCATCATGCATTTCATTTCTAAAAGAAATAGAAGAGTTAGAGCGTACCTCATTGTCTTCATCGATGCCAATTAAACATTGCTCGGTTTCTTCATTATCGGAAGTTGTAAGAAGCTCATCCCATGTTATTAGATTTGACGTTGTATCCATTTGAGAGGTAGATGCTTTTGAGTTGCTCCTTTCATTTGCATATACTTCATAGATAGCTTCTAATTTTTCCCATGATTCATGTGTCGATCGTATTCCTCGAATATGACCGTATTCCGAAGAAGTAAATGAACAATGAAGAATATTTAGAGCTTTACCATTTAAGGAGAGAATTTCCTTGTCTTCATCATTGAGCTCCTTGAGGACTTTGGAGGTGGGTGGTCCGTCTTTCATCAGGATGGATTCTCCATTAATGACCATGTTCCAAATATCGAACCCGCAAATTTGTAAATAGCATTCCATTCTTTCTTTCCAAAAAGCATAATTTTTAGAGTCAAATAGAGGTAGCTTGTTGGTGGAGGCGTCGGTAAGGTAGACTTCATTCGTATCCAATGATCGTTCCTCTTTACTCGCGATGTGGAACGAGCTTGCCAAAGAGTTTGGCTCTGATACCACTTGTAAGTCCAAGCGGCTACGATAATCTAGAGGGGGGATGAATAGATTGTTAGTCCAAGTGGCTACGATAATCTAGAGGGGGGTGAATAGATTATGCCGATTTTTCACAAATCACCCTATTTTTCGAATCAACAAGTAAATGACAAGAATGTAAATGCGGAAATTAAACAACACTCGTTGATTTAAAGAGGTTCAACCCACCTAGAGCCTAATCCTCTACCACCCCAGTATCTCCGGGATGGATTTCAAAAAGAAAAAAGATTTTATTAATTACCACAATTAATACAACACCTTGAGGATCACCACAATCCTCTTACAACACCTTCAAGGAGATTACCACAATCTTCCTTCACCACCTTTGAAGAGTACCACACTCTTCAAACACCTATCACCTAAATCACCCAAGTGTATTCTTACCACAGAATACTCACAAGGATGTCTTGTGTTGAATGATGGACAAAATTCAAGATTAAAACTCTATGAAACCAATACAAAGATTGAGTGCAAGTGTAATCAAGAATCAAAAAGCCTAGACCTCAAAGATGTGCAAGTGAAAGTACTTAGGCTATTACAACAAGAATGTAAAAATGAAAGCTTGAACAATTTGCAGATTTCTTGTTGTGTATTTTGCTTGTATGTGTTGTATCTTGTGTCTTCAATTCATCCTCTATTTATAGGGAATCTTCACCAACATAGGCTCCTCTATCTTCACTTTTGTCTACAAAAAGAAGATCACAAGATGTAGAAATATTGTACAAAATTGAAAAGTAAATCTTGCTGTCAAAGAATTCAAATGAAATCATTTTGTCTTTGTCACAAAATATCATAGGGCGACCGATTGCCCTGTTGAAGATTTCACCGTTTGAAAAAAATAGTGCGATCCAGGTAGGGGTTGCGGGGTGCGGCCGGTCGGAAGAAGTCGGCCGTCGTGCCGATGGTGCGGCCACCCCTCCCCTCGACCGGTCCCCCTCCCTCTTTTTCAAGTCCTGCATGTTCTTTTTGTGTTTTCTTTTCTTCGATGCAGTCGACCATTTGGGCGACCGGTCGACCTCCAATTTGAAGTGTTGTCCGATTTTTTTTCAAAAATAAACTTCAAGAAATACTCCAAAAAATTAGCAAAAACATTTTAAATCATTTGGGAGTATTTGGACAACATTTATAAACATAGTTTTGGTGTAAAAACCAATATAAACAAAATCATCAAAAGTGTTGTCCAATTTTAATCAAATTAAAAGCTCTAAGAAATACTCCAAAAATTAGTAAAAATATTTTAAATCATTTAGGAGTATTTGGACAACATATAAAAACATTGTTTTGGTATAAAAACTCATTTAAACAAAATCATCAAAATCTTAATAAAAACATTTATCTAACAAACTCCCCCTTTTTGATGATTACAAACCAAAACAATTTTAGGAAGTTGATTTTAAAACAAAACTAATTTTCCGGTCTTAAAGCATCAACCATTTTAAGCAAGATTCATCATAAGTACAAACACACAAGGATAGGAGCAAAGAATTTTTCAAAATCATTTTTGCACAAGCTCCCCCTATCAATATGCATATCAAGAACAAGTATACAAGCAACAACTAAAAGCTAAAAGCTTAGCTTTTACAACTTAAGCTTAAATTCCATGAGCTTATAAGCTCCCCCTGTCACAAAACATCATTAGTCAATCATAAAAGTCCACAATACATCAATTGAACTAAGCAATATTCACAGCTTATGGCTTTTAAGAGCCCTAGCTTATAGCTTTTCTTGCAAGCTTATTTTCGCTTCTTTGAGCGTATGAGCGTTTTTCTTGTTTCTCCCCCTTTGGAATCATCAAAAAGAATGTTAGCACGATAAAAACATCATATATTCATATCAAAGTGCGCAAATTTATCGATTTATCGAGCTTTTTGAAAATTGAAGCTTAAATTCCAAATAAAAGGGAAAAGTTGATCAATTGATTTGCAAAAGCTCATTTGATTGATAAAACATGATCTCTATAAACTTATAAGACTTTTCAAATCGAGAGACTCATGTAGGTGATGAATTTTTCATTGAAACATTTTGTCGAACACTTGGCGTGCGTCGAATAAAACTAGAAGTATATAACGCCTTTGAAATTTATTTAAGCCAAAAATTTTCATCACCAATTCAGTTCAAACAACATTCAATACATCATAAATATTAAGCTCATCACATTCATATGAAACTAGCATTAAGAATTTTGCAAATAAGTCAAAATCTCAAGGGTTCAACCCAAATGAGCAAATGGAGTAGAATTCTTACCATTTGATCGGAAAAGATGAGCCATAATGATGATAATCATGATATATAATATCCATGTTGGGAAAAAGATGCATGAAAACCATTTTTGAATGAAATATATGAAAATTTGGCAAAGGGACTAAAATGGCCAAAATATGTTAAAGTTGCGAATGTCAAAGACAAAACCATTTTAATCCAAGAAATGGCTTAGGGCGGCGGTCGAGGTGAGGGCGACCAGTGGCGACATTGAGGGCGGTTTCCCTCAACCCTCTTAGCCAGGTGTCTGTCGGTTTTTCCAAAATCCGAATTTTCAACCAAAAATCCGATTTTTCGCCCTAAGTTTTAAAAACGTGCAAAATGCAAACGTAAGCCTTATTCAATATGCATTATGCCTAACCGAGCTCGTATCGATGCAAAAGTCTCGGAAGATAGCGGTCTTGTAAAAATGTCCGCTAATTGATCTTGAGATGGTACAAAAGATATCTCAATTTTTTCGTTTTGAAACACAATCCCTTAGAAAATGATGTCGAATCTCAATATGTTTAGTACGGTTATGATGAACCGGGTTTTGAGCAATGTTTATAGCGGATATATTATCACAAAAGATAGGAATACTTTCAAAAGAACATTTATAATCCGCTAAGGTTTGTTTCATCCAAAGAAGTTGTGTACAACAAAATGCCGCGGAAATATATTCGGCTTCGGCCGTTGAAAGTGAAACACAATTTTGTTTCTTTGAAAACCAAGATACTAGGCAATCGCCTAAAAATTGACATGATCCGGAAGTACTTTTCCGATCATCAATATTTCCCGCATAATCCGAATCACTATAACCTTTAAGAGAAAAATTTTCATTCTTTGGATAGAATAAACCATATTGAATAGTGCCTTTCAAATATCGAAAAATCCTTTTAACGACACTCATATGAGATTCTTTGGGATTACTTTGAAAACGAGCACATAGGCATACGACATGAAGAATGTCCGATCTACTTGCGGTTAAATAAAGTAAACTACCAATCATACCTCGATATTTGGATTCATCAACCGACTTGCCTTTTTCATCTTTGTCAATTTTGACGTTTGTTGCCATTGGGGTAGAAGTTTCTTCCTTCTTCAATGCCAAATTTCTTCAAAAGCTCCTTTGTATATTTTGATTGAGAAATATAAATTCCTTCTTGGCATTGCTTAATTTGAAGTCTAAGGAAGAAGTTGAGCTCTCCCATCATGCTCATTTCAAATTCACATTGCATTAACTTAGAAAATTTCTTGCACAAGGATTCATTAGTAGCACCAAAAATAATATCATCAACATAAATTTGCACTAATAAGCAATCTTGCCCTTTTTCAAAAACAAAGAGAGTAGTGTCAACTTTACCCCTTATAAAGCCATTTTGCAAAAGAAAAGAGCTAAGTCTATCGTACCATGCACGGGGTGCTTGCTTTAAACCATACAAGGCCTTTTTAAGTTTATAAACATCATTAGGCCTAGAAAAATTTTCAAACCCCGGAGGTTGTTTTACATAGACTTCTTCTTGAATAATACCATTTAAGAAAGCGGATTTAACATCCATTTGGTAAAGTTTGAAATTTTTAAAACAAGAATAGTACGAATAGCTTCTAAACGTGCTACGGGTGCAAAAGTTTCATCATAGTCAATACCTTCTTCTTGACAATACCCTTGAGCTACTAACCTTGCCTTATTTCGAACAATGTTACCTTGATCATCAAGTTTGTTCCGGAATACCCATTTTGTACCAATAATAGTTTGAGATGGAGGACAAGGTACCAATTCCCATACATCATTTCTCTTAAATTGATTTAACTCCTCTTGCATCTCTAAGAACCAATCCTCATCTTCAATAGCTTCCTTAGCATTTTTAGGCTCTTTTTGAGATATAAGAGCTTTCTCGGCAAAATTTCTTCGAGTCATTACTTTATCAAGGGGATCACCAATAATAAGATCTTTTGGGTGATCTCCCTTAAATTTCAATGCTACGGGAAGATTCAAAGTATCACCTTTATCTTCTTGAGGAACATTTGAGCTTGAAGGTTGATCATTTTGAGTTTCATCTTGAACAATGGGTTCAACAATATCCTCTTCATCACTTTCATCATTGGGTATCCTTTCAACACCCGAAGCTTCATTGAATTTGACATGGATGGATTCTTCAACAACCCCACTAGTCTTATTGTAAACCCGATATGCTTTGCTCTTGATTGAATACCCCATAAATATTCCTTCATCGGCCTTAGGATCAAGTTTGTCTAATTGATCCTTAGTATTCAAAATAAAACATTTACATCCAAATATTTTGAAATAACTAATATTTGGAGTTCTTCCTTTCCAAAGCTCATATGGAGTTTTATTCATTTTAGGACGAATATAAACTCGATTAATGACATAGCAAGCGGTACTTATGGCTTCGCCCAAAAATATTTTGGAAGTGAAAATTCATTGAGCATGGACCGACTCATTTCTTGAAGTGTCCGATTCTTCCTTTTGGCTACTCCATTTTGTTGAAGTGTCCTTGGACCGAAAAATTATGACTATATCCCTTGGTTTCACAAAAGACTCTAAATTCGCCGTCAAATTCTCCACCTCGATCACTTCGAATAGACTTAATAGTATCTTCCTTTTCATTTTCAATAAGTCTACACAACTTAACAAACTCATTAATGGCATCGCTTTTATTTGTAAGAAATAGAGCCCAAGTATATCTAGAAAAATCATCAACTATAACAAAAGTGTAATGTTTTCCACTTAGACTAGCCGTACCAATATCCCCATACAAATCAAGATGAAGCATTTGTAGGGGTTTGGTAGTGGAAATTTCATTTTTGGGCTTAAAACTACTCTTTACTAATTTGTTCTTTTGACAAGTGTCACATAAGCCAAGATTTTCAAAATTCAATTTGGGTAGTCCTTTTACATGTTGGTTTTTGTAAATAGTTTGCAAATTTTTATATCCAACATGTCCAAGTCGCCTATGCCATAAACTAGTTAAATCATTATTGGCGACAAGACAAGAAACATTTTGACTAACCAAATCACTTGTACAAATTTTGTAAAGATTGCCTTTTCTAATTGCTTCACAAATAATTTTATCATTTTTGGAAATAAGGCATTTTTCTTTATTAAAAACAACATTATAATTTGAATCACAAAGTTGGCTAACACTTATCAAATTGAACTTAAGCCCTTCTACTAAAAGAACATTACTAAGAGAGAAAGAAGAGTTACCAATTTCTCCATTTCCAAGAATTCTTCCTTTGCCATTGCCGAACATGACCATACCCTCTTCTTGGAGCTTGATGTTGGTAAAAAGTTCTCTCTTTCCGGTCATATGGCGTGAATATCCGTTGTCCACGAGCCATTTTGAATCTTCCATTGTTGTTATGGCCCCTATAACCTACAAAGGAATTATTTTTAGGTACCCTATAATTTTGGGGTCCATGGGGTTAAATTTCTTGAGACCTTTAGGTCTCCAATAATAGCTAAAATTATTCTTCAATTTACAATTGCTAGCATAGTGTCCATTTTTACCACAATAAAAACAAGTAATAATACGAGGACTACTAAAGACGCATACAAAGGTTGGACCTTGGTCTTTTTCTTAAAATCATTTTGAAAAGGTTTGTAACCAAGTCCTAATTTAGAATGCTCACCTCTTTGTGCATCTAAATTTTTGTGATTTTACCCGTACTTAAATTGAATCGATGCACATCCTTTTTCAAATTTTCAATATCATTTGTGAGCATTTGTTTTTCGGTTTCAAGTGTACGGACCATAGTAAGAGTAATAGCATGAGCTTTATCAAGAGAGTCATAAGAAGTAAATAATTTATCTTTTTCTAGTTTAAGCTCTTTATGCTCCTTTTTCAAATTCTTGTATTTAATAATCAAATTTTGAAACTCATTTTGCAATTCATCAAAATCACATTGTAATTCATCAATTAGGGAAGAAGATGAAGCATTAGAGCGCACCTCGGTATTTTCATCGTCTATAGCCATAAGACCATGTTCGGATTCTCCTTCCTCATCGGTTGTTTCAAGTAATTCATCCCAAGTTTTGACGTCCGCATTTAACGCCTTCTTTTTCGGAAAAGGCTTTTTCTTCTTTTTTTGTTCCTCTTCCGCTAATTTTGGGTAATCGGCTATGTAGTGCCCGGATTTTTCGCATTTGAAGCAAGAATTGTCTCTTGGCTTTCTTGCTTTATTTTTGTTTACAAATTTTGCAAATTTTCTAACAAGAGCCACCGTTTCTTCATCATCCTCATCACTAACATAATAAACATTATTAGAAGAAGATCCTAAGCCTTTAATAATATTTTGCATACCGGTTTAGAGGTGGATGGTTGAGAATTTTTCCTCTCCTTGAGATATACTTCATAGATGAGGAGATTCCCAATGAGCTCATCAAACTTGAGTGTCTCAAGATTTTGAGCTTCCGTGATTGCGTCACCTTTTCGGACCATGAGCCGGAAGGGCATTTAAGACTTTGGTCACCTTATCTTCTTCTGAGATGACCTTTCCAAGAGCCACAAGAGGATTGACAATGTTGTCAAGCCTTTCCACCATTTTTGAAATGCTTTCACCATCATGCATATTGAAATTTTCAAAGTCTTCCACAAGCATTATTTTTCTTGCTTGCTTCACTTTCTTTGTGCCCTCATAGATGGTTTCTAATTTTTCCCAAACTTCATGTGCCGACCGTATGCCTCTTATGCGATTATATCCGGTGGCGGTAAGAGAGCAATGTAAAATATTTAAGGCCTTACCGTTTAGAGAAAGCCTTCTTGTCATTTTCATCATAATCCCTTGAATGGCTTGGGAGTCGTGGTACCATCCTCCAATTTTGTTGTTGGTTTAGCAACTCCTTCAATGACCACATTCCAAATATCAAATCCGCATCCTTGTAGAAAGCACTCCATGCGGTCTTTCAAAATGCGTAGTTGTTGGCATCGAATAGTGGTGGCTTGTTGGTGGAGGCGCCGGTGGTGAGATAAGCTTCATTCGTAGCCATGGATCTTTCCTCTTTACTCGAACGAGTTAGCCAAAGAGTTTGGCTCGATACCACTTGTTAGTCCAAGTGGCTACGATAATCTGAGGGGGTGAATAGATTATGCCAATTTTTCGCAAATCACCCTCTTTTTCGAATCAACAAGTAAATGACAAGAATGTAAATGCGGAAATTAAACAACACTCGTTGATTTAAAGAGGTTCAACCCACCTGGGCCTAATCCTCTACCACCCCAAAGATCTCCTGGGATGGATTTCAAAAAGAAAAAAGATTTTATTAATTACCACAATTAATACAACACCTTGAGGATCACCACAATCCTCTTACAACACCTTCAAGGAGATTACCACAATCTTCCTTCACCACCTTTGAAGAGTACCACACTCTTCAAACACCTATCACCTAAATCACCCAAGTGTATTCTTACCACAAGAATACTCACAAGGATGTCTTGTGTTGAATGATGGACAAAATTCAAGATTACAACTCTATGAAACCAATACAAAGATTGAGTGCAAGTGTAATCAAGAATCAAAAAGCCTAGACCTCAAAGTTGTGCAAGTGAAAGTACTTAGGCTATTACAACAAGAATGTAAAAATGAAAGCTTGAACAATTTGCGATTTCTTGTTGTGTATTTTGCTTGTATGTGTTGTATCTTGTGTCTTTAATTCATCCTTTATTTATAGGAATCTTTACCAACATAGGCTCCCAACATAGGCTCCTCTATCTTCACTTTTGTCTACAAAAAGAAGATCACAAGATGTAGAAATATTGTACAAAATTGAAAAGTAAATCTTGTTGTCAAAGAATTCAAACAAGATCATTTTGTCATTACAAAATATCATAGGCGACCGGTTGCCTGTTGAAGATTTTGACCGTTTGAAAAAATAGTGCGATCCGTGGTAGGGTTGCGGGGTGCGACACCGGTCGGAAGGGGGTTCGGCCGCCAGGTCGCCCGAGGCGGACCGGTCGGAGGGGGGTCGACCGGCCGCCCCGACCGGTCGGCCTCCCGACCGGTCCCCTCCCTTTTTTCAAGTCCTTCATGTTCTGTTTCGTGTTTTCTTTTCTTCAGGTACAGGTCGACCATTTGGGCGACCGATCGACCTCCAATTTGAAGTGTTGTCCGATTTTTTTTCAAAAATAAACTTCAAGAAATACTCCAAAAATTAGCAAAAACATTTTAAATCATTTGGGAGTATTTGAACAACATTTATAAACATAGTTTTGGTAAAAAACTAATATAAACAAAATCATCAAAAGTGTTGTCCAATTTTAATCAAATTAAAAGCTCTAAGAAATACTCCAAAAATTAGTAAAAATATTTTAGATCATTTAGGAGTATTTGGACAACATATAAAAACATTGTTTTGGTATAAAAACTCATTTAAACAAAATCATCAAAATCTTGATAAAAACATTTATATGACATAAATTATCTCCATTTTCTCGATTATGCACTCTTTTTCGAAACAAACAAGTCAAGACAAGAATGAAGGTGCGGGAAGTAAACAACACGCGTCGGATTTTAGAGGTTCAACCCACCTAAGGCCTAATCTTCTACCACCCAAGATTCTCGGGATGGATTTCAAAAATAAAAAAGATTTTATTAATTACCACAATTAATACAACGTCACCTTATAACACCTCTTTGGAGATTACCACAATCTCCCTTGAAGATTACCACAATCTTCTACGGCACCTTGTGAAGATTACCACAATCTTCCGACTTGAATAACACCAAATTCTTCAACACCTCAAAGAGCACCAAACTCTTCAATAAGAAGATTACCACAATCTTCTAAAGACCTAACACCTAGATCACCCAAGTGTGTTCTTACCACAAGAACACTCAAAAGATATCTTGTGTTGAATGATGAACCCAAAAATTCAAGATTACAACTCGATAATGAATAATAAAATTTTGAGTGCAAGTGTAATCAAGAATCAAGCCTGACTTCAAGATGTGAAAGTGAAATACTTAGGCTATTACAACAAGAATGTTGACAATAAAGACTTAGACAAATTTGCAGATTTCTTGTTGTGTTGTGTCGTTTTCTCTCTTCTTGTGTTGCTTCAATTCTCCATCTATTTATAGGAGATGATTGATCATAGATAGGCTCCTTTTGGGGGACTGATTTCTACAAAATAACTGCAATTAAAATCAAGATTATAGCTGTTAGAAATCAACCCCACAATTTAAGGAAAAGTTGTCTGCTGCATAACAGTTAGAATTTGCTGTCAAAAGGATAGGGCGACCGGTCGCGCACAAATACAGAAAAGAAAATGAAATAGCAAAAACACATATAGGGACCGGTCCAGGGGGGTTGGACCGGTCGACCTAGGGTCCGACCGGTTTGCTAAAAAGTAAAGCTCCCTTACAATTTCTGATATCCTTGTTTAACACAAGATTATCCAGAATTTCTATGACTCGCGGCCACTTTTTATTTTGTTAGAACATTGTCCCAACAATCCAATTAGAGTCTTGTTCTAACAGAGTTTAGACCTTAGTCCCAACACGTGTGTAACCTTCGGTGTTATCACATCTTTAGTACCACTTCAAATTTTTAACTTGTTGTTGTGTCTGCCTCTAGTGTTACAACACTTTGGGCAACACTCCATGCAATTGTGATTTTGGTGTTATAACAATTTTGACAACACCTTCTGTCTCATTTAAAAATGCAACAGAAACTCCACTAGTGTTCCATAAAGTGTGGTCACACCCCCACATTTTCCGATTTCCATTCAAAATCTCAGTTGTCTTCCTCAATCCAAAGTCGAGCTATCAAATTCTCAAGCCCCATTTCCTTCCGCTTGTGCTTGAGGTAGTTCTTAAAATCTTTCCATGATGGCGGCAATTTTTCGATAATCGCAGCCCACTTGGAACGCTCACTCGAAATCATCCCTTCGCACACTAAGTCGCAAGTATAATCAATTTCTTGCACTTGATCGATCACCGCCTTGGTGTCAACCATCTTATAATCCAAAATTTTCCCGACAACAAATATCTTTGTGCCGGCATCTTCTGTTCTATACTTTTTCTCCAAAGATTCCCACAACTCTTTGGACGTTTTGAACAAACTATAGACGTTATATAGGGTGTCGTATAGCCCATTTAAAATATAATTTCGACATAGGAAATCACTATTATGCCAAGCATCCATAGCGATTCTCCATTCGTTCGTTGTTGGATTTTTCATCACAAATGGTAGGGGAATCCTCCTTCAGAAATCGAGACAGACCCAATGTTGTCACGTAGAACACCATTTTCTGTTGCCATCTCTTGAAGTCAACACCGGAGAATTTCACCGGTTTCTCGCCATGAGCAGGAGCAGCAGCCATCGGAGTGAACGATATCGAAGCCATCGTCTTGAACAGAAACAAAACGTAATAATAATCTCTTTCGTCTTGCGATTGTTAGGTAAAAGAATGTGTATGGTTTCATTTTCGAAAGAAAATGGCTGGTGTTTGAAGTGTATGGATAAGTCGAGGCCTGAATTATATTCAGTCTCCACAAGACGAAAGACGCCCCATATATAGAGTGTTTACGGTTTCGGCATTCGTCTCTAAGATAAACAACTTTTACTGTTCCGATTAGCAGCACTAGCAAAACCAGAACTACAACGAACAACAAGAGTTTGAACTTTCAAGCTTTTGAAGGAGGGAAGTCAATATGCTCGATTGTAATGACCGTTTTATTAATCTGATGAATTTCGTGTGTTCATTCAATCAATAGGGGTCGAATAATATATGCCTCAGGTGTCTCGTATGGAAAGATCACGCCTTTTGGCTCAAAAAGGCACATTTTGCACCGAACAGCGAGATCTGCTCATCAACGCACGACTTGGCGCGCCCGCGTGCGTGGATGTGAACCAAAATGGCAAAGCTACGGCTTGACGCACGACCCGATGCACGGGCCGTGCGTCAGCCCATGTGCAGATAAGAACTTGTTTGCTTGATGTACGACCCGACGCGTGGGTCGTGCGTTAGCCCGTGCGCGGATGCGAACAGGTTTGCTTAACGCACGACCCGACGCATGGGCCGTGCGTCCGCCCGTGCTCAGGTGCGAACCTTTTTCCCAGTTGCATCCATTAATTAATTAATAAAAAATTAATTAACTATTTTATTTTAAAGGTGTAGGTCCCAAGGGGTGTGAGTGTAAGGTTTAGAAGGGGGGGTTGAATAAACCTTACCAACTTTTCGATTTAGTCCTTTTAAATATTCAGAGTTAATACTTCACAACTGAGTCCTTGATGGACAACTAAGTTAGTTAATCAACAGAGTTAGTTACTCAACGCACTCGATTGAGCCGTTGATAGAATAACTCAAATTGTTTTGACTAAAGACTTAACTCGACTGTGATTTGTTTTCAAAAGACTTTACACTCTTAAATTTGGTTTAGTATTGATTTAATACTTGGTTTTAGTACTTAGAGATTATCAAGTGGATAGCAAATTTATCAGCAGAGTTAAATAAATAAGGTGCAAAAATTAAAGTGCTGAAATGTAAATGACACGATAAGTTTTTATAGAGGTTCGAAGATGGGGTAATTCTTCTACTCCTCTCTTCTCCAACTCCAGGAGGAATCCACTAAGTATTGATTAGATATCGAGTGGTAATACCCGCATACAAGTCTTGATCACACAACTGACTTGATCCTTTGGGACTTAGTCGAGATGCCTTGTCACGCAGCCGGCTTCTCGTGCGACTCAAACCTTCTTCACAGGGCAGCTGCCTTGCTACTACAGCCCACTTGCTCAAGCTCTTTGGATTTGATCACGACGCCCTCCAAAAACTTGAGACTGGTTCGACCTTGAACCTTCCTACAATCCTCCGTGGAATGTAGACCCCTTGATTCTTCAACAATTTCCTCTTCAACTGATTGAAGTTATCTTTCCTTCACAGGTGAGTGTTGGATTGATTTTCTTCGTAATGTAGGCTTGAGGATTAATCTTGAATGATTTAAGAATATTTTTGGTTACAGATATAGCTTTTCTTGCTCGTATTTGTTTTCAATTGTCAAGGTAACCAATATTCTCTCAAATAAACTCCTCAGCCTTTTATAGTGTTCTTTTGAAAATTTGCCCATTGAAGAGATAGGCTTATTCTCAAAAGACACTTGTGGTCGTTGGCTTGTCTTGTTGCGATCCTTTGGAATTGCCACTTCCTCGTATGAATTGTTCTTGATTTTTCGAGTTCGACATGGTGCGTGCTTCCATCGTTTATTCCTTTTGCACGCTTCGGGACGAGCACTTCGAGAAAGGTAGTATGGAGGTATTACTTGTTTAAGTAATTCCCTTGATTTATGTGCAACGGATCTCTTCCAGCTTTATCTCGACTTGACCGCATTTCCTTGCTTTCCCCCAGGTGACTTAGAGTCACTTCCAATCATGGATGACTCTTCTCACTTCAACTCGAGACTTGGCTATCTTGAGTTGACTTGATCGATACTCTACTCACCGCATCTCACCGCTCCTTCAATCGAGTTCCCGTCTTCTCTTCTTTTTTGCCATACTCACCGTCTTGCAAATGAGTCTTCCTTCTAGTCTCCATTGTCTTCTTGCATGTTTAGGCATAGCCGACTTAACTCAAACCTTTGACCAGCCCTATTTATTACAATACGCTTTACAACGAAAATGAGGTGCCAACTTCCTATTCTAAGTTTTACATGGCATTCATCAAAATCTAAACAATAAATTTCCCAACAAAAGGTTTTTGGTCCAAAAGAATAAGGGCCTTGAAGCCCAAGCCCCAGTGCCTACGCCCAAACCTGCACCGGGATGGGCTAGCGGCGGCGCGCGCGTGCGTGATTTGAACCAAACTCACAAGCATGTAGGTGCTCACCCATTTAAAAACTTGGGTGCCCCCAAGGGCCCAAACCATAAGTTCAACTTGGGTTATATTAAGTGTGCAAACTTTGCCTCCTTATCCTATGTGGGATGGAGCATTTCTCGTTCCCCACATTTTTCATTTTCCATACCATTTACTTGTATTAAGTGGCTAATTTCTAGCATTAATTTCTCATTCACCCGGAATTCGTTTGAAGAAATTCCAAATGCTATTCTCATCTACTCTCTTAGTAAAATTTTTACAAATAATTTAATTCCACTTTTCACCAATGGAAACCACTTAATTATTTGGTCAAAATTGGGTCAACACCCATTTTACCAAACACAATTCCAACAGAATATGTATCAGTTGTATTATCGCCATGCTCGTGTTGTTGGGTTTTGTGTACGAAAATCGACTACTAGAAAATCTACAAATTTAAAAACAAAGTTGTCGTTGAGAAATATTATGTATGTTCTTCTGCTGGATTTAAGCAATCTACAGTAGAAAAGAAAAAGGCTAATGTTACACGCACCGGATATAAAGCTTCAATGAGAGTAAAGCTAAATAGAGAGGGGCTTTATGAGGTAGTCCAACATATTATGGAACACAACATCAACCATCAACTCTACATCGCTTCGGAAAAAGAACAATGAGGATATGATATCTTGTGGGGAACAATCAATCTTACCATTATATGGTACATAATGCAAGGGGGAACAATGCCTTGTCCATACTTTGAAAGACCATTTAAATTTTGTTAATAGATTGAAAATGAAAGCAATAGAAGGTGGCAATGCACATACATTAATTGATATTTTATATCAACAAGATGTCGAAGAGGAGGATTTCTTTTTTAGAGTGAAATTGGAAGAAATGGGTAGATTATCTAATGTATTTTGGAGAGATTCTATGATGAAAGAAGACTGCAAAATATATGGTGATGTTTTGGTATTTGACACAACTTACCATACAAATAAGTATAACTTGATTTGTGCCATTTGTTGGGGTCAAATACCATTGGAAAAATGTCATGTTTGGGCGTGCTTTTTTATCTGATGAAAAATCTGAATCATTTGAGTGGCTTTTTCAAGTCTTTATAAAATCAATGGGCGGAAAATATCCTGTAACTTTGTTCACCGATCAAGACCTAGCAATCAGCAATGCAATTGAAAAGATAAATACTTTATGACAAAAATCTGATACTTTTGTCTGTGATACTTTTATAGCTAACAGTGATACTTTTAGCTATAAAAACTTTAACATGGAAATCAGATACTTTTCCTTCAAAACATATATGCTTATTTTTTGTTTTCTTTCTTCTGTACAGGTTTTTCCTCAAATAAGGCACAAGCTATGTCTAATGGCACCTTCACCAGAATGCTATAAGTTGGTTTGGACGTTTGAAAAAAAATAATTCTTTCAAAGAAACATTCAATAAATGTTTAACTCGGTTGTGTTGATAAAAGAGACTTTGAAACTTGGCCGAATTCTATGATTTTGGAGTATGAATTACATAATGATTCTTGGTTTCAAGATGTATGATTTGAAGGAGAAATGGTGTACTTGCGCACTAAGCAAGGATATTTTTTCTCAAGGGAATATTATCTTCACAAAAGAGTGAGAGTACGAACATCACAATAGATTCAATGCAAAGAAAACAACAACTTTGATCAATTTTATGGAATTTTCCAAGGAACATTAAAGCGTTGGAGAACAATGAAAAAGAAAATGAATTATAATGCTCAAGATCAATTCCAACGCCCGTACTACTATTTACCGGAATGTTGAAACATGTTGCCGAGGTATATACATCAACCCTTTTTAAAGAGTTTGAGAGTGAGTTTATTAAAAGTATTCTACTCGAATGCATCATTGTGCGTGTTAAACAAAACATCATGGTTTATGACATTTCATTGCCAAGTGATGGGGGTTCTTTGTCATCGTGTGGTGTATGATTGTTTAAATATCCTCATAAACTGCTCTTGTAAGAAATTTGAGGAGTACGGTTTACTCTGTTATCATAGCTTAAGAGTATTTCATATGCATTTTGTCTCCAAGATTCTTGAGTGTTACATTGCCAAAAGATGGACAAAATTTGTCAAAACAGAGTTGTGGGGAAAGTTCGACAAGATAGCTAAAAGTTCTCATAAACCAAACGATTGTGTTCCTCAAGCGCATGAAATGGCACGAAACTATTATAATCTTATTCTAAAATGCCAAGACAATGAGGATGCGAGAAGAATCTTTGAAGATGGCTACAACAGAGATTCTTTAGCTATTGATGCGTTGATGAATACACCGAATTCTCCTGGACCAATATGAGGTTTCTAATTCTTCTAACAAGATAATGATCCTATATGTTCGTATACAAAGGGGAGAAGGCAAAGGATCAAGGGCATTTTCAAAAAAACAAGAAGAAGAAAAGTAGTGATACAATAAGCTCACATCCATCAAAGGAGTTTGGTTCAAAGACTCCTAATCCTCGATTATTTTAGTAATTGTTTTTGTATAAAAACATGAAACTATTCATGTTGTTTACATTAATGAATTCTTCAGCTTTTTAGTATTGAATTCTTCAGCGTTTTAGTATTGAATTCTTGAGCTTCAGTTTTATAAATGGTGGTGATACTTTTAACCCAAAAAATGATACTTTTGTAACAAAAAGTGATACTTTTAACCCAAAAGGTGATACTTTTCCAATGCAAAGTTTTACTTTCATGGGATGATACTTCTGAACAAAAAAGTGTACTTTTAACCCCAAAAATGCTACTTTTAAAAAAAAAAGTGATACTCCTAATCCTCGAGTATTTATTAGTTGTTTTAGTATAAAAACTTATAAATGATGGTGATACTTTTACCCCAAAAAAGGGTATTTTTTTTAATAAAAAGTGATATTGTTAACCCAAAAGGTGATACTTTTCCGATGGAAAGTTATGCTTTCATGAGATGATACTTCAACAAAAAGTGATACTTTTAACCTCAAAAAAGGATACTTTTTAAAAAAGTTATACTCCTAATCCTCGATTATTTATTAGTTGTTTTAGTATAAAACTTATAAATGATGATGATACTTTTAACCAACAAACAATACTTTTTTTAACAAAAATGATACTTTTAACCCAAAAATGATACTTTTAACCAAAAATGATACTTTTTGAAACACGGTGATACTCTAATGAGATCATGTTTCTAAAGCTGGAAACAAAAGTTGGAACCAACTCTAATGAGATCATGTTTCTAAAGCTGGCAACAAAAGCTGGAACCAACTTTTTATAGCTGAAGAATGGAAAAACTGAAACCAAATGTGCTTATTCTCAACCACACTTACAAAATATGAAAACAACTTATTACGGAAACAAAAGCTTGAAGCAGAAAAAAGCGCTTTTTTCGGTCGTCTTTCCAGCAAATCATACAACCAAATACTATTCAATACTTATCAATGTAACTTGCACCAAACTAAACTATTAATGTTTGGAACTATACATGCATAAAAAATAGAAACAATTCTTCTCGACTTGCACCAAAACCAAATATGTTTCATTTGCCTATCATTCTCTAACGAGCCCTATACATGCATCAATCGCTTGTTGATTTATAAATCGAACTGCATCCTTCTCGACTTGCACTCTCAATTCATTCCACCGGCTAAGAACAATTCTTGCATAATAAGAAACCCTTAATTTGCGCCATTCACCGACCTTCAATGAAAACAAGACAAAACTAACATAAATAAATATTTTTAAAAATCTAATCTAATTTTATAAACAACAAAAAGATTCATACCTTACGCAAATATGGTTCTCGAAAGTACACAAGCCCCCTGAAATTTTTCATGTGGTGCATTAAGAAAACACCACAATCAATGTTGGTTAGTTTTCTTTGCCAAGGAAATTTGACATTCTCAAAGACATATTTTGCAACATCATCAGCTTTAGGGTGGTTTTTCTCCTTCAAGAAAATACGCATTTCTCTTTGCTGAAAAAAAAAAAGAAATCACAATGCTGAGTAATATTGATACTTTTCATATTAAAAGTGATACTTTTTACTTCAAAGTATTACAAATAATGAGTATTTTAGTTTTCAGTGAAAATGGATACTTTTCACTTAAAAAGTGATACTTTTCACACGAGAGTTTTTTATTTTATTTTTATTGCAAATTCATGCATATTTTGTTTTAATTAGTCATATAAATACAATAAAAAATATAAAATAAAAGGAATATGATTATCATAGAAAATGAAAAGGGGGGAATAAGAACCAAATCAAATTTGTTGCAAAAAAAAAAATTACCTTTTAAATTGTAATTATATGTGTTAATATATGAATCGCTTAATTTTTTATATCTTTCATTATAAGTTTTAATTCCTAATTTTTCTTTTGAATATATTATAATTTCAATCTCTCAATTATTTTGTTTCATGTGTATTGTGAGTTACCTTAAATCTACGTAATTGGTAAATAGAATCTTATTTAACCAAGGAACACACATGCGCACGCACACACACACTATATATATATATTTATATATATATAATTAAAAGAACAAGTGCAAGAAAGTGTTTCAAAATTGTGTATTTATATTTATAAAAAAATAAAAGGCAAATGTAATTAAAAAATCTATATGTATAATTTGACATTTATGATAAAATTTGAATGTCGTTTGAAAATTACACCCTTAAAATATTATAAAATTGAAATATCAATATGATATTTAAAAAAAAAACATGTACCAAAATAATTAAATTTTAGTAAAATGATGTGAAAGAGTATGTGAATTAAAATTGATTAAGCCTAAAAATCATATATTCCACATAAAAACAAATCTTCTCACTTAATATGTAACAATGTGACATTTGCAAAGAAACTAATATATCACTTCAATTATATGTTACTTATCAAATACTAATATAACATTCATAACAAAATAAATTAATAATTACAATAAATTTAAGTGGAAACTAAAAATAAATGGTTATACTTGACATTAATGAATTGAGAGTGTCAAAATAATTTGGGGTTAATCTCAAATATAGTTTACGATTAAACCAAATGAAAAATATAACAAAAGCTGAAAAATAAAAATAAATAGTTAAAAAGTGTCTACCGTAGTGGAACCTCTAAAGAAAAATTAAATGACTTATAATAGTATGTTTTGATATTTTTCGATAATTTTTTATTCATTTAAAAAGTATACCTTTAGAACATATGAGATTCAAGAACAAATATATTAATTATTATAAGATCTAGTATAAATTATTCTAATTTTTACAAAATGAAGTATTATGAAGAAAAAAATAAGAATAAAAATGTAAAGTCACTATGTCTATGAAATTGATAATAAGTAAACAATAGAAACATATTTAATATAAAATAATTTGATATTTACGTACAAGTTTAATATTTCTTAAATTACATTTCTCTACAAAATATTTTATCTTGGTTGTTTTAATTGATTAATAAAAATTTACATTTTCTCTGTTCTCCAAATGTTTTTTTTTTTCTAATCCACCAAATTATTGTATTTGCTAAATGCTTCTCAGATCCCGCAGCAATATATAAATACAAATCAAGTTGGAGAAACTATTTGATATTTTTTTACTATACCATTTCCGTGAAGCAATATCTAAATACAAATTAACTCGAAATGGCATAGTTTGTATTAATAATGCGCTTCTTTGAATATATGCCTAACTCGTGTTACATCGTGATAAATATATAATTTAATGGTCATATCTTCACTATAAATAGAGAATTATATTTCATAATAAATAATATGATTTTGTAAATGAAATTAAATAAAATTATTTTTAAATTTATTGTCTCTTCATAAAAAAAAGGTAGATTAGTTTTAGTATATTAACAACACTTATAATTTTCATAACTACAATTATTTAAATTTTAATATAAACCAAAATATAGTCAAATTCTATTGAAAGTATCATCTCCAATAGTGTAATGTATCTTTCTAAACTTCATGCAAATAGAGAATAATCAGATTAGTTTTGGTTTATTATAAAAAATTTAAAAACTTAGGTTCTTGCAAAATTTTCAAACATAAATGTTAATTAGTATTGTATTTAATTATTGAAGATTAGTTGTTCGCCTTATTTTTTTAGCTTCACCGCAAGTGTACGGTGTACGTTATAGAAAAGGGTAGCAAGGTCGTATCCATGGAGACTAATAAATTTATGTACTAAGTATTGAACTAAGATAGCTTTATTTTTATTTAGACGATCGTAATTTAATGATTGTTGTTGTGAGATCAAGACAAGTTAGACTACTAAAACACAAAACTAAGATACACAATTGATAGAAGTATCAAGAAGATGAAATGAATTTCCGAGTTAAGGTTTCAATTAATATCCCTCTTGTTGTCTGATTTAATCCAAGCCAAGTTATTATCAATATTCCTATAAGACGATCACAAAGATATTTTATCCTCCCTCTCGAGATGCATATAAAACGTAGATTGAAATACTTATGCTAGCATCTCTACTCAACATGAATTACTCAACTCCCAAAAGTGCTAAAGATCAAATGTCCTCACAAATAATTACAAACCTCTCGATTCATACAAATATTTGTGTCGAGTACTCAAGATCTAATATTGAAACTCATCTCTCGAATTATGAATTAATATATCAAACAAGTTAAATCATTGATCAAGTGATAAAACAAGAATAAGCTCAAAGTACTCAAATAGGCTTCAAGATAATAACTTCAACTAAGATTAAAACATCCCACAAGAGTTCATTAATCTACTTCCACAACCCGAAAATCTAAAGAGTTTAGCTACACATGATTTCTAAACAACTCATAGACAAATTGTTCATAGCCATGACAACTAAAAATGAAAGATGAAAACTACAAGAGAAGCAAGAAAAACTTAGGAAAGTCGACAATCTCTCGATGTATCTCCGTTCCTTGAGCTCCGATGCAACCCGATTGTCTCCTTGATGTCTTCTTCCAAGAATAGACTTTTGTCTTGTGTTGTAGATCCCAAAATGTCGAATATCCCCGGTGCGCCCCAAAAGTGCTTATATACCTCCTCAAAAGCCTAGGTCATTTGTCGTCAAAATACCGCAATACAGCAGGGACGCACGGGTTTCCCGTGCGTCATGCCGTAGGCAATTCCTCTTTTCACCAACCAGCGACGGGGTCGCGCGTGGGACGCACGGGTTACCCGTGCGCATTGCCGTAAGGAGATTTTCAATCCTTCAGTTGCACACGGGTGGTGCGTGGTACGCACGGGTTACCCGTGCGCATTGCCGCACCTTCAGCTTTCTTCTTGCGGATGCACGGGTGGTGCTCAAGCCGCGCCCTACCCGTGCGTCTTTCTATTTTTCACCATTTGTAGTATTGTTTCCTCCGCAATGCTCGTATTTATCTCCAAATTACTTCAAATATCATTAAATCCCTACAAAATGAGCAAAGCATAATATCTTTTCCACAAAGAGCAAATATGAACCATTTCGCATGAGTTTATGCACGTTAAATCGCCATTTTAGCCATAAATACGCCCCAAAATACATGCAAAACTCACACCTATCAAAATCCCCCAAACTTAAACTGTTGACCATCCCGATCAACAATATTTTTAGAACAAGGAAAAACACAACAGGGAGATAAGAATGATAGCGCACACAAAGAGACCAAAAAAAGAAATTCATATTGTTCATCATGAATGTCAAGCAACAAACCAATTAAGCCTCAAATATCTACTCAAAGAGCATGCATCAAACAAAACCTGGTGAAATGCTCAATTACAACCTCAAAATTAAGTGTATACTCTCATCTCACGAGGATATGTGGACGTGTTTACGCTCAAATCAATTCGATGTTGCAGAATTACCATAGGCTTGCAATTGCCTCATATCTCCGCCACTCGAATGTATGCAATTTGTGAATCAAAAAGACTTTCTCATTTGATTGTAATGAAGGCTCTTTGGTTTGGGAAGGAAATTTTGGATCAAGTGACTCAAACTCGAGCATATAGACCGATGAGCATATCAATCATCTTACATTATAATCCCATATGCTACTCCAATCCACATCAACTTAACTCATCTCCATCTCCTTCCTTTCTATTGAGAATTGCCTCAAATTACAATCCTTAGCCCCCCAAGTTCGTTTAGATGAATATTCATATTGACGCGATTTTTTTTTTCGATTCTTTTGTGAATTTTCAACACTTCTTTTCAACTTCCTTTTCTTCCTCTTTTTGTTCCAATTGACCAAATATGCTCAATTATCCTACTTTCCAATTCCCACCCATTCAACCTCATTCATTCCCTTTACTCAATGCTATGCACTCGAAGTTTAGGGTGATGGATATATCAAGTTCAAGGTTTAAATTTTGTGGTTATCAAAGAAATAGTAATAGGCCCAACTTGGCTAACTAGAATTTCAACATCTTTAGGTAAGCAAAAGGCTTGAAAGGCTAGCAAAGATGGACTTTAATCACATTCACAATTTGCATACAACATGTGGCCTTGACAGAGATGCCCGAGCAAGTTCTAGAATTCTAACAACATGAATGCTACACTCAAATCACAACAAGATCGCAAAAGATATAAACAAGAAAGGCTCAAAAGCTCACAGCTTGCATAGATACGTAATTCAAAGCATCAAACCAAGTTTTCCATATCAACATGCTCAATGTTATCTACTCAAGCTCAATCAACTTATAACCAACATCCAATCTCAACAATACAAACTTTTCAATCAACACACAACATCAAGTTGTATCAAGCCCGATCAACTCACTCTCTAACCTCTATGAAAGCAATAAACGTGCTAAAGCCATAAACGTGCTCTAGCGTAATGCAACCTAGAATGCTCTATATTTGCAACTATATGAAAACACACAAAAACACACAAAATGCAAGATTTTTTGTTTTTTTTTTTCATCTACACTTTTCATTTATCGAAATACTGACTTCTTTGCCCAAACTTCAATGAAATTATATTTTTGTTTTCTAGAGGGGAAAAATAGAATTTCAATAGTGAAAAGTGATGAGAAATACCGACAAAACATCAAGGCGTAGGTGGAAAGCTGCCTTTGTGAAATAAGCCACATTTGCAACCTTTGGAGCACTTGCCACGCCTCCCTACCCCTCATGTCATAGTTCTCACTTTAATAAGCGAAAATCAGCCCGATGTGGCCTCAAATCCTCCCCCTCATGATCAACTCGCCTCCTCGACGACGCAAATCCTTCCCAAATGTATAAAGATATCCTGAAAGTCATCACGTTGGCAACCACCATGAGGATAAGATCCCCAAGAGCATCGGGGTAATCACCTCCATGAGGCCCCTGAATGTCATATCCAATTTGGGGGTGATGAGGTTCCACCCCATTTCGCTTCTATGAGACAATTTCCTCATCGCTAAATATCCTCCACATTTGAAGTTCCCGAACTTTAAAATGGCCACTTCCACGCATCTATAGCGATACGACCAATTATGTTATGGCGCTCTTTATTAGTCCAAACGTTCGGGTCCGCTGCATCGAGGCTGGTGTATGTCAAAGGTAACCGGAAAGGAGGCTACCTTTCTTCAGAAAGAACAATCACATCGCCGGTCTTCATCGAGGAAAATATTGGTGCAAAAATGCCAAATTAACCCGATATTTATTGTGGTGTATGTTGCTCCAGCCTCTAAACTCTTACAAATGCAGCCGGGAAATAGAGCAATCGACCCCTATGGAAATAAAGCACCATCTCCCGCTTTTCCATAGAGGTCCACTTGCTCTATTGCCCGACATTTCAATGTGTCGAGTTTAGTACTCCGGACACCACAATAAATATAACTCATGGGTTATCATTCATACTCCCCAATATTTTCGCCAATGAAGACAGACCGTGCTTTGTTCGTGAATGATCGTATATACCGAACACCTTATGCCTTTCCAAAAGATTTTGCTAACCCGAGCCTCGATACACCATGGGACCAAGCTTTCTCGCGGACAAGAGGCGCCAAAAGTCATATTGTCATATCATAATTACCGGTCGCTAAAGGTGCATCCGTGGGAACTTCAAATATGGCGTTTAACTATATGATAATTGTCTCATCTAGTTTCCCTAACCAAATTCTACCTGGAACCTGACTCACCTATATTTTTGATCATCTTTACCGTGGCCTCAAAAATTCGAGGTGAATTTCCCCGATGTAACTAGCGGGATCTTCTCTCATAAAAGTTGTCCAACCGAGCCCAAATAATCGCCACACATCCTTGTGTGATCCCCGTGCAATTGGGAAGGATTTGCAGCCATCATCGGAGACGATTTTGAGACCCATTTGGGGAGGATTTGAACGATGCCTAATTATTCCATAACTCCAGAGAACTCCGACATGAGGCAAGACGGACAACTCCAAAGGCCGCAAATGTTGTATTTCACATGTGGTTCCACTTTCCACCGCCTCCTCCCAGGGTTTTGTCGGTTTGCCATCACTTTGAATGAAAGTATTGAAAACATGTTTTTCCTCCAAACAAAAAATACAATCATTCAAGTAAGATGAATGTAAATGAAACAAGTCACATGAAAAAAAAAAACAAAAAAATCTTTGCATTTGTCAATTCAACCGATCAATTGCTCCAAGCAATCAACTAATATTGCAAATATAAAGCATCATTATCTATAAGCCCTAATTATGGCTTTAGCACGCTTATCGCTTTCATAGAGGTTAGAGAACGAGTTGACTGGCTTGATGCAACTTGATGTTGTGTGTTGATTGAAAAGTTTGTATTGTTGAGATCGGATGTTGGTTATGAGTTGATTGAGCTCGAGTAGATAACATTGAGCATGTTGATATGGAAAACTTGGTTTGATGCTTTGAATTACGTATATGCAAGCCTCGTGAGCTTTTGAGCCTTTTACGCTTATATCTTTTGCAGTCTTGTTGTGATTTGAGTGTAGCATTCATGTTGTTAGAATTCTAGAACTTGCTCGCATCTCTCACAAGGCCACATGTTGTATGCAAATTGTGAATGTGATTAAAGGCCATCTTTGCTAGCCTTTCAAGCCTTTTGCTTACATAAAGATGTTGAAATTTCTAGTTAGCCAAGTTGGGTCTATTACCTATTTCTTTGATAACCACAAAATTTAAACCTTGAACTTGATATATCCATCACCCTAAACTCGAGTGCATAGCGTTGAGTAAAGGGAATAAATGAGGTTGAATGGGTGGGAATTGGAAAGAGGATAATTGGGCATATTTGGTCAATTGGAACAAAAAGAGGAAGAAATGAAGTTGAAAAGAAGTGTTGAAAATTCACAAAAGAATCGAAAAATATCGACGCATAATATGAATTTTCATCTAAACGAACTTTGGGGGCTAAGGATTGTAATTTGAGGCAATTCTCAATAGAAAGGATGGAGATGGAGATGAGTTAAGTTGATGAAAATAAGGGTTGATTGGAGTAGCATATGGGATTATAATGTAAGATGATTGATATGCTCATCTGGCCTATATGCTCGAGTTTGAGTCACTTGATCCAAAATTTCATTCCCAAACCAAAGAGCCTTCATTACAACCAAATGAGAAAGTCCTTTTTGATTCACAAATTGCATTCAATCGAGTGGCGAGATATGAGACGAATTGCAAGCCTATGGTAATTCTCGCAACATCGAATTGATTTGAGCGTAAACACGTCCTATATCCTCGTGAGATGAGAGTATACGCTTAATTTTGAGGGTTGTAATTCAGAGCATTTCACCAGGTTTTGTTTGATGCATGCTCTTTGAGTAGATATTTGAGGCTTAACTGGTTTGTTGATTGACATTCATGATGAACAATATGAATTTCTTTTTTTGGTCTCTTTGTGTGCGCTATCATTCTTATCTCCCTGATGTATTTTTTCTTGTTCTAAAAAAATTGTTGATCGGGACGGTCAACAGTTTAAGTTTGGGGGATTTTGATAGGTGTGAGTTTTGCATGTATTTTGAGGCATATTTATGGCTAAAATGGCGATTTAACGTGCATAAACTCATGCGAAATGGTTCATATTCGCTCTTTGTTGAAAAGATATTATGCTTTGCTCGTTTTGTAGGGAATTTAATGATATTTGAAGTAATTTGGAGACAAATACGAGCATTGCAGAGGAAAAAATACTACAAATGGTGAAAAATAAGACGACGGGTAGGGCGCGCTACGAGCACCACCCGTGCGTCCCGGCAAAGAAGAAGAATCAAGGTAGAATGGACGCACGGTAACTCAGGCGTACACGCACTACCCATGCGCAATCGGGAAAAATCAAGGATTGAAAATCTCCTACCCCACGCATGACGCACGAGTTGGTGAAAAGAGGAATTGCCTATGACGCCCACGCACCCATGCCACGCACGCCCCCCCCCGCCTGCATCGTAGATTTTGACAACAAATGACTTCCAGCTGGGAGGTATATAAGCACTTTTGGGCGCACACCAGGGATATTCGACATTTTGGGATCTACAACACAAGACAAAAGTCTATTCTGGAAGAAGATACAAGGAGACAATCGGGTTGACGGAGCTCAAGAACGAGATACATCGAGAGATTGTCGACTTTCCTAAGTTTTTTTCTTGCTTCTCTTGTAGTTTTCATCTTTCATTTTTAGTTGTCATGGCTATGAACAATTTGTCTATGAGTTGTTTAGAAATCATGTGTAGCTAAACTCTTTAGATTTCCTAAGGTTGTGGAAGTAGATTAATGAACTCTTGTGGGATGGTTTAATCTTAGTTGAAGTTATTATCTTAAAGCCTATTTGAGTACTTTGAGCTTATTCTTGTTTTATCACTTGATCAATGATTTAACTTGTTTGATATATTGATTCATAATTCAAGAGATGAGTTTCAATATTAGATCTTGAGTACTTTACACAAATATTTGCATGAATCGAGAGGTTTGTAATTATTTGTGAGGACATTTGATCTTTAGTTTTGGGAGTAATTATTTGAGTAGAGTTTATATGCATTTAGAGGGAGGATAAAATATCTTTTGTATATTGATAATAACTTGGCTTGGATTAAATAGAGGGATATTAATCGAAACCATGCCTGGAATCCATTTCATCTTCTTGATACTTCTATCAATTTTGTAATTTTGTGTTTTAGTAGTCTAACTTTGATCTCACAACAACCATTAAATTACGATCGTCTAAATAAAAAATAAAGTTATCTTAGTTAATACCATAAATTTATTAGTCTCCGTGGATACGCCGTATAACGGCGAGATTTTTGGCACCAATCGACGCACGGGTTACCCGCGGCATGCCATATGCAGATTTTCAATCCTTTTCACGACGGGTTACCCGGGCCATGCCATAAGCAATTCTCTTTTCACCAGCACGGTTACCCGTGGCCATGCGCATTGGCCGGGCCGGGGTGGGGACGACGTTGCCGTGGCGCATTGCCGTAGGGAGATTTTCAATCCTTCCGCCCGCGCACGGTGGTGCGTGTACGCCACCGTCGCGCATTGCCGTCACCTTCCGCCCTTCTTTGATGATGCACGGTGGTGCTTCAGCGCGCGCCTCTACCCGTACGTCTTCTATTTTTCACCATTTGTAGTATTTTTTTCCTCCGCAATGCTCGTATTTGTCTCCAAATTACTTCAAATATCATTAAATCCCTACAAAACGATCAAATCATAATATCTTTTCCACAAAGAGCGAATATGAACCATTTCACATGAGTTTATGCACGTTAAATCACCATTTTAGCCATAAATACGCCCCAAAATACATGCAAAACTCACACCTATCATTAGTACATGAAAATTGATAACTTTTTCTTTCATAAGACTATCTTTGGTTTTGTTATTTATTATGTGAGATGTTTTATGTGCAATTGAATAGAGTTTCAAAATTGAGATTTTGACTTATCATTTTTTCATAATTTTATTTCATATCTCGACTCTCAATGAAATATGGATTAATTCTTTTATATATTTGGTTAAGGTTTTGTTTTTACGATTAATCGAAACAGAGGATTCAAACTAAAGTTTAAGTATTATGATAAAATATTGACTTTGTTATTAGAATTAAAATACTAAAAGCTTTTTCTACATATAATTTTATATTGTAAGTATTGTTTTTTACATTTCTATAATCGAGAAACCGAGAGATAATAAAAGAAGCACAAGATGTATAATAATTTGATTAACCTTGATTTATTTATTTTTAAATTGAATAACAATAATAAATAAAATGATGATATTATGTTGATTTTGGTATAAAATTTATATATTTGTTTTTTTATTAATGAGATAACATGGGATTTATTAATCATTAGCTTATAATTTATAAACTAAATTGATTGTCCAATTATGTCAATATGTGTTCCATGCTAACGAGTTCAAAAACAGCTTAAGGAAAAAGACCTTTCTAGCCATCAAAATGAAAAAACAAATAAAAAGATTGATGAATATGATCTCAAGCTAATATAAGAACTTATTTTTTTATAATAATTTCAACTTTTTTTTGTGGGATTGAGTTCTTTAAATAATTTCATACTATTTGATCTATATTATAGTAATGCAAAATATATATTAAAATACTTTGAAATATTTAATTTAGATAATTTGAGCATTTCGTTGATATTTATTTTTTTGTAAATCACTTTTTAATATTTTAATATTAATCAATAAATTATTAAATTATATAATTATATTAGTAAAGTCAAGTGGATCACGTACGACACACGTGTTTCTTACTAGTAAAGATTAAAGACATTCATTTTCGAGATGGCTTTTCCAATAAAAACCAGAGGTAAATTATATATACACAAAATTATGCAGACTCTTCAATATTTGTCAACGAGTTGATACTTTGCTGAATATTTATCTCAAATATAATGTAGTATGTGGTTTTCTCAAATAGATACGACTTAGTGAATGTTTGGGAGCACTTATAGCAAAATTCATTTCAAAATAGATTTTTAATAAGTGATTTCTCAAAATCCTCCGCATCTAAGTGCTTGTTTTGGGAGTACTTTTTGAGATGAACTTTTGGATCTAAAATTCATTTTAAAAAAATATTTGATGTTTGGTGATTAATTTAGAATAGATTTTTGGATAAATCACTTTTCCAAAACATTCTGAGAAGTTAGAATTGTAGACTTTTTGAGAAGTTACTTTTTTAATAAGCGGAAAAATATATAAAAGAACGAAAAAATCCCGATCATGCCGATCGTAGCTAAAAGTTGGGCCTAGTTAAAACCTACCACTGAAAAACTCGCTCTTGTGCGGAAAACCCTTAGCGTAAAAAAGAGTGTCCTTAATAAAAATGACTTCCAAACATAAATCCATAAAAAAAAACGATCATCGATCTATCTACAAACAAAATTGGGGATGACCAACATAATCATCGTTGTCGGAAGAATCCACATCATCAAGATAATCCTCCCACCTCTTCAAAGTTAAACATATTTAACCTTCAAACTATCCGATTGATCATCATCCAAAAGAGCGAGATTATGAATTGGAGGAGTTGGTCCTTAATTCACATCACGGAAGTGGATGTTTATTAGAATCTAACGACTTGTCCGACGCCCGATAAATATATACGGATTCGGGCAAAGCTAAAGATGAACCAACATGCACATTCGTAGCAATCAAAGTATCCTCTACTGCAATTAGGAACAACAACGACTTTATCTTGGTCATCGTTGTCTTCCACCGCAATATCTAAATCATCCACATCATCTAAAGTTCGCAAAAGAATTCCCAAAGTAACACCATTTGCTTAGAACAATAACAATGATGGAGAACCAACATGCTTTGGTGAAACTATTTCTTCCATTAAGTTATCGCGGAGTGGCCTTACCCTTGTCCAAGAGGAATGGATTGACAATATTCATTTCAACTCCGAACCTTCCCCTCAAGGAGAGAAAGCACGAGCAAACCGATCTTTGTGAGTAGCAGGATGCACCATACGATGACAAGAAAACAGAGCAATAATGCACGACAATTAACACAAAAATTCAGAGTTTCTCATAGCAAAAACAAATGCGAGTGCCCCACACATTCTACCATAACGTAATCTTGAAGCGAATTAGCTAAATCAATATCCACTAAAACTCGAACAAAATGGCCGAAAGAGCATTCAATGAGCGTCATCAATCAACATGCGTAGACAACTTTAGCAATTCCGTGATAATGATAGGGTGCCGCATCAATACTTAACTCAAAAATACGAACTCAAACAATGGCAATAGAAGTATTAGCTTATAATCGATTAAAATATGGAACGCATGGAGACAATCTAATAGTAACTCCTGAGTAATAGTCCAGTGCGATCCATATCATTCGAAAACTTAATACAAAAATAACTTTCCCTAATGGAATTAATTTCATCTGCTCAAATATACCATAATTCTAAAAGACGCTTTTGAAGAGGTAATAAAGGCCACGGTTTACTACCCTTAGTAAGCAACACACGCGTCCAATTAGCGAAAAAAATTTTCTAATCCTTTGTTGATACAAATTTTCATCAATCGAAATAGAAAATAATCCCTTTGTTTATAGGATCGTGGGTAGGATTAGACGATACCGGAACCACATTTGAAAAATAAGGTTTGGAATTAATTGATGAATTAGATGGGTTGCGGTTAACCAGGGGGTAGAAAAATCCATAATAGTTGAGTTGGCCATCAAATGCGGGACCACACCTCGAATCTCGGGCCTTTATGTGACATAGTTGGGGACACCACATGTGACGCCATGGATGAGACACCAACAAAGAAGAGTTCTTGGGGGACCGCTGCCTTCACGCAGGAGACCATGGAGGAACGCTGGGGACCACTGCGGAGAACGCATAACATGAGGCTACGGTTGGAGGGACCCACCAGGAGACATGGACTGCGTGGGGAGGTGGAAACCCCAACACGCCCATGTTTGCGATCACATGGAGGATTGATGAAGCTTGGCGAAGCAACCTTGGGGAACGCCTTAAACTCGATTGGCAAATAACAAACAACAAAGATGGATCCAATGCATGAATCAACTCAATGATTGACATAGGGCGAAGGAAGAATTTTCTTGGGCGAGAAGACCATAGCGCTTTACATAATGGAACATATGATATGATGGAATAAGCCGTATTCTCCCAAATGCTAAATGTCGAAACAAATTTAATCTCAAGATTGGAGATGGTCGATGGCTAAGAGATATGATAAGAGAGAAGAGAGCATATTTTTCCCAACAGAGGATATGATGGAATAAATCACTTATTAAAAAGTCCATTTATTAAATAGACTTATACACGAGTATTCCCAAACCCAAACATACAATAACTTTTCTAGAGTGAGCGTTTGGAGGAGTGACTTATCCAAAAAGTCCATTTTAAATTAATAAGCCAAACACCAATTATTATTGAATGGACTTTTAGATCTAAGCCCATTTGAAAAGTGTTACCAAATAAATACTTTATCTCACACTTCATACTAAATAAGCTATGATGTAATTCCTTAAGTTTTTCACGAAAAGAATTTTGCATCACCATTGACCGAACTATCCTTTCCACAACTCGCATAAACTCCGAGGAAAAAAAGGAACCTTATCGCCTCCTCATGGAGGGTAAAACTATCCACGAAGTGTACAAATTAGTTTTTGAGGATCTAAACTTAAAACAATAAGGCATTAAAAATCTTTCCGAAAAATCTCAGAAAAAAGAAAAAAGGGCTTATCGCACCCCCTTTTTATGAGTACACCATCTTTCTAAAAGACACCACCTCTCACTTTTTCAAATAAGTTTACAATTGTTAAATACACTCCCCCTTTTTTCCAATTTTACCTTTTCATGAAAAAACCCAAAGCAACACGATGGCGGCGGTGGACATACGATGACGCAAGATGACACGATGGCTTTTCCGCCATCATGGCACGATGGCAAAAACATGGCACGATGGCATTTTCACCATCATGCCACATGGCACGATGGCACAATGGCAAAACACGGCACGATGGCTCATGTGGCACGATGGCACAATGAATTTTTGTCATAGCGTGATCGTGCTTAGTATCGCACTATCAGGCGATTACTATTTTAACTCCGAAAATTTGAGAAATAATATATTTTATGCTATAAACTAAGAATATACATTCATTATTTGGGGATATGAATACTTTATTGTTTGAATCTTCAACATGCTTTAAAAATCTGAGATATAAAAAATTGAATGTTCTTTCGAGAAGAAAAACGTGGGAATGATGTAAGTATATTCATAACTTCTTTAATAAGGCTAATATAGTCTTTTAACTCGAACGACATTTTTATAATTATATGGAGGTGGGCACTGTCATAAAAAGGGGTGTCACAAGAAAAAAAAAAAAAAAAACATGTTTTTCTTTTTTTGGCGCTCCTGAAATACACAAAATTTAGCCAATCGTAATTATAAGCATCTATGAACCAATTTTAAGTTAGAAAGACAACTCAAATATGTTGTTGCAGACCTGCGGCGCTTCTTACACAGAGCTCAGTCTCTCAGTTCAAGCTAATATCTCTTCTTCTTCACCATGTAAGCTTCAAACCCTTTGTCCTCTTTCGAATTCTAAGCTTTTTCTGGGGTTTAACTCACACAGTAATCCTCTTGCTTTGAATAATTTTCACAAAAACGCAAAAATTCGCCATGGCCAGAAGAAAAGCCCCAGTAAAGATGGGGTTTTTCTGGGGTTTAAGCTTCAGTGTCATTCCAAGATTATAGCTTCACCCAATAAGAACGTGAATAAGGGGAAAAAGAAGAAATATGGGGGCATTTTGCCTTCGGTCTTGCGGGCTTTGGAATCCGAGAAGGATTTAGAAAAGACTCTTGAATTATATCACGGGAAACTTAATCCCAAAGAGCAGACAGTGATTCTCAAAGAACAGAGTAAGTGGGATAAGGTTTTGAGGGTTTTTGAGTGGTTCAAGTCACAGAAAGATTATGTTCCTAATGTCATACACTATAATGTAGTGCTTCGTGCACTGGGTAGAGCTAAGAAATGGGATGAATTGAGGCTCTGTTGGATTGAAATGGCGAAAAAGGGAGTCTTGCCCACGAATAACACGTACGGTATGCTTGTAGATGTGTATGGAAAAGCGGGGTTGGTAAAAGAGGCGTTTTTATGGATTAAACATATGAAGTTGAGAGGGATTTTCCCAGATGAAGTCACAATGTCTACTGTTATCAAGGTATTGAAGGATGCCGGAGAGTATGATAAGGCTGACAGGTTTTATAAGGACTGGTCTGTTGGGAAAATCGAATTGGATGATCTCGATTTGGATAGCATGGGTGATCAGCAATCTATTAGTTTGAAACAGTTTTTGTTGTCTGAGCTTTTTCGGACCGGTGGGAGGTCACATTCTTTCTAAATTTTAACGAGACGGAGAGTTATGTGAGAAAACCACGCCTTACTGCTACTTATAATACTCTTATAGACTTGTATGGAAAAAGCGGTCGCTTGAGGATGCTGCGGATGTTTTTTCTGATATGTTGAAGGCTGGTGTGGCGTTGGATACCTTTACGTTTAATACTATGATTTATATTTGTGGTAGTCAGGGACATTTGTCTGAAGCTGAGGCTTTGCTCAATAAAATGGAAGAAAGGGGATTTTCCCATACCAAGACTTACAACATTTTTCTTCGCTATATGCAAATGTGGGGAACATAGATGCAGTTCTTAAGTGCTATAGAAAGATTAGGAGGTGGGTCTTTTTCCTGATGGTGTAACACATAGAGCTGTTCTTAAAATACTGAGTGAAAGAAATATGGTTGAGGAGGTGGAGGCTGTGATTCAAGAAATGGAGAAATTGATAAGCGTATTGACGAAAGCTCTCTTCCGGTACTTGCTAAATTGTACGTTACTGCAGGAATGTCCGAGCGGCGGTTCTTGGTTGAGAAGTCGAAATCATATGGTGGGTTTTCGTCAGGACTTATGCCGCTATAATAGATGTATATGCAGAGAAGGGACTTTGGGCTGAAGCGGAGGCTTTGTTTCACAGTAACAGGGATTTCTGTGAACAGAAGGATGTTTTGGAGTATAATGTTATGATCAAAGCGTATGGTAAGGCAGAACAATATGACAAAGCTGAGTCACTCTTCAGGGGTATGAGAAATCAAGGTACGTGGCCAGACGAGTGCACCTATAACTCCCTTATTCAAATGTTTGCTGGAGGTGATTTAGTGGATAAAAGCAAGAGACCTTTTGGCTGAAATGCAGGAAGCAGGATTTAGACCTACATGTTCGACATTTTCTGCTGTTATTGATAGTTTTGCGAAGAAGAAGAAGCTCCTGGATGCAATTGATGTCTTTGAGGAAATGTTAAGAGCCGATGTGAAACCAAAAACGAAGTTGTTTATGGGTCGTTAATTGATGCGTTTGTAGAGGATGGCAAATTTGAAGAAGCGAAGCACTACTTGATGCCATGGAAAATTCTGGGATTTCGCGAACCAGATAATTTTAACTTCGATGATTAAGGCTTACGGTAAAATCGGTCTGTGGAAGGAGCAAAGCAACTGTATGAGAAGATGAAGAAGTTGGATGGCGGGCGGATATTGTGGCATCAAATAGTATGCTTAATTTATACGGAGAATTGGGAATGTTGTCTGAAGCTGAAGTGATTTATGATCATTTAAGAGAGAAAAATTGTGCTGATGGGGTTACGTGCGCAACCATGATTTATGTTTATAAGAACATGGGCATGCTTGATGAGGCCATTGAAGTTGCAAAAGAGATGAAACAATCTGGTTTAGTGAGAGATTGCGTGACATATAATAAAGTGATGGCATGCTATGCGACAAACGGGCAGCTAATCGAATGTGGTGAATTGTTTGCATGAAATGGTGGTGAGTAAGAAGCTTTTGCCTGATGTGGGGACCTTTAAAGTACTATTTACCATATTAAAAAGGAGGTATTCCAGCCGAAGCAGTAAAACAGCTTCAATCGTCTTACCAAGAAGGGAGACCGTTCGCCAAGCAAGCCGTGATAACCTCTGTTTTCTCTATAGTAGGTTTACATGCATATGCTCTCCAATCTTGTGGGATATTTTCAAAGGAAGAAGTAGGGTTTAATTCCGTTTGCTTATAATGCGGCAATTCGTGCTTACACGGCTTATGGGAAAATCGATGAGGCATTGAACATGTTTATGAGAATGCAAGATGAGGGGCTCGAGCCTGATATTGTTACGCTGATCAATCTTGTGAATTGTTCCGCGACGAAAAGCTGGCATGGTTGAAGGGGTCAGCGCACAGCCAATTAAAATATGGAGAAATCGAGCCTAATGAATCGTTGTACAAGGCAGTTATAGATGCTTATAAGAATGCGAACAGGCATGATCTTACTGAATTGGTCAGTCAAGAGATGAAGTTTGTTTTTGAAGTACAACAGTTTACAGATTCTGAACCTGAAGATTCTGATGACACCTCTCTAGCTCAATGAATAAATCATCATCAGGTATGAAATAGGAAATGCCAAAACTCACATTATTAATTAAGGTTTTGTTGGTCTTCATTACTAGAAAACTACGGATTGGCTGTAAAATTATTGACAACAATTATGCGAAACTGATCAGTGATTTTCATATACTGGACGGAAGTTTTGGTATTTCGATTCATGTTCGGTAGAAAAAGATGTATGAGGTTAAATAGGATATTTCTTTGATAATTAAAGATAATATTGTAAATCGACAAGAAAAGTACGCAGTGCTGTAACAGTGTAGGTGTAGACAACGCTTAGTGTTCAAGTTTCTTGTAAAACTGATTCATGTTTTCATGTGCTGGACCTGTAAATGAAAATGTATGAGGTACAAAAGGATTTTGTTTTTGATTAAATAAAGAAATAAGAAGAAAGCTTGTAAATCTCAGGAGTCTCGATATTTAAGTCTTGCTGTCATGGTTTTCATACTAGTCCTTATATTGTGGTGTTCAACTTTCAACGGTTTTCAGTTCAGATTCTGCAGATCACACACTCATCTTCATTTTGAATGAAGATGTAAATAGATGACACAATTTTAAATGTAAATGCTATAACAGACTGTTTGCAAAGAGTAGAGCAGGTGGAAAATGCTGTGAACTCGTTATCTTTTGTTGGGGGTGCTGTTTTTGGCTCCCAAGTAATTGAATTCTGAGTATGTTGGATTGAAATCCAAGAAACTGAAAATCATGAAATGTTAAAACATTTTACTAGTCTTCAGATTGATGTGTTATTTAGTTTAAACCATGAACTGTTTTGGATTCTGGTTTTGGTGAAACAGAAAGGAGGTACTTATCGAGTGAGTTATTTTCCAGGTTTTTCTTTTATTTCAAATCATTGCAGGTTTTGTATGAGTCATCTGTTTCTCTTTCAAATATGTACAACTCCAGATTAAGGGAGATATTGAAAGTGTTTGTAATCACTAAAAGAAAGTGTTTCTCAACTTTTGGCTGGAAAAAAAACATGTTTTAGTGTTTGCAACTGCTAACTTCTGTTTCTGTTTCATTTAATCAGAATTTAAAAGTAGGGTGATGGGTGATATAGATTTATGATTCTGTTTCTGGTTTGACTTTTACAAACAAATAAGCACTTTTACGACTTTTTCCCGAAACATCTCAACTTTCGATTCTCAGCTTCTGATTCTATTTGCAACTACCAGCCTTTTATTCTCAACTATTTTTTCTTCTGCTATAATAAATCACCTTTTCTTTTTCCTAATAGTAGAAGTTTTTGCGAACACTCCCATTGTTATTTAGTTTCTCTTTAGCAATTTCATTTCTGCTTTTCAGCTTGAAAGAGACTAGTCTTGCTCAGTTTATTCCTCATTTTTAATAGGCTTACCTCAAGGTACACTATATAGAACTCCATAACGCTGAAAAAGTTTTTATGATACGATGAAGTTAATTTGAATGCTTTTGTTGAGCTTTGAGGTGGAGGCTTCCATTTGTTCATTTCCACCATTAGCAATGTATGATGTTGTTTTAGCTGCAATAACTGTCATGACTCATGAGACTGCTTGCTTACAATTACATGGGAAAGTTGATATCTTTAATAGGATTCAATAAAAATGAGAATCTAGTAATTTAGGAGGATGTAAGAAAATTAAGAACCTAGAAAATTTGTAAAGTGGGAAATTAGAACCTTGCAAACTGAAACTCTTTATTTTAATTTGTTTTTCCTAACTCCAACCTCAAAGTTGAACCAGAAGATAAACTGCAAGCAAAGAACAATAACATATTTTTTCCCTACAATAGATAAAAGCTCTGTATTGATGAAAATATCATCTTCCAACCTCCTGCCCTACCCTATACAACTGAGAAATGTGCAACAACATCTAAGACATGTAAGAATGTTTCTAGCAATATTTGCCAAAAAGTAGCCAAGGAAAAAAGGGAACAAAGCAAACTAACAGATATTCAACTAAACTCAAATTTTAGAATTCATATATGGGGAGACCTATATAACATTAAAGTTCCAATTTTTAGTGAGAAAAAAACACAACGCATAACACGATTTCCACGCAAGTATGCCACCCTACCCCCACCACCGAGTTACCCGGCATGGGTGAGGCAACACCTCATGAACCTGACAACATCTATTAAGTCAAAGGAGGTTATATATTTATCAGATGCATGATATCTGATAGGTGTGGCCTAACCACCTCAAGTACCACAGGCATCTGCACAAACCTGAAATTGATAAGCAAGAGAGAATTTCGTAAAAATCCTAATAGATCAATGGCAGCACACAAGAGATTGCAGGTACAACTACGCATTACCTTCATTGTTCCATCATAGCACCGTCACTTGAATCTTTCTCATCTTTATATTCCTAGTTCTCTCAAAAGAATTCTGTTATCATGAGCAAAATAAAACAAACGCCTAAGACACCTATTAATAAAAACAAAACAACTCCATAAAAAGAAAACTAAACTCAGGAAATCGTTATCTCACCATTCATACATCTCTTCAAAAGTATCAGCAAACCAACATAAAGCGGCACGGATTTAAGCTGCTGTTATCAATCCAGCTCTTTCCAGGTATCTTTTTGACCCCTCTCTTCTGCATTTGGTTCCAAATTTTATGAGAATCTTTCCACCCGACCAGCTGCCCTATACACATTAGCCAGAAGTACATAACTAAATGATAATCAGGTTTCAATTCTATCATTTTCTTAGCAATGCGTTCTGCAACAGTAGGATTCGTAGTGGCACAGGCACCAAGAAGAGCTGCCCACAGAGATGGATCAAGTTTCTGAATTCTGAATTCATAATCAAATCTTCAGCTTCTTCTATCTTGCCAGCCCGACCTAAAGATCTACCATACAACTATAATGTTCAATTCCAGCCTTTAATCCATAATCCTTGTACATTGCCATGAAGTATTTGGGCCTCAGCAAACCACTATGACTGCAAGCAAACAGAACTCCAATAAAAACTTATATAGTCAGGCTTAACTCTCTCTAGAATCATCTGATCAAAAATCCCAACAGCTTCTGCACTCTTCCATTCTGAGCAAATCCACCAATCATCGAGTTCCAAGTAATCAAATTTTTCACAGGCATTTTCAAGAAAATCCTGTAAGCAAAATCAACAAAACCACATTTGGCATATAAATCAACCAAAGCTGATTCCACCACCACATCTCTCCAACTACCTCTCTTCAAGTATTGGCAATGTACCTCCTTTCCGAGTTTCTCAGCAGCCAAACCAGCACAGGCACGCAGAACAATCCCAAAACTGTAAAGGTCCTTCTCCATATTTCTAAATAATCCAATAACCACTTCAAATTCACCCTTCGACAATACCCCGAAGGCAAAGCGCACCATGAAACTGAATTTTTCCTCTCCATTCTATCAAAAACACGCTGGACTCCTCCACCATGCCGCACTTGGCGTACATATCCACTAAACTGCTATCGACAAACACATTCCCATGAAATCCCCAGTAACTATCTGAGCATGTACTTCTTTACCTTGCTTCAACCTTTCTAAATTTCCTAAAGCCGTGAAAGCACTACCGAAAGTAAACCAATCCGGCAAAAATCCATACTTCCTAAACATCAAATGGAACATCCCCAGAGCCTCCTGATACAAATCACTCCCTCGTGAGTGCAGAAATCACTGAGGTACAACAAACGGCATCTGGTTCAACCATTTCATCAAACAGCTGGCGACTGTCACTCGGCCTGCAACTCCTCCTGCCACATATCAATCAAAGCAGCCACAATCACCTCATTACACTCAAATCCACATCTCACCACAACCCCATGTAAGCATTTCCCAAATTTCAAATCCCCAACCTCGAACACGCCTTGATCACCGCAGACAAAGTAAACGCATTTGGCTCGATGCCAAAATCCAACATCTCAAGATACAATTGAATCGCATTCATGGGTCTTCCCACGCGAATGTACCCAGATATCATCGAGCTCACGAAACGACATCCTTATAACTCAACCCGTCAAAGAATTTCCGCGTGCCATCAAAATCTGAGCCGAGTTTGAAGTCAAAGGGCTAAAAGGCTATTTCCCACACGAACCGGTCAGTTTCAGGCCGGACTTAATGAGGTGGCAGTGGGGGCTGGAGGCCGACGGTGAAGCGAAATGATTTCGTGCAGGCGTGTACAATGGTGGCGTATACGATTGGCTTTGAAACGACATGTTGTAGGTCCGGTGTGGAGTTTATATAATGAGGAGAGTGATGGCGTCGGAGACCAGCCTGCTCTGCAGAGGTGGATGAGTTGGGATGCGGTGGAGTGATAGTGTGAGTGAGCATGAGATGTGTAATGGCGTCGTAAGAAGAGCTTCATCAATCATCAGAACTCGGTATGTGAGAATTTCTTTCGAATTTTATTAGCGCCTCTTGTTGGCTTTATCAGTTTTCCGCTTTTTACGATAAACCTTGAGGCTTAACATGTTTGTTAATTTTTTCAAAAAAAACAAACATAAAAAAAAAAAACATGTTTGTTTTTTTTTTTTTTTGGACGGGAAAAAATAAAATTATAAAGTTGGTAAGTGGCACTTGGCAGCCATATTATTTTGACACATTATCTTAAAGTAAATTTTAATTATTTTATTCTTTGACTAAATCTCACCTTGTCCGTTTTATTGTCACTCACCATCATTTTGATCCATATATTTTGCATTATTTGGTCCGTTTTATGCTCAATTACTTTAATACTTCTTTGTGCTTGAAATATATATATATATATATATATATATATTATATAGGGATGGGATCTCGTGTAGCGGCCTGCTTCAGGGTGTGGCGGTGTGGATTGATCTCATCCATCCACATTTTATTGAATGGTCCAGATTGCTATTAAAAATAATCGGTTTATCAATTAATTAATAGGTAGAAATGACATAATAGTAACTAGCAAAAATGTCATAAATCACGCCCCTACAATCAAGGGTTGATTAATATCACGTTACCATAATTGAAATAGTGCACAATTTTAATAGTTGAACCGTACTATTTAATAAATCGATCGTAATTTTATATCTAATAGTGCATCATTGTATAACTAATTGTACACCATTCAATCCACCATCGATTTTTATGGGATTTGATTTCGATTATTCTCGCTTTTCCATTTTATCTTAAACTCGTGCACCATTTAATAACTCGACTATGTACCATTTTTTATCTAACAGTGAATCTTTGTATAACTAATTGTACATCATCTAAAAACTATAAAGACAAAATGGTGTAACCATCTTCCCATTTAATAATTTAATCATGCACCATTTTATATCTATCAACAAGCATCATTGATAACTAATTGTACATCATTTACAAACCTTATAAAGACAAAATGGTGTAACCACCTTCCCATAATGACGCCTACAATCATGGATGTGATAAAGATCACGTTTTCATAACGAATTATGCATCATTTTAATAGTTGAATTAGGCACCATTTAATAACTCATTTGTGCACCATTTTATATCTTAACAATTCATCATTGTATAGCTAATTGTACATTATTGTGAGTAAACCACAATTGAATGAAAAGTGTGAACAATCGTAAAAATCAAATCCCGCAAAAATCGATGGGGACTGAATGGTGTTGAATTAGTTATACAATGATGCAATCGTTAGATATAAATGGTGTCAATCCGATTATTAGATGGTGTGCGATAAGCTATTAAAATGGTGCACAATTCGCTTATAAACGTGATATTAATCAATCCATTGATTGAGGGAGCGGCGTGATTTATGGCACTTCATTAGTTACTATTAAGCCCTTTCCACCTATTAATTAATTGATAAATCAATTGTTTTTAATAGAAATCGGACCATTGAATAAAGGTGGACGGATTAAATTAATCCACATTGCCACACCTGGTAGCCCGCGCACATTTGATCCTAACCATATATAGGATTTGGACTCAGTGAGTTCACATAATCTTGGTGAGTACACAAGACCAAATCGAGTCATTGATTTAATTTTAAATCGGTTGAGATTAATCAGTTACCATTATTTAATATGTAACTTAATTAAAAAGGACATCTTGGTAATTTAATTAAAATCAATTTTTGGGAGGGCAATTATTTTTGGTAGTGGGCAAAAATAGGAACAATTTAGGGACATGTGTAATCCAAGATCTGCCATATCTTCTTATTCTTTAAACGAAAAGTCACGATCTTTGCAAATCCTTCTTCCCCGCAAAACCTTGCTTCTTCCTTTCTTCCTGCAAACCCGCCTTCTTTCTTCCTCGCAAAACCCGCTCTCTTTCTTTCTTCTCTCGCAAAACCGCCTCTCTATACGCAAAAACCGAAACTCATAACGTGGAAATAAATTTATCCCAAGTTTCATCCTTCAAATGGTATTCTCGATTCTGCCATCTCCAACTTAACCCTTCGCAAAACCCCAAACCTTCGATTACGAAAATCAAACTCCCTGGTAGAAAATGGAGCATTGTGGGTTTTCCTGGAAAAGCAATTTTGAAACCCTCATTTTATTTGAAGAATACACCCATTTTTGTGAACTATTATTTCGAAACAATGATGCATTCACCCAGTAGGTAGAACAATATTTTTCTCTTTTATTTTGTTTTTTTAATATATTTTTATTGCATTTTTATGTAAATTTTCTTGTTATTGTTGGATTTGTTTTTAACATTGCATATTTTTGTTGTTAAATATGCTTATGATTGTTATGAATTATGCTTATAAAGGAAAGGGTGGAAATTAGTATTTCTAGTTTTTGAACTATGGGAGATTATTTTATCGAGGCAAAAATTGCTTATGTTTGTCAATAACCATGGTCACATCGTGTTTTTCACAGTGTTGGTTGATCGCTTTAATGAGGCAACACTATCGCTCGACATGTATGGTTTGTAGTATGCTTATATATATCCAGAAGTATGTCAGAAATGGTTGGATTTTCTTTTGTTTTTGTTTTAAATTGTCTTTATTATCCGGAAAACGAAGTCCTGTAGAGGTGGCTCTTATGAGATTTTAAAAATACATTTTGTTCTTTGATAATTAAGCTTTTATTTTAAAATACATGTTTGTTCTTTGCTAATGTTGCTTGTTTATGTTTTATGTTATCTTTATGCATGTTATATATAATGCTTTCATACAAAGGTAATTAGCATTTCCCTTTTTCTAAGTCCTGGGGGTGTTTGCATGTTGATGTTGTGTAACGCTTATCAAGCCGACAATTATGCTTACTCACATTCTACATCATGCTTACTTATTTCATATAGTATGTTGGTTTTTTTTCCCCGTTAATATGAATCAGTTAAATGACTATTTGCCACCTTATTTTTGTTAGTGCTTCTTTGGAAATGCCGCTAAAGAGTGTTAAAGAGTAAGGCAACATTGGATAAAGTGAGCAAGAAGAGGAAGCGGCGATATTGATGTTCTTTGCAGAGTGAGTAAGAAAAGGGGAGGACAAAGGTAAAAAAAGTGGTAGATGGTAGCCAGGGTGATGAAGAATCCAAATATCATAGGGTGAGTACGATATCAATCTTTAGGGAGGTTCGCCAAAGTTATTAAGAAATTGAACCTGCCTGATTGCATTTAATTCAGTTAATGAGATTGGGTTAGAGGCGGCTTTTATTCCACATGAAGATTATGGAAATATACCTCGCTTAACTTTCGGTTAAAAATTTCAATCAAATTAATGTAAATTGGTGATATCGGGGGATAACAATTCACATAGGCTACGCGGATGTGGAACGAGTCCTCGGGAATCCTAAATGGTAAAGTGTGAATATTGAAGAAAAGAAACAAAGCGGGGGATGTGAACTTTATAAAGAATGGCTAGAGATTTTTAACAAGCCTAACAACCACATCACGGCAAAACACGAGCTGCGGAGATGTTAAAATTTGAGGATGGAGGTGATCGGTTTAGGGCACTTTATTGCCCTGGTGGATCGCTTGATTGTCGAATAACCCTACTTGGTTATGTTAACCCCCTGCATGATGGATAGCCTGGAATGTTCAGAATATTAAGCAGCTGGGTCAAAAGAAAAAATGATTAACACGCTGTGACAAACCGGGCAAGTTGAAGGGAAGGTAAGAAAATTATGTTGATAGACCTCTTTTGTTTTTATCGTAAGTGGTAAATCATTATTGTTTTACATATTTTGTATTAATACATTGCACACTTTTTAAATTTTTTTTTTTTTTTGTGTAGGTTTTTTATATGGGTAGAGGTTGTTTTCTATATCTTGGACGTGGTTAGAACACTCTCCAAAGACAGAGGTTGGACCTAGCGAGATCATTCGGAAAAGTGCACGTGAAGATGAAGGAAAGGTAGTTTTGGACAGGCTGAGGTCATTTGAGGCGGAAGCACTCCATACAACTCAAGTTTTGAACGGGCGGTTCTGCGATTGACATCGAAATAAGTAGGAAGTCGGTGCTCAATGATGTACGTAAATCCCGAAATCGGAGCGTGAGGTATAAATTTTTCTTCTTTCTTTGATTGGATGAATCCATTTTGTTTCATTGCTTGCACACATGAAAATTATGCTTATATGTGTAGTTAATATTGCTTATATTAGAAAAATGATGGAGTATTTTGATTGTTGTAATCCTTGCGTACATGTCAGTTAATTATGCTTATTATGTTTGCAAATGTGCTATCTATGGAAATAAATGCTTACAAATGTGTATATTATTGAATTTTTGGATTTTCTTTTAAATATCTTTGAAATATTGTTTATGATATATGATAGTTCTTTTATATGTGTTGCTAATAATGCTTACGAGAATGATGAAGTATTAATATTGCATTTTTTTGTATATTATGTCTAATGTTTTGGATCACTTATGATTTGTGCCAATTTCGCTTATATGTGCTGCGAATAATGCTTAGAATGATGAAGTATTAATTATTTGCATTTTTTGTATATTTTGTCTAATGTTTTTGGTTTGCTTATGATATTTGCACCTCGCATTATCTCGTATAATAATGCCATTGAATGATAAAGTATTAATTATTTTGCATTTTTGTATATTTTGTCTAATGTTTTGGATTGCTTATGATATTTTCCAATTCGCTTATCCAGTGTTGCTAATAATGCTTACAAAAATGATGAAGTATTAATTATCGCATTTTTTTCTCTGACAAATCTGCTTTTGTATGCATGTGTTGTAACTGCCATGGAGTGTTATAAATATTGCTTATGTAACGGCTATTTAATGATAACTTTGAAAAGGAGTATAAATCGAGAGTGTTGCGAAGTTGGCTTGCGACTGGCTATATGTGGTCGATATAATCGCGTTGTTTAAGAATGCTCCAAAAGAGATGACAGGCGACTTTGACTTTTGCAAATTACAAGATTCGGCGAGGATGCTTATATGCTCAGCTAGTAAGATACATTGGATGCGGTGGTCCCTAAGCTGATGATATGAGCTAAACGAAGCTTTTGAATAACCGAGACCATAGCCGCAGTCAAAAAGTTGAGCTTAAACTTGGTCATAAGGACGAGTACGAAAAGGGCGTGGAAGATTTTATTAGGATTTTAGCTTTTGGGTGTTACCCAAGAGACTGATACAACCTCGTGGGGGGATGTAAGATTTCGAGCTTTATTTTCTCATTATTACTTAACATTCGGTATACCCCGCATACAGATCACAAAATGCTTTACTATGAATAGAATGTTGTTTTTTTTGTGTTGTACTTGATGTGTGTTGTTGCTTTTTTTGTTTTATTAACGAAGTGGGGTTAAGAAGGGGCACGTGATGTTGGTGGAGATGGTGTGATACTGCAGGGATGGTGACGGGATAGTTACGGTGAGGACTTGTACTTACGAGGATGACAAATGAGGGAGGATGAGGGGATGAGGGGTAAGAGCGACGACTATGAGGATGGTAGAGCGACAATGATGGGGGATACCGGTGATGTCGAGTTAGAACAAGAAAGCGGTGACAAAGTGGCAACAGCAAGATGAGGTTAACAGTGCTTGGATGAAATGGAGAGAGGGCAAATTGAGAATGCAAATACGGAATGACGTGTTATCCGAGTGTACAAAAATGGAAATGATGGTATCGAATCGATTTTGAAAATCCTACGCGAAAGGTAAGTTTATTTATTTTGGTTTAGTTCAATTTTTTTTTCGATGAAGTTTTTGTTTGAGCAATTGTATGAACACGCAGGGAAGAAGTCATTTTGGTAGTGGCGAATTTAATATAACAAGACAATATATGGAGACGTTGAAGGGTGGGTCATGCCCAAAACGGACGCGACGACGATCAACCACTTAAATAGAAATAAATCCAATAGTCATTATAAATGATACCACCATCTCAAGTGAAACAGAGTCTAAAGCAAATAAAATAAAATAAACATAAGTGCGAATTACAACTTAAAGTCTAACAAGATCCACGTACATCCGACATAATAACTGAATAAGTTTACAAAGCAAAACTAAAACGTAAAGTACACAATATCCAACTTAAATGTCAGGTCTTACGCCCTTAAATTACAAAATTAAGAGAGAAAAGAGTAGCGAGAATAAACGGAGTCCAACATCGGTAGAAGTACATGAAATAAGAACAATCATCGGAAAAGGTGCAAGTCCGACAGGCGGGGTAACTGGTCTTTGTGGTCGTTTCGACATCTTCAACAAAGTCCCCATCTAAAGGTTAGAAACAGAGGGGGATGAGACATAAATCTCTGGACGGGGTGATCGGTAATGCAAGTGTGGTGATATATATAGTTAATGCGAGAAAATAATTGTATGAAAAACGCTGTAATATATGATGCATGATTTCACACACATTATCCACAAGCGTCGTGGATAAATATATTTAAGTAATATACTTATACAGTTTAAGAAATTCGTGGTCACACAGTACTATGCGGTTCAGCAAGACAGGTAGGATTTGTTGGGAAATTTATTGTTTAGATTTTGATGAATGCCATGTAAAACTTAGAATAGGAAGTTGGCACCCCATTTTCGTTGTAAACTGCACCGTAATAAATAAAATGGGTCAAGCTGAGTTAAATCGCCTATGCCTAAACATGCAAGAAGACAACCGGAGACTAGAAGGAAGACTACCGCAAGACAGACAGCTGAGTATGGCAAAGAAGAGAAGACGGAACTCGATCAAGGAGCAGCTGAGATGCAAAAGTAGAGTATCACCAAGTCAACTCAAGATAGCCAAGTCTCAAGTTGAAGTGACAGAAGAGTCATCCAATGATTGAAGGCGACTCTAAGTCACCTGGGAAAGCAAGGAAATGCAAAACAGTCGAGATAATCGAAGAGATCCGCTGTACGAAATCAAGGAATTACTTAAACAAGTAATACCTCCATACTACCTTTCTCGAAGTGCTCACCCCTGCATGCAAAAGGAATGAACTAATGGGAAGCATCGCACCATGTCGAACTCGAAAAAAGTCAAGAACAATTCATACAAGGAAGTGGCAATTCCAAGGATCGCAACAAGACAAGCCAACGACTACAAGTGACTTTAAAAATAAGATATCTCTTCAAACGGGCGATTTTTGAAAGATCACTATAAAAGGTAGGAATGACTGGAGAAGTTACCTCAACCACGAACATTCAAGCAAACATTTGAATCAGAACTAAAAATATTCTCAAATAATTCAAGATTAATCCTCAAGCCTACATTACGAAGAAAAAATCAATCCAACACTCACCCGTGAAGGAAAGATAACTTCAATCGGTTGAAGAGGAAATTGTTGAAGAATCAAGGGGTCTACATTCCACGGAGGATTGTAGGAAGGTTCAAGGCCGAACCAGCCTCAAGTTTTTGGAGGGCTTTGATCAAATCTAAAGAGCTTGAGCAAGTGGGTCAGAGAGCGCGCAAAATTACCGTGAAGTTGCCGAGTCGCACGAGAAGCCACCGCGTGACCAAGGCATCTCCAGATCGAGGAAAGCAAATCCACACCGGTCCACTGGATTTCGAGGGTATGGTCAAACAGGGTCCTGTCCGCCCTCATAAAGAAGATCACCGAAAAACTCAAACGACAAGCTAAAAACCATTTCCCACGATGGACTTTCCGATGACCTATGTGGAAGAGGTCAAGATGCTTCGTGAATGCCGAGATTCACGATGAGGGATCAAATCCTCCGCTCACGGAAAGAGTTCATCATCACCGCTAAGGATTTGCGTAACACGCTCATTACCGCCAAGGAGCACCGTAAAATCAACGGTTGATGTTGACTTGGCCGCTTGAAGAAGTAGCCAAGACCGACTATGCTTCGAAAGATAGTCTGACACAACAAGAGGTCAAGGAGGACTACCACAAATTGTTGGACATCGCTGCCAAATGCATAGACATCAATTTGGCAGCTTTGACCAATCGTCAGCGAAATTGATCGTATTAATATCATCAAGAAAAGAAAGTGAATCGAGCTTTAGTTTGCCTACACTTCTGCCATGTAGGAACAAATCCTTCAAGGAGAATGGAGCATTTGAGGATCCTGGATACGGTCCTACGGTGATTGGCGTCTGATGGAGGTAAAGAGTCCTCTTCGACATGGAAAAGGCGTTCCATGTAAACAAGAGGATGTTCAGATCAAACCTCTCCGGGCGCATGTAAGAGAACTCTTACGCCAAGAGAGTCGACACGAGTGAGGGGGAATCGGTGACCACCAAGATACAACTGTCCTCCTTCCACCAAGAAGGATACGCCCGCACAACGTATAAGAAGATCACGCCCCCGCAGAAAGAAAAACAAATATGCTCCCCGCCCCCGCAGCTCGAGTCACCCGCCTCCCAGCCAGTCTCCCGCCTCCGCCGCGGCAGCAGAGAAGGGAATCCCAAATACCTTCTCCGGTCATTAAGAAGAGGAGGATCGATAAGCAAGACGGCCTCCTTAAGAAAAAACAACAAGACTGACCGCGCCTGGACTAAGAACCTTGTCGAACCGGGAATCCTCTCGGTTCAAACAAGAAGCGATAAGAATTTTCATGCTCCTAGCTTGAGAAGCCGGGCCGAGTCCGTCATCACCGAAAAAGATACCCGAGATCGAGTAAGAGAGTCTCCGCACTTGATTGATGAAACGCTGAATCACGAGGCCGACAAGAAGGCAACTCGATGACCCAAATGAGAGATGTATAAATTTAGGAACAAGTGCACACCAGACAACCAAATCACCTATTGATGCTTGTTTCTCCAATTTAACAGGTCGCTTGAAGGTGTCGAGCAGCGAAGTCCGCTACCTTCAATACTGAAACGAGGGCCAACAAGAAGAGATGATGAAGACGATTTAATTTGCACTTCCATTGTATCCAGACATCCAAAATCGTCTTCACAGTGGAGAAAATGGAAGCCGAGCCTATCCGAGTGCAGTTTCAACATCCGTGAGTTCATTACGAGCAAGAAGAACTCTTCGCATTTCTTGAGGTGGACACAAAGGTCAAAGCCCTCGACGAGGATGATAATTGCATAAATATACCTGGAAATTCGAAAAGAAAATGAACGGCTAAAGCAAATTTCTGAGACGCAGAGACGGAGAAGGCCAAAGATCTCTCCCTATCACCGCACCACGAGCATACACATCTCACCTTTGACGCCCCATCGTAAAGTGATGAGGACTGACCTCTTGTCACGCTACGTAAGAGTTGCAATGCAACAAGCACCGAATAACTAATCCTTCATGAGCAAAAATGATGGCGTGACCGAGAGTCCTCCAAAACACAACCTCGAGATAGACCAACGGAGCAGCAAGATATCACACCGTTGTTGCCGCCACTCACTTCCCACCACTAATTTAAGGAACTAAGGAACCGCAATGAAACTGATACCGGGGACCCCACCAGCCAACCCCTAATGAAGCGCGCTCTTTACCACCTACCCCAACTACCGAATACTCAATGGGAACAGCCGAGTCCTGAGACGAGTGACCCCAATCCAAGTCACTCCACTAGTGTGCTAGCTAAGGGGGAAACCTCCACCGGCAGTTGTAGTCGGAGGATGTCAGCAGCCTAACTCCACATTGAATCTAGGAGGCGAAGGAGAAGAGAATAAACGCAGCATACATGTTAGTTGTCATCGATTTCCGGGCTCAGAGTAATGAGACTATTCACCTTCCGAGGTGCCAACTGGCCTAAGGTTAATGACGCTTGATGCAAAGAGGCACGTGATGAACAACCCGGGAGTTAACACTGGGACGCAAAGTGCAATCCATGGAGTTGAGACTCCAATGGATGCCACTGCTAGAAAGACCCTAAGACAAGATGACACATCGTCGAAGGATGTCCATGCCTCGCCCGCAGCTTGAGATCATAGAGGTAATGAAGGCCAACGAGGTTGAGACTTCCAGGGTAAAGCTAAGTCGGGCGGGGCAGTAACATCCTCCCGCTATCATTGATCCATCAAAGGAGATAAGTGCGCCTTCACGGGCATTCCCGGATAATCCCATGTAACCTTTCTCGGGATCAAGGAGACGAAGCCGAGTCATCCCCATGATCGATCCAAAAGACTCACCTTGAGGATGTTCCAACCACGGTGCAAGTCTAACCCCTCAAGTCTACTCACAAACTTTCAACTTCGATGAGCCACCCATGGAAATCTCATCATCGTCCGACGACGCTCCAGCAAGGAGGACCACCAACCCACGTGGAAAACCAGCAGACCATCGAAGTTGTTGAGACACCGAGGCTCAAGAAAACCGGGATCAACTTCAACAGATCACCAAATAAATAGAGTCCACCGGGCAGTTCCTGGGTACTGAGGACCAGCAGCTTAACTTCACGAGCACCACTAATCATTGAACAAATTCCAGCTTGCTCGTGATGATCCCTTTGTAGAATCATTTCTTCTCTCCTCGGGAGGCATCCGACCTCCCCCAAGAGTCGAGAGAGATCTCGCGCTCCTACGCACTGCATCCGCTATTCCATCGTATACCATCGCTCAAATTGACTCATGATTTTGACGTCATTATCGTCACCGCAATGAAGAGGGAACAACCTGTCTCTGGAGGTGTCGTGCATTATTTGGTCAAATTGAACGGATGGAGAGGCACCAGTGCCCCATGGACATGAGACTAGATAATGATGCCAACCTTACTACCGAAAGAGGCATAATAATCACAATCGGGAGTGGTGGCACAAAGAGCAAACAATGCGCTGGAACAAGCTAGATATTTCCGTAACATTGTTCAACAAGTCGCTGGTATGGCGAAATGAACAGAATGTCGATGCAAAGACAAAATTGAGAGAACATTGAGCATATGCATGAATCTCACACTAGATAAAGTCGATGCGTGAGCAAAAAATAATGAGCTCCCCGCGACGAAGAAAACATGGATCGAAAATTCAGCCTTCATGGCCGAGATGAAGTTAATTACAGTCAATCCAACGCTACTCGCCTTCGAAGCCACAACAAGATACTCCGCAGCTAGACTCCGGCTGTAACTTGACCATCGCCACTCGACTTCCTGCTTAGTTTGTTTCTAGGTTCCCTCTCTCTCCTTTGATGATGCCAAAAAAGGAAGAGAATACCTAAAACAAGAGATCCTCAAGTTGAGAAGGAGGGAGCAACTGAAGGGAAAGACAAATCGAGGAAGTTTCAAGAGAAAAGAAAATAAGTCCAAAGAGGGAAGGATCGAGATGTGACCTTGATGATTGCACAAACCCCAACAAGGTCTTGTCACACCGATATTATCAAAGAACGCCCACGACTCGCTACTCCAACACTCACGTACCTACAAGAGAAAGACAGCTTGAAGCAGTGACGGATAAGGGGAAGGAAGGATGAATGCCCGAGTTATGGATATTCTCAAACAAATGGAGGCATTCCAAAGAGATGAGACACTTATGCCATCTCGATGCCTGAATCGAGCCAAGACTCAGCCGATGACCGAAAACGCCGCATTCAAGGATACTTCACAAACATGTCCATGGCCAAGCCTGGGGACTTGTACCGGAAAAGGGTCTCACACTATGTGAAGAAGTCACAGCAAATGCACCACCGACAATACTCACCGGGTCACCCGCCAGTCACCACCGAAATAAGACCCCAAAGATAATACACGCCTGCAGGAAAAGGTAGAGGAAGCACAAAGATGAGGAAGAGGTTTCGCACCCAGACCTCCGCCTCAAAAACATTGAGTACATAGAGCCGTGCAAGAAAGGAGGGATCACCATTGGGTCAATGACGCAAGAGCCAACTGGGTCAGCAAAACAATGTTGAGTATGAAAAGAATTGAAGAAGAAAATAAAAGACAAACTCAGCTATGGAGGAGAGACAAGAAAGAATAAGAAGAGATGAAGTCGCCTTTGATGGCGGGATGAAAAGAAGAAGAAAGCAAGATGAGAAAAAGAAAAGAACACTGCAGATTAAGATGACAGAAGAAAGAAGAAGAAGTTAGTGAGAGCTAACGAGATGAAGTGTTGTTGTTCACTCCCTTCATGTATTTTACTATGTAAATACATTTTATGTAAGTCTTCAATAAATCAGAAATTTCTATTTTTAAGATATAGATGTTTGCTGGACGATACACTTTGTAAACAATGGGCCAGTAAAGGACAATAATGTTATGATCAATAAAAGGATTGATTCTACGCATACATTCTCTCGCGAATGCACTATCTCAGACATGTATCTTTGCTATTTATATTTTTAATGTTTTAAGTTTTGGCATCATCAAAAAGGGGGAAATTGTTGGGAAATTTATTGTTTAGATTTTGATGAATGCCATGTAAAACTTAGAATAGAAGCTTGGCACCCCATTTTCGTTGTAAACCGTGCACCGTAATAAATAGTATGGTCAAGCCGAAAGCGCCTACGCTAAACATGCAAGAGACAATCGAGACTAGAAGGAAGACTACTACAAGACAATGAATATGGCAAAGAAGAGAAGATTTAACTCGATCAAGGAGCAAAAATGAGACGCAGTAGAGTATCACAAGTCAACTCAAGATAGCCAAGTCTCAAGTTGAAGTGACAAGAGTCATCCACGATTGAAGCCGACTTAAGTCACCTGGGAAAGCAAGGAAATGCAACAAGTCAAGATAATCAAGAGATCCGCTGTACGTAAATCAAGGGAATTACTTAAACAAGTAATACCTCCATACTACCTTTCTCAAGTGCTCACCCCGTAAGCTGCAAAAGGAATAACTAACGGGAAACACGCACTCGTCGAACTCAAAAGTCAAGAATAATTCATACTTCTAAGTGGCAACTTCCCAAGGATCGCAACAAGACAAGCCAACGACCACAAGACTTTCAAAATAAGCCTATCTCTTCAACCCGGCCGATTTTGAAAGATCACTATAAAAGTAGGAAACGACTTCCCAGAGAAGGTTACTTAACCACGAATATTCAAGCAAACATTTGAACTGTAACGAAATATTCTCAAAGATCATTCAAGATTAATCCTCAAGCCTACATTACGGGGAAAATCAATCCAACACTCACCTCGTGAAGGAAAGATAACTTCAATCAACAAAGAGGAAATTGTTGAAGAATCAAGGGTCTACATTCCAGCTTCAGGGGATTGTATAAGGGGCGTTCACGTTTAACCAAATGCTTTTTGAGGGCTTCATTATCAAATCCAAAGAGCTTGAGCAAGTCAAGTTGTAGTAGCAAGGCAACTCGCCTGAAGAAGTTTCAAATCGCACGAGAAGCCACCGCGCGACTAAGGCATCTCCGCATCGACCCCCAAAGGACCAAGCCGCCTGTGTGATCGCACTTGTATCTCGGATCAAGCACACTGTGATACTCGATCAATACCTAGTGGATTCCTCCAGGAGTTGGAGAAGAGAGGAGGGGAATTACCCCATCTTCGAACCTCTATAAAACTTATCGTGTCATTTACATTTCCAAGACTTTAATTCATTCATCTTATTTATTTAACTTTGCTGATAAATTTGCTATCCACTTGATAACTCTAAGTACTAAACCAAATTTATGGTGTAAAGTCTTCCAAAAACAAATCACAATGAGTTAAGTTTTAGTCAAAACAAATTGTATTCTATCAACAAATGTTCAATGAGTCCTGAGTAACTAATCACGATTAACTAACTTAGTTGTCCATCGCATGACTCACCGTGAAATATTAACTCGATTATTTAAAAGGACTAAATCGAAAATTGGTAAGTTTATTCAACCCCTTCTAAACCTCACATTCACACCCTTGGGACCTACAGATTATTTACTAATTGTAGCGCCAATCCTATGCAAGACAAGTAATGGTTACAAGACGATTTGTAGCGCAACCAATGCAATATAAGCAATGTCAGATGATTTGTTGCGCTAACTAAATTCTGTCCCATTAACTCCTAATCAGCAGATCGTGATCACATTCTTTCATTCTTCCTTGTAACTCCCCTGAGCAAGATGGTCCAAGACTTGTCACCTTCCGCCTCCATAGGCAAAGACAAATCCACAAAGAAAGCTAGCTGAACCCATTATCATAATCATGATTATACCTCAAGATACCACGACCCGCTTCCCTCGGGACAAACTCCGTCCCCGCCCAGTGGATTGGATGATGTGGTCTTAGAGGAATAACAATGAGTCAGCCTTGCCCATCCCCGACGATCCATTCCGATCATGAGCCCGACACACCAAGTTGACCGCAGGAAAGAATACAAGTTCAGTCAACAAGGAAGTATTATCGATTCACTAAGGCCTTAAAGTTTTCAAATTGCGAGTGGCAATTATGGGGTTGGTGGAGTTATTCGACGAAGATGATTATCGAGTGAGGATAAGCAATCTTCGATATCTTGAAAGATTAGGTGAACATAAGTCCTGTTATTGATTCTAATCGCAAGACGAGGTCGCCACGATCGTATTAATCTGGTCCACAAGATACCCAATAAGTCAAGGGGTTTTGAGAAAATAAAATATTTTAATTAATTATTAAGTCAGAGGGTCCAGGGCTGTTTCATTAAAAGAAAATAATTTGAGTTAGGTCCTTGTTAAAAAGAAAATTTAGTATTTAGCCCCGCTTTTGTAAAACCAATACTTTTGGTGTTAAAAATTGAATAAATAAATGTCCCTAACCTTGAAAATTATGAGGTCAGTTCCTAAATTCTCTAAATTGTTCATAGATTCAGGTTTTTAAAGTTTTGAGGTCGATTTTTTATAAAATCTCACATTGGCCCCAAATTTGTTAAAATTATCATTTTGGGCCTTAAGTTTAAAATAATTTGAACTCACAAATCGGAATGACTTTTAATGTGATTCCAGTTGAAAAATATCACTTGGGTCAGTGGGAGGTTGGGACAAAAATAGTTTTTAAAAAAAAATAAGTATAGGTCCCTTAACTTTGAAAATCTCATTTTTGTCCTATTTTGAAATAATTGCCTTTGGGCTTTTAGGGTTATGAAATTTGAACCTTGGGTCTAAAATATAATTATGTTATATTTAAATTAGTATTTCACGGGCTGTATAAGTCCTGAAATTTCATTTGGGTCCTCAAGTTTAATCTTTATAATCTTGGTCCCTCAATTTTATAAAATTACTTCCCCAAGCTCTAAACACTTGATTTTTGGAATACACTTAAAATATGTTATTTCCAGTCCCTTAAGAGTTAAAATTTAAAATTTCTAAATAAGGGGCTGGTACAGTTTCGAAAATTGCAATGTAGCTCCTTAAACTTCTAAAATTTTACAATCTAATCCTTGGCTTTTAAAGGTTGACTTTATTTATCTAAAAAACTCTTAAAACTTTATTAAAATGTTCAAACATCATTTTTGAATCTGAGTACAGTCCCAAAACACGAATATTACAGAGGGGCCCCCTTAAATTTTATTTTCTTGCAATTAAGTCCACCAACTTACCATTTTTGCATTTTAAGTCCAAAATTGAAATTTAATCAATTATGCTCGACTTGTCCAGGCAGGTCATATAAAACGTGAATTTCAAGGATCATACACATACATGTCCATTTCATACAAGAATTCATCAAAATACAACAATAAAGATACATGCATGCCTATTTTTCAAAAAATAGCATTTGAGCAATACTGAGAATTTTTACAACTTGGTACATGAAATTGACATGCAATACATAATATATATCTCAAGTGCTCAAAATTAAAATACTACATGCATTTAAATAAAAACACCTGTGTTTCGAGCGATTTTTCCACCCACCTTGTAGAATGATAAGGTGAAATAAAAGGATAAATTTCACAACTTGATTATGAAGTCACTTAGGGCCAGCCCCTAAGTCAAGAAATACCAAAATTAAGAGTTAGAAAATGAGTGAAGAATTACAGAAAAAGAAATAAGGTGAGAAAATTGAAATACTACACTTTACCTCGGTAGCAGGATTAAATGGAACTAGTTGAAGCTTCTAAGTTGGAATTTTTGGCTCACCCTCAAAACCACTTAAGGTCAGCCCCTATTTTCAAAATGAAAAAAAGGGCAAAAAATTCTGGAGAAAGGAGGCCACAGGTAAAAAGACTAGTGTCCAAATCTTACCTTTTAATCCAAATTCTCCAAAAATTTCTCTTCAAGTCTTCTAAGGTGACCACACGCATGCATGTCCTTATAGCTCCTATGTACCTCCAAAAGTCAAAATTAAACTTAAGCTTAAGAAGAGGTGATTTAGTTATGTAGATATCAAGTTGATTGGGAAGAATAAAATTTACCTTTGAGAGAAGGGTCTAATTCCATGAATAAGAGGAAGAATGTTTGTGTTTTTGTTAAGTGTTTGAAGAAATGGCGTTTGATGATATAAAAGAAGATAAGTTCAAGATGTGAATGATGCTTCTAAAGATATGAAGAGTGTGTTCTTGAAGATATGAATAACATTTGGAAGATGAATGATGTGTTCTCAAGATTTTGGGCATGTAATAAACTGCTTCTTGAAGGTTTGAAGATATGGAAGGAGTTGTTTTTGAAGATTTGAAGATGTGAAGGAATTGTAGAGAAGGAAGAGGATTAGTTTGAAGATTAAAATGAGTTGGTAATGAACAAAATTTTGTTCCCTTATCCCGCAAAATGGCCGTCCACTATAAACAGAGTGGGAGGAAATTTTTTTGTTCAATTTTCAGTGTCTTATAATTTTTACAAAACTCGACCTCAAAACTTTAAAAACTGAAT